>OX381711.1:13860515-14340515 GCA_947462335.1 Harmothoe impar
ACAATAATATTGCATGTGCAGCAGTTACCTATTTCTTATCATGTAAGTCATTGTCATTATGTGAATTTATTTATTGTATAATGTGTTGGTGTACTTTTATGTGGGACTGTTGCAGATGTCTAAAAGTAACGTTATTAACCTAGAAGCGCAATGTTAAAATACACATGTTATTGGCCACATGTATGCATATTACAGTTATGTATTGATATAATGTTTTCATGACATAAGGAATCCCTTGTTGAAACAAAGCAAAAAAGCTTGGACACATTGTGTCAAATGTACTTTGAAATTAATAAAATTATCATTAAACGTAGAAAATCAAAAGTATAGTGTTTGTTCTGTGTTATCTATTTCATCATTTTAATTTGGTTTGGAAGTAAGGCATTTAATTCGGAGTGCTTTTAGAGATGATCAATTATGTCAGAATGGGAATGTAGCATGACAAATATCCCTAATCTATTAAGTATCTCTTAAAAAGAAATTGCGAGACCTGAATTTCTCAAAATTGAAGAAAATGTCTAAATCTGTCCATTTATCCTCCTACACTCAGTGCCATCTTCAATTGGGTTACATGCCCGGTTTGGTGCCATATCCTACTTGCTGTCAGGAATTTAGGCCAAATCAACACTAGTCCATGAGAGACAATGCTTTATGACATTTTGTAATTAAAACTTGTGAGCATAAGTCGCCCTTTAGGATTGATACAAAGCAACACTTACAGTTATATACAAACATATGGTATCTGAGCTTGTAGACTGTATCTAATGGGGTAGTAGATGTGATATATATGACCACGTTATGTACAAATGTACAAGTGGGTTGTTGTATACGGTTATAAGTCAAGGAAAGGTAATTGTCCAGGGCGTAAGCCGAGGATGATAACCACTCTCCAAGGATTATAACATGTACCAAGTGATTGCCCAGCTGGCAAACTCGTAGTTAATCACGTCATCTCTACATCTTTTCTCAATAGATATTTACTACATTTGGTTACATCGTATTCTTAGCCTCATGATGTCCTATATGCAAATGGTTTAGACATCATTCTTCAGACATCTTTTCAATGTAACATAATAATATTAATATGACCTGCTTTGAAAGATTTCCACAACAAAGGTAAATTTGGCAAGAACGAAGTTCAAAATCACAGATGAAATGTTCCCCAAAATGTTGTCATTTTTCTGGCCAAAATAGGGCATTTTAAAGAAAATTTTATTTCTTTTGACAAGTTACACGAGGGCCTATGGGCCAATATTCTGCAAGAGGACCACTTGGCAGGGGGCATTTGAAAGCTTGTTATTTAACTTTTTAAATTTGTCACTGGTCCCCGCCAAATTACAATAACAGTGCTTACCGGGGCCAGTTGAATCAAAATTTGTATGCTGGAATTTAGAGTAGCTAATAAATTCAGCAATCACACCTTAGCTGTCTATGTAACTTTGTGCTGTCACCTGGTGGGAAACAGTGGTAATGGGCTTTACTCGTCCATCAGTTCCTGAGACATAGGCTGACGTGCTGTCTGGAATAAAGCATGATTAGGGCAGGTAGAGTGTTCTGGGCGGGGAAACCCATGTCACCTACAGCAAGGTTCATTTGCTTCAAGTCACGTTTTGCTAATCATCTGTCCTTCATCTCCTCTCTATCCATTGATATTTATTTGCCTTTTGTGGTTGTTTCTTCCTTACCAACAAATTGAGTAAGAAATAAGAAAAAAGTTGGGTAAGAAATTCACAGTTAGGTTCCATTGTAGGGACACCCCTTTAACTGAACTAGACTGTCAATCAATTTATTGGTCAATTAATTGGTAAGGAAGAAAGTATTGTGTAGAAAAGTCAATGTTGTGGGCCCCAGAGCCTGCTGGTACATAAACACAGACATTTTGGATTTTAAAAAAATTAAACAGAATTCCAAGCAAAGGTCAAAGAGATGATATTATGGAGATTGTACAATTAAATAGATATCATCCCTATAAAATAAACCTTTTAATCCTCGATTAGACCTGATGAACCCCCTGGAGGTATTTCCTTACTTGAGGGCCACGGGAAGAATTTTGCCCCAAGTTAACTTGCACCAACAATCTTATATTACACAATGTACAGCAGGGATAAGGATAAGGAGTTCATAGTCTAATATTTGGAAATGAACCAATACACCTGTCTCAAGTGATCATATATGGGTGGTGGGACCAGCCTACCTCTTAAATACTTCCTAGGTCATGCCACTGGGCAAAGATAACGCCGCGTGTGACTGACCTTCACCTTCAGTTTCTACCTCCGGAAGAGGAAATGAGAGTCACCAGTTTTGAAATGAGGCGGTCTGCTTAGTTTCTCACAGTACAAAAGGAGAACATCAAGGTAGGTGGACTACATGTGTGATGTTAGAGTAAGTTAAAACCGACTCCTTTGGTCTTTTGTCTGAATTAATGGGTATTACAAGTAAAGCATTAGATAAGGTGATGTAGGCCTAATGGTGGAAAACACACATCTATTTGTGATACAAATGGGATCACATGAACATAGGGATTGTACGAAGGCATGTAATGATCCATGGTTTTTTTTCTGGATATGTTAAAACTAGAGGGCTGACAAAGGAAGTAGGGATGTCATTTATTTAGTTAAATAGGCACGCTAAAGTGCTAGTGTGTCTGGTGTTGGGTAAGCAATTCATATAGAGGTCAAGGGATCTAGCAGGATAAGCATTATCTATGGTGTATGATCTGGTGATGTTAAACCTCAGTCAGGTTAAATAGAATAGCAGATAACACTGCACTTGAAAGTTGGAGTCGCTGTGTCATAAAGTAATCAACTACCCAAATAAATTAATACTCTATTGGCATATTATTAAATAGACAATATATAGCTATGTTATGGCTGATCAGTACCTAAAATGAACAAACTGAATACATAGCTTTGATTTATCAAAATTTGAGCTAATATCATATGCTATAAAACATTGCTAATAAGTTGACTTATAGGTGAAGTTTTGAAATAGAATGGTATGATTTAGGCTCCCAAAACTGTTATCCTTTATACAGTGCAATACACCTCTTTAAGGCCACTCAAAAAAAAAAAGTGGTTTCTCATCACATTTTAGTAGTCAAGAAATTATGGATCTATAAAAGTAGGGAAAATGTAAGTTATTTCTATCCTACTGCATTACTGGCAGTGTTAGCTTTGATTTGGTGTATCATAATCACTCATAGGGAGTATGAGGATATATTGTTGTAGGACTAGTTCCACCTCACACCACAGGGGGTCACCCCCTCTCCTGTTGGTACATACCACCGCGTCACCAGACGCCGTCCAACTCCCACAGGAGCAACAACACTGTCCAATGGCAGGGAGTTTGTTATTTTGTCAGTAACAGTCGGTAATTGTTAGTAGATATTTTTCAATCTAGAGGATTGTATACATACCGCTGCTACAATGGTGATGTGTGATAGGCATCAAGTTAGTTATCATGGGAATATGAAGGACGGTTGCCCGAAGTGTCATGAGGAGAGATTGCAAATGCAGGCCGAACTCGAGGAGAAGGAGAAGACCATCGAGACACTCAACCAGAGTGTTCTGGAGGAGAAAACCCAGACTCAGGCTATGGCCAGTTTGACGTCTGCCATGGGCGTCATGATGACGGGCATGAAAAGCTTCATGGACGAGCTTCGAGAGATGAGAAAGGACCGAGAGCGGCACACCGGCCAAGATGGCGCCGAGTCGGCCCGGCGGTTGGACGAGGAGCGCCGCCGGTGCGAGGAAGAGCGGTCACGGCTGGAGCAGGAGCGGCGCCGCCTTGAGCGGAGCAGACGATCAACCTTTGATGAGGATTTACTGGACGACCAGGACGACAACTTCATGTCTGATCTACTTCGTCGCTCTGAAAAGAAAAAGAGTAAGTTTGACATTATCCGATTTCTGCCTGAGTCTGACCGCAAGAAGGCTAACCCCATTGATTCCCCGGACAAACTGATTGTTTTGCTGACTTGTCTTATTGATGATCTGGAGGATAGGGGTGAACCAGTAAAGGGTCTCCGGGCACATATCAGATACATCGTCACTATGTTTGGCCAAGGGATTTATGACACCAAGGCCTTAGTGGCTTACGACAGTGCTATACGAGAGAAGGCCGAGAAGGCTGACAAGGTCAAGGTCAGGGATGGTGAGGATCCCTTTGGGGGCGTAGACACTAACCTGGCCAACTTCCATCTAGGATATGCAGGCACCAAGCACGCCAGAGGTCTTCCCGGCAACGTCAATTATGAACAGTACGGCGGCCGTCCCCGGGGTGGCCGTGGTGGCCGTGGTGGCCGTGGTGGCCGTTGTGGTAATAGGCCATCCATTCTGTCCGGGTGGAAAAAACTGGCAGCTGAACGAGGATGCTGTTTTGCTTTCAGCAGTGGTAATCGATGTGATGGTTGTGCTTTCCGCCATCAATGTGCATATTGTCAGGCACAAGATCACGGTATGTTAAAATGTAAACAGGGCGAGGGCGGTCAGGTTTGACAATCTGTTGAGAGGCCAGTACCCGACCCGGCACCAGAGTCTTTCAATGTCGTAACTGTTGATGTAATTAACACCCCCGCAATTGTTGACAACTTGTTTTTCACAGAAATTGATTGCGAGGACCGCCCCACCGTTGTTGTTGTCGATTCTGGGGGTCAAGGTCAAGGTCGTTGCTGAAAGTCGGCGCAAAATGTTGTAAACTCGGTGAAAAATTCAAATGCTCGGGACAATGATTTAAATTGTACTACTGGTCCTGATCACTTCAAACCCTTCAATGTCGATGATAAATGTCAAGTACCCGCGGGTATTAAATCCAGTGAGGTAGACGTGGGATTACCGGAAGTTTCGTGTAACATTTTACGTCAATCCGCAATCCGGGTATTCAAGGGTCAAAATGGCTACGGGGAGGTCGAGATAATTCTTAGAGACGTCGATGATTGGGACAACCTACCAGAATACGTCGGCGTCACTAATTCGGTGAGTCTATGTAAAGAATTTGCTCGTAAATATGATTGTGGGGTGCCGGTTTATTGTGTTGAGGTGGTACCCGGCTCTTATATTCCTGTTTTTCACCACTGTTTGGCGGGCATGTGTAAATGTGTCTATATTCTACAAGGTGTTATTACCCAATTGCGCCCATGCCAGTTCGCCAAATATATTTGTAGTTTCAAGACTGTCTCCGTTCAGGATTGGTACGTCCTTACAGGCGTATGTAGAGGGTTTAGAATTGTCGACAAAAACTGTAATACTGCATATTATTGTGAGAATTATGCAAAAGTTACCAAGGGTAAATTCAAGGCTGAGATGAAGGAAAAAATTGTCAATGAATTGTCAGACGGTAAAGTCCGTCAGGTGAAGGATAGGCCTAGATGTGTACACTCACTAGGGGGCGTTGTGAAAGGGGATGGGTCCCTACGCCCTATTACCGATTGTTCTTCTCCATCAGACAGCAACATTAATTTATATATGAATGACTCATGTGACAAGTTCAGGTATAAATCAGTAGATGATGTTGTTGATGTTCTCAATCAGTATGACTATTGTGCAGGCTCAGACATAGCCAGCGCATATCGATCTTGTAATGTGTTGCCTTCTCATAGGCAATTCCAGGGATTCCAGTGGGACCTTGGTGAGGGCAATGTATGGTTCCAAGACTTGTCGTTGTGTTTTGGTCTCAAGTCTGCCCCGTATATATTTACACAGATTTCAGATTTTTGTGTCAAATGCGTGTCATATGATGGTGTCGATAGATGTGTCAATTATCTTGACGACTACCTGGTAGTTGGGTCTGATTACGAGGACTGTAAATCAGCCCAGGAAAAGTTGCATGTGGTTCTCAATGCACTAGGGTTCAAGGTCGCGGACAAGAAGGTGGTGCCCCCCTCTCAGACTGTTAAGTATCTGGGCATAATAATTGACAGTGTGAACTTAACTTTATCCATCGACCATGATAAGCTGGATCGCGTAATATCAGGTGTCAACTTCCTAAGAGGGAAGAAATGGTGTTCTAGAAAACTCTTGGAGCAAGTGGCGGGTCTCCTGGCACATTGTGCTGTGGTGGTGAAAGGGGGCCGCACCTTTACCCGCCGTATATATAACCTGTTGAAAGACACCAGTGCGGCATGTGATAGGATTGCACTCCCTGAATCTGCAATTCAAGACTTGAAGTGGTGGGCTATCTTCATTACATCCTTCAATGGCAAGGCCAGGATGTTCAATAAGGACTGTGACAAGGTCGTCCTCACTACTGACGCCTCCTCCACGGGCTTCGGTGGCCACTCCGTGGATGATTATTATTGGGGCTTCTGGGATGATCATGATCCTGTTTGTTGTCACCAGGCCAGCGCCCCCCACGAGCCTGTGTACTATGACAACATCAATGTGGGTGAACTGTGGCCAATTCTTGTGGCGCTGCATAGATGTTGTGTATTATGGAAGAACTGTGTGGTTGAGGTGGTGACAGACAACACCCAAGTCTACCATGCTATTAGGACAGGTAGAGGCGCCAACCCAACAACCATGAGTTGGCTTCGTGAGATTTTTTGGACTATTGCATTATTTAATATTTATCTCAAGCCTACATGGATTAGATCCGAGGATAACCTGCTAGCCGACTGTCTGTCTCGGCTAAGGAATCCTGACTCCATCACAGTCTGTGCTGATATGATTGTTGATTTTGATTACTGTTGCAGACCTCATCTCACTACGAAAGGATTGGGACAGCATCCGGGCCCTGTGTTGGGCTGATTCTACACTAAAGACCAAGAAGTCACAGTGGAGGAGATATTTCAGATTCTGTGATTCTTATGACTTTATACCTCTGCCGTCTACACCAGAGATGATATGTTTATATGTGGTCGACCTGACTAGAACAGTCTCCTTTCTGACCATCTCCCAGTATATATCTGGAGTATGGTCTCTACACAAGTACCTAAACTATCCTCATCCTGACCCTTCTATGTTCATTATCCAGTCTACCCTTCGGGGGGCAAAAAGGCTCCTGGGGGCGTCAACTTCTCCAGCGCTACCCGTTACTCCAGAGAATCTGGTTTCTATCTACAAACTGCTGGATATGAGCGTGCCTAGTGAGTTGAGGTTCTGGGCCGCCCTGGTATTATCTTTTAGATGCCTGCTGCGGGTCAGCCATATTGTGTCATCCCCGCATCAACTTAGAGTGTGTGACATTGAATTCAATGGGGATGATTTGGATGTGGTGATGAGTAGCTCAAAGACTATACAGTTCAGCGAAAGGATTAATAGGATACCTGTCGTCAAGTCCCCGGGCAGTGTGTTATGCCCAGTGGACATTCTTCAAACCTACATTACCAAGTCAAAACTTAAAGGGCCGGACCCATTGTTTGGGTTCACCTACAACACCTACAATTCCACCCTTAAGCGGTTGTGCAAGCTTATAGGCTTGGAGGGTAACTACTCTACACATAGCGTCAGGAGGGGCTCAGCTTCATATTTAGCCACCTTCCTGCCTCTCCACGACGTCAAGTCGTATGGTGACTGGCGCAGCTGGGCTGTGCTCATATACCTGTCGGACACTTATTCATCCAGGAAACAGAAAGACTGTGCAGTGTCATCCAAACTGTCTAAGTTTGTCTAGACATTGACTTCTCCTTGCTACCGTTTTTTTTTGGGCAAATGTTTTTTTTTGGGCCTTGGCCTACCTACTCGAATATATGTATGTGGGTCTAGGGCAAATGTACTACTCGTTCCATGTTGTATGTCCCACCAAGAATATGTGTATCATAATCACTCATAGGGAGTATGAGGATATATTGTTGTAGGACTAGTTCCACCTCACACCACAGGGGGTCACCCCCTCTCCTGTTGGTACATACCACCGCGTCACCAGACGCCGTCCAACTCCCACAGGAGCAACAACACTGTCCAATTTTTTCTTTTGTTTTCACTTTGTAATAAAGTGCCTACCTACTCGAATAAATGTATGTGGGTCTAGGGCAAATGTACTACTCGTTCCATGTTGTATGTCCCACCAAGAATATATACCAAATATCCCAATATTTCTCCATTTTGATCATATTTTTTATCAAAAATTAGCAAAAAAAAAGAAGTTTCCCTCAAAAGCTGATTTTTCATGATGCCGGCGGTGATGAGAAACCATTTTATTTTTTTAAATTGCCTAAGGGATTGTTTTTTCCTGCTAAAGTTATTTCATTTTGCCACAAGTAGAAACTTGTCTTAAGGGCAAAATATTATTCACTTTGACCCTGGGAAAAGGTGGTTATGGGGGAGGGGAGTGTGGGCCTCAAAATGTCCCAAACTCGAATTTGACTTATAAGTTAGGTTTTCCTAAAGTTCAAAACATTTTGCTATAAGTTGATTTTTCTTCTCTTAAGTCCAATTCGACCTATAAGTGAGGTCGACTTATGAGCGAAGTTTTGCGGTAGTCAGATACATATCCGATTCGGATATGGAATAATGCACCTGTATACAGGTGCCTTAGTTTGACAATTTCGAGCAAGATTGAGGATTTCAACCATGATTTTGGCAGGCTATATCTGTAGAAATTATCTTGTAATAGCTTTTACCCATTGTATTACTAAGTTGGGCTCATGTAGATCTACAATGCTATAATATAGTTTATACGTATGCCTGTGACATGTATGAGAGAAATATGCTAGAATTTGTGTTTTTCTATACCTTTCTGATCCTATACCTTTTTATATTTTACTATCCATTATCCCCATGGGATACCCCTATAATGTCGGTAACAATATGCCAATATAAGTCAATTCTACAAGCCCCACAAACACTTATAAGACTATCAATATAGTGCTATATGACACATTTAGGCTACCCGGTACAGCTGATATTTATGTACTGCCGATAATAAGTCATTTATAACCATTCCAACTGGTGCGACTATGTTCCTAACTTTTAGTGGAAAGTAAAGAAAACCTCTTTCAATAAATGTATAGTTACACAAAATGGTATTTAATTCACCTTAGTAGGACTGCTTGAATCCCCAAACAGATGAATAAATGTTTAAAGGTATAATGCATTAAAGCACTATGTAGCATTTAAAGGGTTAAATCAATTAACGTTAGGGTCCATTGATTGAAAGTTATAACTGGCGAAAACATATTGTAAAAATAGTCTCTTTTTTGCCAGAATATAAATGGTATTAGCCTTGGAGGCTAGAGAGCCAAATATCTCTTGGGAATATCTATTAGGAATCCTCTTAGGAATGGGCGAAACAAAAACGGACCATTTTCGCCAATCTAAATCCTAGCATCCCTAAACACAGATACGTAGCTCAGACGTAAATGTTGATCTGAAGTGTAAACTACGTAATTTTACAACATTATGAACATCAAAATATGAAGGTTTATTAACGTTCAATGGACGTTAAAGTTTGATTTACGTTTTTCTACGTCAGTCAAACGTAAATATGTGTTAAAATAACAAATAATTTACAATATAATTCTACATAAAAATCCTGGATTCAGACATAGGGTTATGCCATTAATGATGTTGCAGATGGATTTACATTCACAAAATTTGATTCATAGAGAAAAAAACTATGATTAAAACTTTCTATACAGTAAATGATTGTAGCAGAAGTGGCTGATAGATCACAATGGCTATAAGTATACAGTGTGAAAATGAGCAAGGCCAAGGAAGTATATTAAGGCCTATGCCCAGTTCTGACTGCAGATAGGCTTTGTATTGTATCCATGCATAATATGGTGTTCAACCCTTCAGGTACCTCAATACTATGTAATCTTCGTATCTCCTCTACTTTATATATGAATAGTCAATAGTGTGCAGCTGATTTGCAATATATTAAATTCATAGTCATTAAGGGTTTATGATTAGAACGTGTTAAATTTGCTAAATTCCCCGGGTGATGCTTCCAATACTTCATAGTGGTGCCACCTTGTGGAAAATTTAGGAATAATATTTACTGTTTTAATTGAAAAAGTACGACTTTTAAACGTATATTTACGTAGATTTACGTTTATCTACGTCTAAGTGAGGTAGAAAAATGTAAATTAGATTTAAATGTTTGTATAATGTAAATACATTTTTATGTTTTGACGTTCATAAACCTTGCAAAAAATCGAATCTCTAAACTTTGGATGAAAAATACCTTATAAAACACCTCAGCTACGTTGGAATTAGGTAGTGTGTTTACAGGGATAAGCCCAGACAGGTGTATGTGTTGTTAGGCTACGATTGATAGCGATATCATATTCATAATTTAAAGAAAGAGTACAATACCGGTATATTGCATTGTCCATATTTTTTATAATGCTTTAGCGCAGTATAGTGCGGTCTAATGCGCATTGTGTCATATATATCTAGGTTCAACATTTGATCAAGAATAAATCAAGCAAATATTCACAGATTTACTAATTTTGTTGTACAAATCTTCAAATATTTCTCCAAAATTCAATATTTAAAAAAGTAGTGGGGTGTCATTTGTTCAAAAGTGCAAACCTTAGATTTCTTGGATTCCGGTTATCTACACATCCTTGTAAGTTTTCCACTAATATACCACTGTGGTAATCTACCTTTACAGGTGTATATTGCTGTACACATTGCCGCAATATACCAATTACAATTACATGCTTAGCACCCAATCTGTTGCGCGATATGCTAATTATACAAAAAGTTCTAATGCAGCACGATATGGACTCCGCTTATCATGAACCATTGGGTTCTGAATAAATTCCCCGTCATATATATATGGCTGCCTTGCCCACTTTAGGGAAGATTTACACAATTTATCAAGGTTTTTAAGGTAGAAAGGTTTTTAAAGGCCCACTGTCATTTGCGTACAAAACTCTGCAGGGTTAGGTCCTCAACTCAGTGCGGCTTTAAGGTAGAAATAATGATACATGGCAGAAACGATGATTTCTTTTAGTGGAAACTTTGGAATTTAGAGTTTATCATGATGACAAACATGGTACTAAAATTAAACACCAATGTCAGTGTGGTATTGGTAAACATATCGGTTGCCATAGCAACAGGTATTCTAGAAATAACGATTTTGTGGATTCTTGGTTGTCATAGTTGACTGATTTTACAAATTTTTATTTGGCAAGAATTACATATATACACTCTCAAACAAACGACTCTTGACAATTTTCATATTGAGAAACACAGATCGATACAGATAGCATGTAAAATATCCTATTCTAGTGACATGAATGTAGATTAATCTGTGGTTAGGTAAACACTTCAAGCGTAGGCTTTGTGAGACATAGACAGAGTTGCAGACTGAAGTCACTGAGCCCATGATTGCTGCACCCATGGAACCTGGGACATTTTGCATGATGGCTCAGGCTGAGTGCAAAACGTCCCAGGCTCACTAAGTGCGGCAACCACTGACTCGGTGACTTCAAGTGCAACTCTGTATTAATTTCATGATTTTAGAGTAAATGCTTGGCAAACACTGCCATTCCTACCATGACATAAACTCCATTGACCATGGGTGTCACTGTTCTTTTGGGGACAGTATATTGTTTTCCATTTAATCTAAGACAGCTTGCACCACAATCTTAAAGAAGACTTGCATGCATTTATATCTAAATGGCACTGTTGATATTTCATGTAGACACTGCAATTAGCTACAAACAAGATACTGAAATATATGTATACCTTACTCGTTTCTATTTTACAATTTACAGATATCCCAAAATGGATACCAGTACTAAGCCTCCAGATGAACCCGTCATCCTGTCAGTACTTGGGCACTACAGGAAGGACCCGGACGGTATCTTCCTGCTCGGTAACCTTATCAGTGAGCAGATCGGGGAGCTTATGCCTAGGGCCAAAATTATCCACGTAGTCCTTGAGGACCAGGCCAAAATCAAAGCGGATGGAAAGGATGGTGACTTCATTGGCTTTATCAGACCAATGGGCTATATTAAAAAGGGCCCAGCCTCTGCAGATTGGCTGAACTTCTTCTTCAAAACCTGCTATCCCCATCTGGGGCAGTACAAAGTGTCCCACATCGTGGCACATGCACCTGACTTCATCTGGGGGGCCATCAACATGAAAGTGGAATTCTTCCGAGATGCGGCCATTCTGACGATGATACATGAGCACATGGCGATGGAATGCATGGACACAAATAGAATAGAAAGTCATCCCCGGGAACAACTTCAATTGTGGAGCGGCTTTACAGAAGTGATGGTGTCTCTTGGAAAGCACACTTATGAAGATGTGGAAACCCTCCTCCATTGCCTGAAGAAGAGCTTTGCCAGCGATAAAAAACTTCGCTATCTACCAGGTCCCCCTGAGCACTTCAGAAAGGTTAAACCATGGGAGAAACCCCCAGAGAGTCAAAGCCCAGCTATCACTATCCTCGCTGGTGATGTGCTGACCCAAGAGAAACAGAAGATGTCTTTGCCAATCATTGTCAAAGCCATAACATCTGCCGCTAAGGACTTGTATGGATCAAATATCGTGAGAAAGCTAGTTGTCCAAGTTACGGGTGTTCCTCGAAATGAGTGGCACCAGGTGAAAGAGATTCTCGAGCCATACATGAATGCTTTCATATTGTTGGAGTGTGTAGAAGCATTCTCATTCCAGGAACTGGAAAAAGAGATGCGGCACAGCTACTTGTGTATCATACCACTAGGAAGCAGCACCCTGGCGTATGGCCTGGACTTCATGATTGCAGCAGGATTTGGGGCCCCGACACTTGTTCCTGACTCAGCAGCGATCACCTGGGACGCCAAGGAAATAGTCTCTGCTAGTGACCAATGCCACCTGCAGAACACATTCGTAAGAGTCATGTATGCCAAGTCAGAGGAGGATGAGCAGAACGCCTGGGAAGACAAAATCAAGGACACCATCCTCAACATGGGACTGGCACAAAAAAGTGCTAGAGACCTGCGAGAAGCGATCATAGATAGTCCTGTCCTCGCCCAAAACAGAAAGGATTTCATTGAGCTTTTGAAAGGTGAGTCTACATGTTGAAGGAGGAATTCATAATTATAGTGCATTATGTATTCTAAATACAATTGATTTGATCCCACATTCAGGAATTATTATATCAACTTAAACCAACTAATTTCATGGTGTGCGGCATCTAGGCCCTGAGGAAGATAGGCCCCCTGATGGTCGGCCACCTGATGTTAGGCCCCCTGAGCTTCAGCCCTCCGGATTTTCAGCCCCCTGATGTTCAGCCCTGAGGATCTTAGGTCCCCTGAAGATAGGCCATGTATCTAACATACATATTCCAACGTCCACTCCCAAAAAGCAGGTTATGTATAGAGTAACCCAGTAAACAAAAAACGTTATACAACATTTTGTAACGTTATGTAACGTTATATAACGTTTCTCTAAGGCTCCTCACTATGGCATAACGTTATATACAGTTTTAGAACGTTATTTTGACGTAAAATAACTTTTCTTTGTTAGCTGGGAATGCAGGCTTTTCAAACACCAAGTAACCCAACATCCGACCAGGCATGTTTTGGGGTATTTCTGGCTATTCAAACACCCAGAAACCCAACATCCGACCAGGCAAGTTTTGGTGTGTTTCTGGCTATTCAAACACCCAGTAACCCAACATCCGACCAGGCATGTTTTGGTGTGTTTCAGGCTTTTCAAACACCCAGTAACCCAACATCCGACCAGGCATGTTTTGGGGTATTTCTGGCTATTGAAACACCCAAAAACCCAACATCCGACCAGGCATGTTTTGGTGTGTTTCTGGCTATTCAAACACCCAGTAACCCAACATCCGACCAGGCATGTTTTGGGGTATTTCTGGCTATTCAAACACCCAGAAACCCAACATCCGACCAGGCCTGTTTTGGGGTATTTCTGGCTATTCAAACACCCAGAAACCCAACATCCGACCAGGCATGTTTTGGTGTTTTTCTGGCTATTCAAACACCCAGTAACCCAACATCCAACCAGGCATGTTTTGGTGTGTTTCTGGCTATTCAAACACCCAGAAACCTCACCTCCGACCAGGTAATACAACCAGAATGTGAGTGTGTTTGGGCGTTGGGTAGGGTGTTTGGGCGTTGGGTAAGGTTTTTGTGCGTTGGGTAGGGTGTTTGGGTGTTGGGTAGGGTGTTTGGGTGTTGGGTAAGGTGTTTGGGCGTTGGGTAAGGTGTTTGGGCGTTGGGTAGGCGGGAACAGGATGTTATGATGTATCTTGGCGGGAAAATTATATCATAACATCCTGTTGTCTCACACCTATTCACCCAATGCCCAGCACACTTACCCAACGCCCAACACACTTACCCAACGCCCAACACACTTACCCAACGCCCAACACACTTACCCAACGCCCAACACACTTACCCAACGCCCAACACACTTACCCAACGCCCAACACACTTACCCAATGCCCAACACACTTACCTAACGCCCAACCCCTACCCATGTATATTGGATAGGCACATGATTGGACGTTTGATAGGCACATGATCGGACGTTTGGTAGGCACAGGATTGGTCGTTTGATAGGCACATGATCGGACGTTTGATAGGCACATGATAGGACGTTGGGTTAATGGGTGTTTGAACAGCCAGAAATATACCAAAACAGTTTGGTTTCATAATCAGATTGGACGTTGGGTTCATGGGTGTTTGAACAGCCCAAACATGATACCATAATAGTGCCTCTACATGGGTACCCACATATATGACCGTGTCGCCGTGTCGAATTTAAGCAAGAGAGCCGTGTCGTTGTGTCGATTTTTATACATAAAGGAACTCATAGAAAAATTCCTGTAGGTCGATTTTTATCCCAGATTTTTCTGTGTCCCTCGATTTTTAAAAAGGCCTAAAACGGCCGTGTCGCCATGTCGACCGTGTCGATTTTAACCCATGTAGAGGCACATAATAATACCCAACCATACTCGGATGCTGGATAAATGGACGTTTTATAACCTGCTATATCCATTTATGTGTTGGACGTTTGATGTCTGGTTGTTTGGATGGTATATCTAGTCATAACCTGCTTATAAATGGCCTATAATCCGGAGGGCCTACAATCAGGGTGCCTATGATCAGGGGGCTGAAATTCCGCAGGGCCTATGATCAGGGTGCCAAACTTCCTCAGGGCCGATGCTCAAGGGGCCTAATTTCCTCAGGGCTTAGATTCCTAGTACCAATTTCATACATAGTTCCATAGTACATTATTGATGGATACATAGACAAAGGCCCATGGGTCGGAGGTCCACTAGCATTAATCTTGCGGCCTCTTGTGATGGACCTGAATCCCATTGAGTAGGGAACAAGCAAATGGACCTCATAGGGTTGGCCTTTGCATTTATTACCTGTGAAAATGCATGAAAATGGCATTTCTAGTGCTTAATCTTAGACGTTTTTATTATCTAATAAACAACAAACACAGCCGTAAGCAAACATGTAATACTATTAGAATGTTTTTTTAAAACAAATTAATGACTATTCTTACAGTGCCACCGCAGGAGATACCACCACATTGCCCATCACCCATGATCAGCGGTCCACCAGAAGCAGACCTTGTACAATACAGACAACATGTAATGCAAGGGCAGCACCTCATGGTTGATGAGTCAAACTATGGCTCCCCTCTGGGATGTGATGAGGCCAGTCCTAGTGTTGAGCCTGAAGCCGTCCTGCCAGCCTCCAAGATGAGTCGCCTTTTGAAAAACTGGGTGCTCCTGGTCTGGAACATCCCCCTGTACCCATTGGTTGAGACCTTGCTGGAGCAGGGCAGCATCAGTTACTCTGTCCTGGATGAGGTCTACCAGAAGGAGACGGTGTACGATCGTTACGTCGCTATGAGAAGTCTGCTGAACATAATCCGAAGGCGAGGTGACCTAGGCATTGACCAGTTCTGCAAGGCTCTCCGGGAACCCATTGTGGGCCTTGAGCTTTTTGCTGACCTACTGGACAGCTAGAGTAAATTGGAGAGCTTATTCAGGCTTACTCATGTTTCCTACTTTTACCCCGAAGATCTGGCTTTGATCTTTGGTCATTGCGATATTCAAATAATGATTGCAGTGAAATAATTTAAACGCAACCAAATAGGCTTCAGATGCACAATTAAGAGAAAAGTAGGCCTATGATAATATATCTATTCTGACCAGGATACAAAATGAGAGGCTACACCCCAGACGCCTGGTTGTATACTATTTGCACAATGTATGTTGTTATAACATAACAAAACATGCCATATAAGTTTGTCTAAATGAGAGTTCATGATAAGAAAATGTATGACGGATATGTATCCTACTCTGCTCTTAAGAGGGACATGCTTGGGATTATTATTTGAGAACTATCGAGACTACTGTTTATGTATTTGGAATGGGTCAAATTTCTATGATCCACTGAAATTCCCTTTGAGCCTGCTAACTGTAAGTTCATCTATTATAGTCAATGTGAATAAGCCTAGTAGACCAACCCTCTACGTTATATTATGTCTGTCCTAATTCCCGACCCCCGCAGATTATCCATGGACACTGTTGACTGTCTTTGTTTGGGAGGACCCACAGAATTGATCTTGATAATACATTATCTGACACCACACCGGTCTGCGTGTGGAAGTAGTCCATTGTATGTTAGTGCATGAGCACTGTAATACATTTATATAAATATGCACGCTAAAAGTGAAATGTTAAGCATGGATTCAATTAAAGCCGATTTTGCTATTATTGACATTTTCTGGTTATTATTTTTTTTCACTTTTTCCAATTGCGTCAGATATTTTCGGACCATATTCATATCATCATTAATCAGGGGCGGATTTAGGGGGGGGGGGCGGACCCGATGTGCGCCCCCTCCCTATTTTTCTGAACATTTTAATGTAAAAATTCCCAATACCCATGTAATAATTCCCAATACTTCCAGTACATTACCTATACAACGCCCCCCTCCCCTTTTCCAAAATCCTTGATCCGCCCCTGTAGTTTGCTTGATATCTTAGGTGGTGAGAATAGGTTAGCAAACTGCATACAGGGACAATTCATTTCAAGGAAAAGTGTCGGCTTTAGTGGAACATCACTTTAGTTTAGATGGCTGATATGTTGGACATGATATGTCCAACATTTCATGAAATGAAATGACCCCTACATACAATATACAACCGATTTTGCTATTATTGACATTTTCTGGTTATTCTTTTTCACTTTTTCCAATTGCGTCAGATCTTTACAGACCATATTCATACAATCATTTCAGGTGCGGATTTAGGGGGGGGCGTACCCGGTGTGGGCCCCCTTCTTTTCTGTACATTTTAATGTAAAAATTCGCAATACCCCCAGTACATTGCCTATATATAACCCCTTTCCATAATCCTGGATCTGCCCCTGCAGTTTGATTGATATCTTAGGTGGTGATAATAGGTTAGCGAATTGCATACGAAGACAATTCCTTGCAAAGAAAGTGTCGGATTTAGTGGAACAGCACTTTAGTTTAGATGGGTGATATGTTGGTGATATTGTACTGTATAATATAGTTAATATCTAATTAAAATGTCAATTATTTCATTTTAATTAATTTCCATTTTTGATATGCTACTTCCGACCCATTTCCTTAAAACGAGTCACATATGACATTGTATAAAGTTGCTTTATTATTCACTGGTTAGATAAAGTGTATAGAGCTGGGGGAGGATGAGGTAATGAGTGTTGGAGAGATCCCCTCAGTGGCGTGTATATCCGTCAATGGGACGGTGTTTAGGGTTTAGGGTGTGTAGCTGCAACATCAAAGTAACACTGACAGGAGTCACTCACCTGAATCTGCAACAGGTGCCCTCCAAGCTCACAAAAATATGTTATATTACATCCAAATTATGTTGTTAACATAAGATAACATTTTGGTACGATAAGGAGCCATATTTAAACGTTATACAATGTTGTATAACTTTTTTGTTTTGTTTACTGGCCTGCCTTTTATAGAAACAATAACATTCGGTTGGTAGTTGTTTTACATTAGTCAGCAAACTTATGATCTATGGTTTATGGATATTATTAAGATAGGGGTCTTTTGTAGACAAAATTGAACTTGTGATGTATTATAACATTCACTTGGGAAAAAGAAGATATTTTAGGAACAGAACGCAGGACAGTGAAGTGAGTAAATAACTACAAGTATGGATGAGATTTGATAGTGTCGGTGAAAACTGTAAAACCCCGCCTGTAGAACAACCCAGCCTATCGGCTGAACCCCTAGCTTGGGAACCAATATTTGGTCTAGATCCATTAATTTTGACATTTAGAAAACTCTGCCTATAAGCCAAACCTTGACTGTTTTTGGGAGTAGGGGGAGGGGGGTTATCGGTAGGTTCTTGTTGTTCACCCCCTTCCTTACCCTTTATTGCTGAACCCCCGCCTCCATGCACCACACCATGTGTCCCCATCCTCTCACCTAAAATGTTGATAAAGTTATGATATTTGTGTAAGGGGGCTTCCATAAAGTATGAACGCACCAAGGGGGTTGGGGGAGGGGTCTATTTTCTGAATCTCTCTCTCTATATATACTTCTGGTAAATGACATAATTCTAAGATATTTATAACGCTATGTAAAATGCTAAAGAGTCATTTTCTAATTATATACCTAGGTGGGCTGGGGACACTAGGTTTTAAAGTTGCTCCAGTCCATGTGATATAAACATTCTACTTGATATTACTAACAGACTACATTGAGATGTTTCATAGATAGTGAAATGTATAATGTTACAAGGTTAAGAGGCTAACGCATGTCTACAAAGCCTACTTTTGGACTATACCAGATATTGATTTTCAGATAAGTGCTCGCAGCAAAGTCTAAAACCTTATCTTAGTCTTCATTAAGATTGGCCAAGTATATATATCAAGATTTTCTCCTCGGCCTGCGGTACATTTATGTTCCCTTGCTCAACGGCCACTTTCTAATACTTGATGAAACTAAATTTAACATGTATTCCTGATGTAGTTTGAGCTCAAATTCATCCCATATCATGCAGATGAATAAATTAGTTAAAAAAAATCATTAGTACTGAACGTCTTTCTGAATCTTACTGATCAACAGAACATAGCAGTGCCGCTCTGCTGTGCTTTTAGACCATATGTAAGTATGCCCCTTTATAGTCATTAAATTAGATGAATATCATTCCTTACAATATACTCGCTAATGTCTGGAACCCTATATCTGTTAAAACCACTGAGTCATTATATGCACGGTAGCTACATATAGAGGGAGACACTCATAAGCAAGTATTATGAATCTTAGATGAAAAAAAAAGGAAAAGCCTAATCATTATCAGTATAAATCTAGAAAGATCAATAAATCTTAAAGTATGATGGATAAGTTGATATAATCCCGTCTTGAAAATTAAAGTTAAAATCATGACTTTGAACCAAGAAGCTGACACAAATATTGAAAGTACAAACTATTACGTTACAAAGTGTATCAGGGGAAAGATATTAGAGCGTGTGTACCTAGACCTGTCCCTACCTGTGTACCATACAGGATATTGACTTCAGATAACATTGACAGCCAAGTGTCTTATCTTAGCCTTCAAGAACTCCAGAGAAGGTCTACTGAGACGCCTAAATGCCACCGCAAACAGCGTGTTTGGATCAGCTGACTCGCTCAGTAGCTAAGGAAACCCCCTGTTTGCGGTACCCCCCACTGATCGGATCAGAGCATATCAAACATGTTTGATAATGCTCTGATCCGATCAGATGATCGAGACATCTGATCGAGACATTCCGTTTGCGGTGGCCTTTAGTCGGCCGAGAATGTGTCATGTTGTTCAATGTCTAATACATACATCATGAATTGTATTTCTTTTCAGTAGAATATATAGTATATCCCTTTCATGGTCAAATTAAACTTGAAGTTGAACTGGAACCATAGTGGTGGGGTGCTGGGCAGGGTGACTCTATTTACAAGACTGTCTAAAGGCAGTGATCCACTGCCTCGAGTTTGCTGCGAATGTAGTCATGCAAACTTTTAGATTTCTGCAAATACAGTTGCACATCGCTCATTTCCCGCGGAGCAGCTGGGGGTTGCGATTGAGGGACTCGCAGCAGTGATCCACTGCTGAAATGTTCTCTCCATATTTACTCATACGAGTGTCACTTGCGGTAAAAAGCAGAGGAGACTCGCGGCACCGGCTTAACCAAAATGAGGCACTGGGTCGAGGGAAGGTGATCTGATGGCTTACCTACTGTGCCCATGCTGATGGCCCCATGTGACAGTAAATCCCTAAAACATGTCCCCCTGTATAGATGATATGGAAAGTAATTATAAATATTTAGATACATTAGCTTAATATTCTGAGTCTGGTTGGAGAGGGAGGTTGCTCAATCGCACCTCCTGGTAGAGAAGAACACACTTGAGTCGGTGATCCACTGTCGCGACTTTGCTACAAATATTCATGTATGCCCAGTGAGCAAAGAACGTTCTTGACGTTTTAAAACATTTGTAATTAGTTTCATAAAAAACGATTGCATCTGAAACGTTTAAAAACGTTTCCACATAGCATGCCAGGGGTAGACTTATATGAACACCAATTATGTGTGATTAAAAAAGCACTCAAAATCTTACACATTCAAACCTGTCATTGTTATATCTATCTTGATATATGATAGATGTTCTATCTCTCTTGAGGTAGAAACTTAAGCAGGTTCTCATAAATATGGAGGATCTTGTGAATGAGGATATCATTTCTGGGGTTATAAAATTCCATAGTAAACCGTTATATTGACACATTATGACAGTGCATCTTGATTATCAAAACCCTTTTTGTGGTTATAATAATGTTTAAAAAAACGTTTGGAAAAGGGTTTGGAAAACGTAAAATTGAGTCCACATTTTATGTCCTTATAACCTTCTTATTCTAACGTTTTCTTACCTTTGCATAACGCTTTTTTACGTCAATAAAACGTCATTTTGCTGACTGGGATGGCAGGCACTTGCGAGTAAACTCTCAAGAATCAAAACTTTAAAGCCCTGAATCCACTGCCATCAACCCACCAATTTGTCATCATTTCCGACGCAATGGCCAGGGAATTGCAATAGAATAGGATGTGACCCATCAAAGGGACCCAAAAAGGTCAACGGATTGGCCAATTTGGCCTCCACCTGTGCGTAGACGGACCTGTCACCGTATGGGTAAAAGAACTATGATCTGTCCCTTGACAGCTAACAGGTTGGGGAAAAAAAGCACTATAAATCTAGGCCATATAAGCCTCTACTTCTGTTGCTATCTGTGTATTTTCTCTTTTGGACAAAAAGCATATGCTATCGTAATATAGTTACACTCATACTCTTGATATTAGACTGGCTCCTAGGCCTTGTGTGACAACACTTCAACTATCTATTCGTTATGGATTACACTCACAATGTGGATTAAATTGAGAATAGCTAACATTGCATAGAGTCTAAAGCATGCCTACCAAGACCTGTTCCTACCTGTGCAGCATATAGGATATTGACTTTTAGATAAAAGGAGATAGCCAAGTGCCTGGTGAAACATCATATGTTGATAACTATGTGCGCGTCTTATATTAGATGACATAAGGCTTGTGTTATCGAATACATATCCCCTGCTGAAATTATTGCTATTAGCATGAAACAACTTGCACAGTATTTACTTTAGAGGATCCCATAGCATATCCACTGACCATACCATTGGTGACAACTTTAATAATTTAAACAAGTGGAAGCATGATATATTCTAATAGATCCAATTATCTTTATGGCAATACTTTCTGGATATATTTAGTTATTACAGCTTACAAGAAATGATCATAGCAAGGATCCCTTACAGAGGAAGAGTTTCGTTCCAAAATGCAACAAATCCATTCCAGATTTGAAGAATATAGTATTTTCCGTAAGGCTACGATTATGGCAATTATGTGTACACCAGACCAAAAGAAATGGAAATTGCATTTACCTATAGCTGGCCGTTACCTTTGTCTTAATTTGTTGTCATTTTTAAAAATGTCTAAATTTGCTCTATCTGAGAGACGCAATGTATTTTTTATAGAATTGTGGTCAATAAAAACTTCAAACTCAAACTTATTATAGGAACCAAACTCTTCAGATATGTATGTGACCTTTATGTGTTGGTTCAATGACCTTGGGATATAACTCCTCAATAGATAGATAGTTAGCAACATGAACTGAGCACAAAATGATGCTGGGACAATCCTTAGATACTGTGTCCTTTTGACCTTCCTACAATTATATAGCAGATATACTATTGATTCTCTGATATGATATCTTCTGATTTAAACCATTTAAATTGTCATCGCCACCAGATTGTACATTAATACATTTTAAGTACCAATATCCCCTGTACTTATACAAAAACTGTGCTTAACATTATTGCAGTATTTTAAATAGAGTTTTCTTTTTTTTCAAAAAGGTCCTACCCTCATGTTTGTGCAAGACCTGTGCTCTTTTGTGACCCCTTCACTTAAACAGACAATTACAGTATTTCCTGCTGGATGGGGTTACACACATTGAATCCTATACATACAATCACCTTTAGCTAAATACTTCTTAAATCATGACATTAAGGAGAAACTAAATATATATAATTTCCATACATGGGACTATCCTTAGATACTCTGCCCCCGTGACCTTCATGCTGGTGTTTACCACAGACTATTGATTATATTATCTGAGTCAAACCTTCTTGTGAAATGGTATCTCTGGCAGAGAATGTATCATTTTGAATACCCCGTGTACTTATACAAAACCTGAGCTTAATATTATTGAAGTATTTTAAATAGAGTTTTCTTTTTTATTCAAGAAGGACCTACCCCCATGTTTGGGTGAGGCCTGTGCTCTTTTGTGACCCCTTCACTTAAACAGACAATTACAGTATTTCCTGCTGGATGGGGTTACACACATTGAATCCTATACATACAATCACCTTTACTTAAATATTACTTAAATCATGACATAGAGGAAACTAAATATTGACCATTTCTATGTTAATTGATACGCTGGCCTGCTACCTTCATAGTCGCTCTATTTATATTCAATCACAATCCATTGAATGTAAGATAGTGTATGATAAGACAAGTGGTCAGTGGAAATTGTTATCTCAGCAGGCCTTAAACTGAGGAGTTTATATCTATGAGGAACCTCCATGCGTCACCACACGTATACCGCCCACCTCCCACACAACACGCCTCCTACAACTACATTCTACCCTCATCACACTGACACTACGTAAGTACCTGCTGTCTTATTTAGAATGTCCCCTGATGAGAAAAGTGACATATCATCATTGACCAAGCTACTGTTAGATTCTGGAAAAAACAATAATGCATACAGACCAGTCTGGGAAGTTTTTCATGGACCGGATATAATAGAGTCCGAGGATAGCAAACATGCAATTGCATCTGCCCCATTTGCAAAATATTGGTTTGCATTAGTTATTGGTATATCCAGAATTGAACAGAAGTGGACACAATGATAAACAGTGACAACACATCCCTAGTATCGCATGACATGACCCCCTTTCCATCATAGGATATAAAGCATCTCCTGATTATGGTTTGTCTCCTATAGCATTTCTATACCCTTATTATGTCATGTTCCTATGCAGCTGCTTGACAAAGAATAAATGACAAACTATGGCAGGACATGATTGTTTATCTGTGTGATTCCTTTGTATATGTCTTTTGGCAACACACCTGAGTGCTTATTGCATGTTTCTACATAAATGGGTCCCTAGAGAAAATGTGTAAAGGATAACCTTCTTGCCAATACGGTACCAGAAATGGAGAGGAGGAAAGGATTTGTTAAAGATTATTATATGATATACAAATAAGATATTATGGTGGCCGAATATAACCTTGCTGTATATGAGAATACATATTGTGTGAAATAATCCTGGTTGCATGGGAACATCAAATAGCACTTTGGATAGATAAGATGGGTAGAAAAATATTACTATAAACATACTTTATTTCGCCAAGTATATTTTCGCGGATTGGCTATAAAATACAGTTTCAAGGGGACTTGAATTTGCCCATTTGGAATGTAGTAGTTATATTATTACAGTGGATAGATATTCACGCTGTGTACATTTTCGCGAATTTTCATTTCCGTGGAAATCGCAAAAATATAAACAGCGCGAAATAAAGTATGTTTACAGTAAGAATAAAAAAGACAGTGCAACCCACCATAAGGACAAGAGTAGACATGAGAATTATTCAGATGATTAGAAGACAGGAATGACAGGTCGCATAGCAAAGTGATATGCACGAAGTTAATGAGTCATAAATGTTTAATGATACACAAAACCTTCCTTCATTTCAGGTAAAGATGGTGGACATTGGTGATAACAGCAGACTACGGTGAGTGTACATATCTTTCATTTGCCTATGTGATATTATGAAGGCTCAAACCGCTATTAATTAACCAAGAATATCATATACAATTGCTTTGTTCCCGCATACAAGCTGAGGACAAAGCACACAAACACCGGCTACCTAGTACCTTCACCCACCACCAGTGGCGCTGCACCACCCTATTGTATATAAGGGGTACGCGCTACTAGCCAGTCAAAGAGAGCTGGGTAGGGTACTAGGTGCACACCATCATAGACCTAATGTACAATAAACCCAAACTACACACCTAACCGCTGATTGTAGTGTTACTTACTTTCGTGCATATCAAATCTCAGATATTAGTCCAATGCTAATTGACGATGGCCCGATGTGGCACCATCAGTCAAGATAAGATTGATTTTTACAGTGCAATTGCCATTTTCGGATATCTGGGCCTCTAGTAGTGAAACCAAGATTTAGATTTATATTCATCCTAAATAGATATTTACCCTTTAATGATGGTATAGTGTTTAATGTCTGATATCATGTGTCGTCATGATGTATAAATGCAGCCATAACAGGGCTGTATTCCTACATTATGCCAACCCTATGGGATTGATGTATACATTCCCAAAAGGTTGGACTGATGCGCCAATGCATAACGAGTGAGGCATTTGCTCGCAGTGCATTGGTGCATCATGACAACAAGAAGGATTAAGTTGTTCCGTGGGTTGTGATCTGTGCCTGTAGCTGTAGTATTTCTAATACTATAATGACAATGACCAACTACAATATTAAGGCCTCTTCACCTCCACTCACCTCCCTGAGGTGAGGATTTTACAGCAAGAATCAGGTCAACATTCTTGGTAATGTTGTGTACAGGCGGAATTAATTCTTTTTTTATCAAATTGCACATGCACTAATGCAGGGTGGTATATTAACCTTTAAAGTAACCTGGGGCTAATGTTTTTGACACTAAAATATTGGTCTTCTATGATATCAAGCATGTTGTATAATGATATAACTGGTTTGATCTTTCTATTATATCATCTATTTCTAGTTTGGACAATGCCAGGATCAGCCCCCAGAACCAGCACCGGCTGAGGGCGGCACTCAGCAAGAATACCACCTTAGGGCAGATAGCGTGAGTTATCTTTGTGTTACAATATGATACAAATTCATTCCTATGCTCTCCATATGATTTGGGAATGATCTAGGTGTGACTCCCTAGAAGAGTTTCCTAGAATCATGGTTTTTTGATAACTATCGTATTTTAAACATTTCTATTGATCTTGCTACTTAGAATATCAATGACAGAGAAGGAAGAGCCCCCCTTGGGAACAAGACTATGATCAAACCCAAATGATAATACTTGAGAAGAATGTTAAATGTCTATCCCATAATGCTTTTCAAGGGAAAGTAATTACACCTTTTAATACCGTCTTCAACAACAAACCAAATACCATAATAGGGTAGCCTTTTGTGAGGATTTCGATGTAAACATGTGCTTTAAAAGAAAAGACAAGCGTAATTCCATGTGGCTTTATATCTGTTGTATTGGTATTGATCAACGATATCCTGACAGTCACACTATCATTATATACATTATGTAGCATTTAAATATGAAATAAAGACCAAAATACTACCCAGCCATACCAATCCTATACAAATTGCATTCAAATTTGGTTTATACCAAACAGCTAATGTACCATTAAAGAGCAATTCATTGTATTCATGAAAGAATTCCTAGCCCCATTGCCTTGCCATTTCATGAAGAAAGTTATCAAGAAGGCCACAAGAGCCAATATAAATGAAAAAGATAGAATATACAAAATCGTCTGCACCTACACTACCCCAAGAGTTTGTTATAGTGGTGTCTAGACCAATCAATGCAGATGGGCTGAGTGTGTCTGATACATTTTTGGCCTCTTGTGACATCATTTTATAGATTACCCTCTTTGTATCGTTCAGGTTTAAATGCTACATGTTGCATTTGTTTGATAGAATGTATGTGAAAATATATTGGTTATCAATAAAAATACTACCGATAGGAGGTCACATAAAACTACACTGGTCTCTCCTTTTAAGAGACACTAGTTGCACTTGACAATTGTCTATATTCATTCTCTTTAGACAATCTTTGCATTTTTTTTGTGGTTAAGATAAGGAGTGTTAATAGTATGAATATATTCATTTGAAAATAACCAAATTGGATCATTTACTTTGCCCCAGAAGATTGATGATAACTATTACCAATATGCAAAGAAAATAGGTTCTTTATTCATTTAATTAATGGGGTGGCCATGTTAACAATGTCATTTATGGCCTGTCCTGGCCAACATAAATTTTTATCGCCAAAGAAAACTCTCACCCGGGTGACCCAATTACCCTCACCCCACTACTACCAGCCTTCCTCAGAGGTCCAATATTCCCACCCACCCACACCTTAATTATATATGATATAAAAAGTAATAACTATCTGTATTCAAAAATCTCCTCACTAATAATTTCATGTGTATTCAAATTAATATATCAGAGTGTTATATCACACAAAACCAAACTGGTTGCTTTACAGTTGAGTTAGCGAAGAGTTTTATTGTAGGGGTTCTATACATTGAAGAAGGGTGGGGTTAGATAATTGTATTCAAATGTTTAATGATAATGAATGTCGAGATATATCTCGATATTCATTTAACATTCCAACACTTCATATAGAATGTTCAATGTTATGAGCATCACCACAGAGGAATCAATAGTATATCATATCGATATTACTAACTGTGAGATAGTCCAACATTCTGGGGTATTAAATTGTATGATAGCTGACCATTATAGCATATATGCCGCCAGGAAGAAGGACCGTGAAAAACACTGCAGTCTGACTTTTACCGGCCGTTCTTACAGACACTATAATCCTGACGATCTCAAAACAGAGGTGGCTAACCTGGATTTAACTACCTTCTATGAATCACAAGACCCTGATGAGCAGTGGCTTATCATTTACAAATTTTTGGTGTCATATCTTGATGAACATTGTCCAATCAAGACAATAACAATTAAGAAAAAGTCTGAACCTTGGGCCGGAGACTATTGAATTATTAAATGAGCGCCAAGAGCTAATCGCTGAGAACCGTGTCACACACAACAGGGACACCCTTAAGGCCATTAGGCGTATACGTAATAGAACACAGCGGCAGTTGGAAAACTCGCAAAATGATTACGTAATACTTGCCCTGGAAAATGCAAAGGGGGACCCCAATAAATTCTGGCGAGAGGTTAGCGCTTTAATAAACCCGGTCACGAAAAATCTAAAGATTCAGCTTGTTAATGATCTCACAGGGGAAATAATTCCCAAAGAGCAAACTGCCGCCTTTATTAACGAATATTTCGCTAATATAGGACAAGATCTGTTCTCCAAACTCCCCCCCACTGGCATCTTAATCCCTGATCCTGTCATCAATGATAATGAGCCGGAACTGGACATTGAAGAAATTGTCTGTGAAGAGGATGTTCGTAGCCTAGTGTCTAAGATCAATATAGACAAATCTTGTGGCATGAATGGGGTCAATAGCAGGGTAGTTAAAGATGCGCTGACATGTCTCATACCAGCGGTCACTACCATGTTCAAGAATTCCATCATCACTGGTGTGTTTCCGGCCTCTTGGTCGAAGGGACAGCTCATTCCAATACCCAAAAAGGGTAACCTCAACAACATCAAAAACTGGCGACCAATCACACTATTACCCCTCCCTGGTAAATTACTAGAGAAATTAGTTCACACTGTCTTGTCTAAACACCTGGAAGATAACAGTATCCTCAACAAAAACCAATATGGCTTCAGACCCGGATGTGGCACGTCAGATGCGGTCTTTGCTGTTGTGGAGGACCTGTTTGTGGCAAGGGATGATGGGAAGGTAACAGCTGCATGTTTTGTCGATTTCTGCAAGGCCTTTGATAGTGTCCACCACCCAACCCTAATACAGAAAATCTACAGGCTAAACATAAAACGCTAAAGAAATGGCTCAGCGATTATCTGGGTCACCGCTCGCATGAAACAATATGTAATGGAGGACGCTCTCCCTCATCGCCTGTCCATTTTGGAGTTCCTCAGGGTTCCATCTTGGGCCCGCTTCTATTTGTGCTATATATTAACGACCTCCCGGACACTATTCTGAATTGCAAATTTGCCATGTATGCAGACGACTTAATGTTGTATGCATCCCATGAAGACCCTCAAATTGCACTGCAGCTGTAACAAGAAGATCTCATTTCAGTAGGAGACTGGTGCCATGCGAATTATATGACCATTAACACCTCCAAGAGTATGGTCATGTACTTTGGCACGGCTAGCCGGGTTGATAGACTGGATGAGCCTTCCCTCACATTATGTGGACAGGTTCTACCTAGTTGTAAAACCTATCCATACCTAGGTATAGAACTGGACAGTAAGCTATCAATAAAACCGCATGTCACCAAGGTCAAGAAAAGTTTTGGCAATAAGAATATTAAACTAACCCGCCTCCGCAAAAGCATGACGAAAGACGTCAGTCTCACACTTTATAAAGTTATGATATCCCCCTCCGTTGAATACTGTTCCTTCTATACGGGTAGTGTGATTAAAGGTGAACTGGATAAACTGCAACGTATGCAGAATCAGGCGTTAAGAACCTGTCTACAGGCCCGTATAAGAGACATCAGCATTGCTGATCTTCATAAAGAATGTGGTGTTGACACCTTATCTGTTAGACGCAGCAAGCAGCTACTATGTATCATGTGGAAGAAATTCAAGAAGGGAGAGGCCTTAATCCAAGCTAATGTACGCACTCGGGGCGACTTGAAGGTCCGCTTTGCCAAAAGACGTGCCAAATCGGCTTTCTATGAAAGATCCCCCTATTATCGCGCCGTGTCTATATGGGACAAACTTCCCCATGAGACTCAGAAATTACCCACCTATAAGAAATTTAAAACCGCCATCTCCAAGTTAAAGCTGGACTAATGCCGCACCCTCACACTGATATATCACTCACGTTCAGGTCCACATTTCCTACATTACATAATACCAAATATTTCTACTGCCTGTCAATGCATACTTATGTCATCATAACTGTACACAAAATAACATAATTGCAATCAGTCATTGTAAATTCATGACCCTCCATGTACACTTATATTTTGTTTATTAAACAACAATACTTATATTACTACCTGAATATCATTACATAAAAAATTCAACAACGCCAATAGCATCTCACCTGAACAAGGATTGTAATCAGTGTGGTGCGCGGAAGACCGTCCCATAGGGACGATTGCGCACTTAAATAAAATAATAATAATAATAATAGTGTATTTATTGGTATCGATACGCCATGCCATTGGGATGACAGAACTGCTTTAATTTAACGTCTAACATGTCTAGAATCAACATTATTGACAAATAATTCATCGGATAAAAAGGTATCTATTGGAGGATTATCCCGTAGGGAATTCACAATGACATGGACCCCCTAGCAATACAAAAGTGTCACGGCTCAGCTTACTCCGAGGAACAAGGGGCTGCGTCCTTACACTCACTGGCAGACCCCCAATACACATAATACATGTAGTTGTCATATTTAAAAAATGTGGGGCTTAAAAGCAACCGATGATGTTAACCATGTATGCATCGATAGGAGCCACGTTTCACCACTGTGCATGGCATTTATATTCTAACAGTGCATGGAGTTTTAAGAAAATCTACTTCTCAAGTTCACATCTCTGGTTAGTCGCATCCAGTTTTACAGTGACACCCACCAAAATCTAGCATAAGGTTTTGCCTGATTAATTATGTCATTCCTACAGACCATATGATATCAGGTAATTCCTATTGAAACATAGAGGGACAATTCTAGCGATAGGAAAAACACAGCCCATGCATATGGTCCACCGGGTTATGTACTAATGTGTGAGTAAACAGTAGGCACCGGCATCCAACTGATGAGGGCGACTCCTTTATGACTACCACCTATGTTTAATATTTTTATCGCTCATTGGGACAGACTCTCTTGGGAACGTGAACAAGAAAATCTTTCCAATCTTCAAAGTGATAATCTTAAAGTCCCTTATCTTAAAAATGTTACCGTAAATTTCGGGTATTACCCGCATCTTGCGTATAACCCGCACCCCCAACTGTGGAGAATTCTATAACCCGTTTTTGGATCTGAAAATCTCAATTTTACTACTGTTCTATAGTAATAAAAACCATCGTATAACCTACACCCTATGTAGGCATGTTTGGTATCAAATGAAAGCTGAGTTTGATTCGCGTACAACCTGCGGGTAGTACGCAGGAATTTACGGTACTTGCTTTTAAGCTAATCGCCTCGGTAAACCCACTCAGTTTTCTTTTTTGACCCTTATTTATTAATTGTTGGTAGCATATTGTATCATGTCATACCCAAACCCCCTTTTCCTTCTTTCTTTTTTTCTTCAAAACTGATATCAAACATAACTATGGACAACTGCAACAGGTATAATACAGTGGTGCGATCCAGTGTATAGAATAGTTAATTTAGATTGTCATGCAAGGACAATCTGAAATAAATGTTGTTCTCTTAAAATCATCTTAGAATGTGGAGGGAAACGTTTTTAAGATTACCACTTTTAAGATTGGAAAGGTTTTCTTATCCACATTACCCGCATTATATTGAAAAACTTTGCATGTACTAAGAATATTTTGCCAAATAAAATTTCACAACAACAACAACATCTAAAACTGTCATCGGACCTTCGTATAATCATCAAGTCCTCTCATGTAGTTATGAATGTCATGATGATAACATTGTTTTCTGAATACTTCTCCCGATGGGGTGTTAATAAATGATATAGTTTTCAAATCTTTTGAAATGCTCTACACAATTCTATTGCCTCTTGACTCCTCATTAAATGAACCTTAACTTACAATGATTCCACTTCAGGTTGTTGGGGAGCAGGCTGACGGATGCCGTGGTGGATGACTTCTGTGACCTGATAGAACGGAACTCAACACTTCAACAGCTACAGTATGTATGTCTGTGGAGATCTATGAAGATTCAGCAACAATACTTAGAGAACTCAACACGAAAAGCACTACAATATGTATGATTCAATAGATCTCTGTACATTAAACAATACTAACTAAAATGTATGTGATCTTGTTCTTACAACAGCTAAGTTCAACACAGAGCAGCCAAAAATATAAAATGGAAAGTTTGAGAGTAGTATATGAATATTACTTCATACATGAAATATTTAATGAGTCCCCATATGTAATCCTCGGTTCCCTTTGCGAGAGGTACTATGTATAGTTCGTTTACACCTTTTTGGACAATCAAAGACAATACAGAATGTGTCTGTACTCTATGTGTCCTTACTGCCCTGTCTGCACTATTTACTATTACCTCAGGTTTGTGCAAGATGACTTCACGGATGACGGAGTATCCAAACTACTGAGGGCGCTGTGCACAAATACAACATTGGAACTGCTACAGTAAGTTACCAACTTCTCTGATGACATCTGATGACATCTGATGACCTTTCATTCTCCATCTTTAATGTATATCTGGCTAAAAATGCAATAATCTCTTCATAAGGAGGAGGTTATAAGCAGCAAACGGTTATAAGAAACACATTTGCTTTGCCAAATCCTTTTCTATACTTTTAGTAAAGAAACACACTATTAGAATATCCATTTCTAGCTAAAAATCGTTTATAAGGAGTAAGTTTTTTCAAGATAGTACATCATCTTTTATTATTGAAATAAGGTGAAAATCTCACATATCCTAAAGGGCCGGTGATGTGGGCGGTGGCCTACAAGGATGTGCGTACGGACCTGTGAGGGCCCATCACAGGGGACGCCCTGCCAAGACCCCCCAGCAAATTATTGTCACCTTTGGCCACTGTTGGCCAACTTTGGTCATGCTGAATTTGGTCATGGCAAAACCTGACCAAAATTGCCGAATTCGGTCATAGCCAAAAAAATCATGGATCCTTCTGGGATTTAACCTGTTTCTGGGAGTACCAACGATATATACCAAGTGCTAAAGCCCCATGACCACTGACTCATGTAATGGCTAAGGGCTGTTTGTTAATTCATATGTTAGCTGTGAGCTTTGGTCAACTTTGGTGAGGTTTGGCTATGACCAAATTTGGCAACTTTGGTGAGGTTTTTGCCTGACCAAACTCGGCAATCCATTAGCCAAAATACTGAAAATTCAGTAGGTTGGCAAAGTGTGACCAAGATTAGCTGGGCCACTCCCGCTCTCTAAACAAGAATTAGAAGCTGTTTTATACAGTTAAATCTCGTTATAGGGATGTATGTAAGAATATACTGACATGGAAAGAAGAAAGCTTCTAATTCTAAACAGCTTCTAACTCTTGTTTAGAGAGGGAGTGGGGTCGTGGCAGGGCGTCCCCTGTGATGTGGGTGGCCCAGGGGGTAGGGATTATATTTCTTTCTTCTTTTAATGTCAATATATTCTTACATACCGGGGGAATTTTCTAAAGTAATAACCTCGTTATAATTAAGTTTTGGGCCAGTCTAGGTTGTTTAACAAAACATTCTTTACTAGGGAAATGTATATGTATATAATATGACCAAAATCTGTTACAAGCATGGTTGATTACAAGGAGCAAATTCGACTTGCCAAAAGGTACTCCCTATAATGGGATTTTACAGCTTCTAATTCTTGTTTAGAGAGAGGGAGTGGGGTCGTGGCAATCATTTTATTCTTAGTAGCACACTGGGTCTGTTTGCCAGGTCAGAGCCTGAGCACTGAAGAAGTTGTACACAGAGAGAAGTAAAGGCGTCACCATGACTCTTTTACCATAGTCAACTCTAGTTTTTAGACTCTTGTAGCAGAGTCATGATGACTCTGGTAAAGGTGTCACAGCCATTCCAGTCATACCCCTTGGACGTTGTACAACTTGACTCTACCTTAGAGTCAAGTGCAGTTGACTCTGCCCACAGCAGAGTCATACATATATTGACTCTGCGTGAAGAGTCAAATAAAAAATGTGTTGACTCTGATAGTAGTTGTATATGAAACCACATGTTGGGGCAACCTGCACTAGTTTGGTACCAGTGGCAACCACAGGCTAGAGCCAATATCAATACTTCAGACATTTGGTACATGCCAAAGTTTTGGTCCTTTATAGAATAGTACACTATGTCTTTATTTGTCTAAATAATGTATTTAAGGAATGTCAATGTAAAAGCTTTTCCAATTAACTTACCTGAATCAAATATGATGATAAACTTTACAATACATTCTAAGAACATCAACAGTATAAAGCCTAGCCACTATATTTGTGGGTAAGGGAAATAAACATAAGGCTGGGCACTTACTGTCTGTGATATCATGTATGGCACTGCTTAATACTACACATAGACCTATGATATTGGCATCTAATTTGATGTTTGTGGCCAATGGTCTACAGAGTGTAGTGTGAGGCAGATATGACTTCACCTACTCACTTCTCTCACAGGCCTCACCTGGCCTGTCCACTAATTTCATACACCTATTGCCCCCAGCCTGGCCTGACATAATTACACAATTGACATGACCTGCATGCCCTCATGTATTCAAGTGTAAATTTTGACTCCCCCTCCTTTGATGGGTCAACTGTGGTTGACTCTTCAGGAATGGAGAGTCAAACTCATTCGACTCTCCTCTACAGGTGTTGCGTGGGAGATAAACTACGACCTTGGCTGTCAGAGTCGTAGCGACTCTTTTACTTCTCTCTGTGTACCGTTGACTTATGAAGGTCTGAGAATCTTTCCACATAGCATCTGCCACCTGACATCTCCCTACTTAACCTGTATCAGTGATTTGCAAAGACAGGACGATTTTGGAGATCTATTTCCTAAGTTTCTTTGCTGGAACTGTCACTAATAACAAATGTAGGATATGGTACCAGTGGGAATTATATCTATCCTTTATCACTGTATTTTCTAGGTCAGCACTTTGTTGACACATTGTTTAACATAGTGATAATTGTTGCCTGTAGTTTAAAGAGGAGAACATTGTACTTTCCCCATAAAGATTTACAGTCAGACTGGATAAATAGACTGAATTTTATAGTTTTGTTTCTTTCCTTTTAGGCCAACCAACATGCACGAGAACAATATGATTACAGATATTCATCCACAAATATCTTTTTGTTAGAAATATAGAACGGAGTCAAGATCATACCCTAATTCTTTCTGATCAAACTGACACTTTTATTATTCCCCATCCTCAGGAGGGGGTGAAAGGGGCACCATGAAGAAATTCACATTTGCTCCGACCCTCTAATGTACAGATGTTTCATTACTCTACACATTGCTAATGTCATAATTCATAGATACATATGTATTCCCCAGTTATTGGATGTTAACTTAACCCGTACTACTTGCAGGTTACGTAGATGTAAGGTGACTGATGCAGTCATGGAGGACCTGTGTCTACTCAGTCTACACAACTCTACACTCACAACTCTACAGTAGGTGTTTTTATGTACCTGATGCTGATTCAATATGATGTCATTACTGGATATCTGGATGTGTATTATTGCTGCATTGCTGCATTAGCTACCACCATTGCTTGCGACACATTGCAAAATAATCCGAATCAAAATGGCTGTCAGTTTTTTAACCTGAAGCCTGCAGGTATTAGCAGATACAATGGCATATCACATAAGCTAATAGAGACGTCATATCAAAATAATATACTAACTTCTCAGTGAGTCATATTTTGTATCTACATCACTAAAAGGAGATGAACATGCTGAAAACAATAGCAGTAGATGGACTTACATCAACCTTGTAGGAAGGAAATTCACAATTTTGTAATTGATTGGGTATCATTTTTTGAGAAAATTGTTTCAATCTCCCATGGCGGTACACAGAATTTAGGCACCCGGTCTTTAGGCACCCTGCCTTCAGTCCCCCCTGACCACAGGCACCCTGCCCTCCGGATCTTAGGCCCCCAGTCTTTTGGCACCCTGGCCATAGGCCCCCTGGCTATAGGCCACAACCTCCTCACATCCACTATGACTTCCTCACATCCACTACCCCCTCCTCACATCCACTACCAATTCCTCACATCCACTACCCACTCCCCGGCCTGTAGGCACAAATCTCACGTCCATTTCATACATCCAACCCTCCTCCCTTACGTCCAACCCCCTCCCTCACGCCCAACCCCTTCCCTCACGTCCAACCACTTCCCTCACGTCCAGCCCCCTCACGTCCAACCCCCTCACGTCCAGCCCCCTCACGTCCAGCCCCCTCACGTCCAACCCCCTCAGGGAAGGGGGTGGGTGTGAGGCAAGGAGGTGGACGTGAAGGAAGGGGGGGGCGTGAGGAATAGGTAGTGGACGTGAGGAATAGGTAGTGGACGTGAGGAAGAGGTAGTGGACGTGAGGAAGAGGTAGTGGACGTGAGGAGGAGGTAGTGGACGTGAGGAAGAGGTAGTGGACGTGAGGAAGAGGTAGTGGACGTGAGGAAGAGGTAGTGGACGTGAGGAAGAGGTAGTGGACGTGAGGAAGAGGTAGTGGACGTGAGGAAGAGGTAGTGGACGTGAGGAAGAGGTAGTGGACGTGAGGAAGAGGTAGTGGACGTGAGGAAGAGGTAGTGGACGTGAGGAAGAGGTAGTGGACGTGAGGAAGAGGTAGTGGACGTGAGACTTAAAAGAAGGGGTTGGACGTGAGGAATAGGTAGTGGACGTGAGACTTAAAAGAAGGGGTTGGACGTGAGATTGGTGCCTACAGACAGGGGGCCTGTAGTCAGGGTGGCCTAAAGGCAGGGGGCTGCAAAACCGGAGGGCCTGTGGGCCCACAAAATATTTTGTTGTGCCGGGTTTTGACCGTGCACCGGGTTTTGACCGCGGCTGGTTTTGACCACGATCAATTGCCGGGTAATGTCCGCGCACCGGGTTTTGACTGCAACCAACTGCCAGGTATTGTCCGCAGACCGGGTTTTAACCGCGACCGATTGCCAGGTATTGTCCACGCACCGGGTTTTGACCGCGACCATCTGCCGGGTATTGTCCATGCACTGGGTTTTGACCACGACCATCTGCCGGGTATTGTCCATGCACTGGGTTTTGACCACGACCATCTGCCGGGTATTGTCCATGCACTGGGTTTTGACCACGACCATCTGCCGGGTATTGTCCGCCCACCAGGTTTTGACCATGACCATCTGCCGGGTATTGTCCACGCACCGGGTATTGTCCGTGACCATCTGCCGGGTATTGTCCACGCACCGGGTTTTGACCACGACCATCTGCCGGGTATTGTCCGCCCGCCAGGTTTTGACCACAACAACTGCCGGGTATTGACCGCGCACCGGGCTTTCCTGGTGTTGTCGAGATGCCCACTCCTCTTGCAATCTGTGAACAGGCCAAAAACGCTATTGATTGTATAAACGGTTAGTAGTGGAAATATTTCTCATGCCAACTGTTGTAGAGGTCACAGAAAACTTAGTCATTGGATCGGCCGGGAATCGAACCACAGACCTCTCGCACCAGTGACAAGCGTGCTCAGACATGGAGATATCACTGATCCCCTTCACTGTCAATAGTGGAAGATTTCTGTCTCATTCATAGTTCTCACCTGACCTTTGGGTCAAATTCTAAATTTGAGACAAAATCAGCCTCAGGGTCAAAATCAATCTAAGAGTCAAAATTGGTTGAGAGTAAAAATCAGTTTTGAAGTACAAAAAATTGGTCTTAGAGTCAAAGTCAATCTCAGAGTCAATATCAATCTCAGAGTCAAAATTGGTTGGGAGTCAAAATCAGTTTTGAAGTACAAAAAATTGGTCTTAGAGTCAAAATTTTCAAAACCAGTTTTGGAGTTAAAAGTGTCATAATTGGTTTTGAAGTCAAAATCGTTTTTTGCAGCAAAAATCTGTGTGAAGTAAAAAATCGGTTTTGCGGTCAAAATTGGTTTTAGAGTGAAAATTGGTTTTGCAAACCTGGTTCGTGGACAGTACCAGGAAGATGGTCGCGGTCAAAACCCGGTGTGCGGACAATACCTGGCAGATGGTCGCGGTCAAAACCCGGTGTGCGGACAATACCTGGCAGATGGTCGTGGTCAAAACCTGGTGTGCGGACAAAACCTGGCAGATGGTCGTGGTCAAAACCCGGTCTGCGGACAATACCCGGCAATCGGTCGCGGTCAAAACCTGGCGCGGTCAAAACACGATGCGCGGTCAAAACCCGGCACAACAAGGGGGCCTGTGTTCCGGGGGCCTACAGGCAGGGGGCCTATAGTCAGGAGGGCCTATATTCCGGATACCTCCTATGGCTTGTCTCTACAATGATATCTGAAGTAGTAAAAAGGGGATATGCATCACGCCTGCACTCTAAAGAGGGGTGACTTTGTGTCTAGCAATAGGCCTACCTGGTGTCTTGCCTTGTTTGCTGGTCCCCTCAAACAACGCACCATCATTGTAATTGTAAAATAAAAATAAATAATTTCCGATTATATTTAATATTTTATGGTACTCGTGCAGACATTAACAGTCAACGTGTCTCCCATGTGGCTCTGGCAAAAAGAGAATGTCAGAAAGCCCAAAACTCTGCTTTAATGAAGGGCCAACTCTCTTAGTTTATATTCCACCACCTCAGCTGATCCTTCATTAAACCGTTCAATACTGCTTTGCCTTTTTGTTTCTACCAGAGTCACATGGGAGACTTGGCACTTTTACCAATCTCAGCACATATCTCCCAGTATAAATATTACCCCCAGGGGAATGGTATAAACCCAAGGGATCAGTGGTCATTATGGTATGGATATGTAATGATCTTCTGAAAAAGTCCATATGACGAAGAAGAATTGGCACCACCAAAGGAGACATGCAGTTTGTTAATGTGTGTCTATATTATCAATATATATGTAATGTACTACTAGGTGTACATTTATCTGAGCATACCTAGCTGTATGTAGCGCCCTGCAAACAAAACTTTAAGAGGAAGTTGAGATGTTCTTGTGCCATGACTTGTGATCCCTTTGGGAAACGTGCACAAAGGTGGTAAACAAAATGACAAAAGCACATATTTAGGAACTTGGACACAGTACATATACAAAACATGTTCTCTTGACATCCACAAGTCCTGTCGGTGGACCTGCAGCACTGTTACTGTTGGAATGGTTTTGTTTACAGGAGGGGGGGGGCAGCTTGTCAGGGAGTAGTTTACTTTAAACAATTTGACCAAGTGTATGGATCTTCGATATAACAGTACTTCTTTTTCTTTTCCCAAAACTTTAAAGTGGGAAACCAATACAGGACTACTACTCCCATAGAAGATGCAGCAATATGTTTTCTTCTTGCAGGTTCCATCAGGCTGAATTCTCAGACAGTGGGCTGTGTAAGATGTTCAGATCTCTGCGCCGTAATACAAGCCTTTCTGTACTAGCGTGAGTATTTCTGCACTAATTCTACAACCTTACAATCTTACATAAAAATGGGGGAAATCACTGTTTTTTTGGTAACTATACAACTTTGACCGGCTCTGTAGACCTTAATAATTGGAATATATCCACAAAATATTAAAAACAACCCTCGGGTACAATACGAAGAATACATTTTACCCATGAATGCTGAAAATAATACATAATTTCCATCCCATAATGATGTTTTAAGGAGGAGAAGCTAAAAAAGAACCTTTTTGTTCTCTTCACATTCCACAGGCATTAAATCCCCAAATAATGGGAGTAATTTGATGAAGGTACCATATATGGTCAAAACTTTGTACAACATGTACAGGTTTAATATATTCTTTTTAAATTATACTTACTCAAATGTTCCAGTGGATCCTGCCTACAGCGACCCCTTAACTGAAGTAGATATCTGATGTATGTTATTATTTACTAACTAGGTAATTTACTAATATGTATATAATTCTTCCTCCCCTATCAGTGTTTTTAATATTTTTATGTTCCCTACCTGTTACTGCAACAATATAATTCTACTTGTAGGCTTTGGGAGAGTCGTCTTACGGATGAGGTGGTCAGTGACCTGTGTGTGTGGATTGAGCTGAACACGGGGATGAAGGCCTTACAGTAAGTAAAACTGACTACTTCTGCAGTAAGCTAACTGGTAAAGGCCAAGCGACTGTACTGTCAGTGTGCAACAATGTATGTACATAATTGTATTCTCATATACAGATATGTTAGAATAGGTTCTCATGTACTATACCCCTACATTATATCTTTGAGAGACTGATATCTCATAAAGCCTATAGCTTCTATTATTTTTATCCAATTTTCACCAAATGATTGATTGATTGATTGAAATTATTTTATTTAGACTGAAAATATATCTAGGCAAATCTGTGCCTGTATTTGTCTCATCTCCAGTTGATGTTTTATGTATTTCACCTGTACACAAACTTCAGCGCTGACTGGTCAACAACGTCGTGGACTATCAAATTGACTTTGAAATAGCCCCAAAATTGTTTTATAAGGACAGATTGATCCCATGGCATGAAAAGTACCAAAAAATGGACTCTCAAATTTCAGCGATGACTTGCCAACACTGGCGTTGACTCGTGGACCATCAAATTGACTCTGAAACAGCCCAAAATTTACTTGAAATATACATATCTTTTTCAAAATTGGATAAAAATGTCTAAGGCCGGCCCTGTTTTGCTAGGTAGGGTCGGGTAACCTGAAACACACCTTTTTATTTGCCTAATGTATATTCTAAGCTTTTGCAATAAGCAGGATCTTTGGCTCTAATTTGGATGAATAAGCGTTGATCTTGGCGTCTTGTTCTAGCAGGCCTATTATCAATATTACCAGTGACAATTTATAGGCCAGTTTATGGAAATGCATTTGTCGCCTATCCGCCAAGCTATTCAGCTTTGCCTTTCTATGCAAGGCAGTTCTGCTCACTATACCTGTTCTTCTGTAGGCCACCCTTAAGGATTTATGTACTAACTGTTGAACGCTTTTCAGATGATGTTTATCATTGTAAATAATAATGCCTATTGGTAACTAAAGTCAACCACTTTACCAACAGGATTTCCTCGTCATAACACTCTAACTGTGTGAGAAGAAAATCATAAGTTGACTTACATGTAAAAGGTATAATGTTATCCACAAAGAGTAATGTTTCTACTGTTCTTCTCTTCATTCTGTGGGTTTGTCAGGCCTTTACTGAGGGTGGTTCAGTCATGGTGAAGTGTAATTTGGATCATGGTATCACATCTAATTGAACAAGTCTCTATCTTTCATCTGAATAGCTCATATATATGATCTCAATGAATATCCATATATAAGGAATCCGAATCTTGCATGTGTCCCAAATGAAATTAAAAGAAAATAGTGGTAAAACGAATTACGTTTTATACACAATTAAGTATCAAGGCACACCAAATAAAAAAGGATCTAATGCATTTGATTTCAGTTTCGAAAAAATAGTGTGAGCGAGTGAAATTCATTTATTCCTTTTTTTTCATCAGTGAATTTTGTAAATTAAAGAATGAAAATCAATAAAATAAAGATTTCTTTTTTTTTAAGAGATTTTTGTTTAGATATCAAGGTAAGCAAAATTCATGGACAGTTTCTTAAGAAAAGAAAGAAATCCATTTCTGAAAATAGGGTGTGAAAAATCTACTGATGAACTTCTCTTCCAGTCTGACCCAAAGTGAATGTTACAAGTAAAGAGTGCCCATCTTAGGGTGATATCACCTATCTGTTCTGATTTTGAATAAGTAACCTGTTGTCTCTACAGTGGCCCAGGAGGGTCAAATCTTTTTGTAGATTTTGAAATTGCAAATTCACGTCAACTTGCAAAAATTCAACTACATGAAACCAAAAACATACATGTTTTTACTTTCAACAATGTGTGACACACAGTGCACCACACAATTTTTCACAGTGCGACACACAGTCTGACACAACACACATTAAAAGCATACCAGAGGACACATGGAGTGACTAAAAGATAGCAGTCACAGGTTGCTTTACTTGAATTGACAGTTGACAGTAAGTGATTGAAGTTGGAGTTTTCACTTTCAACTTTGACATTTGCATTGTTTTTGGTTTGATGTAGTGTTGAAAGGCAGTCACAAGTTGCTTTACTTGAATTGACAGTTGACAGGTGACAGTAAATGGTTGAAGTAGGAGTTTTTACTTTCAACTCAAGTTGATTATTTGCAAGTTGAAGTGATTTTGCAATTTCAAAATTTACAAAAAGATTTGACCCTCCTGGGCCACTCTATGTCTCACAGATAAAGCACATAATAACATCACACATTAACGAGGGGTTGGAAAACCTGTTGAGACCACTGTCCCAATTCTCAAACCCCATCCCATAGGTAATAATAATCTATACAACTATAAAGTCCCTTTATTGAAGCTGGGATGCATGTATATGTTAACACATCTGGAACTTGAACACCTCTCTGAAGGAGAGCTCAATCATTTTCATTTCCCAAAACTTTAAAGAGAGGCACACAGAAATCGCACTAAAACGTTTCTTATTGCAGGCTTCAACATGCTGAGTTCACAGACCGCGGTCTGTGTAAGGTGTTCAGATCTCTGCGTGGTAACAGAAGCCTTTCCATTCTAGCGTGAGTATTCCTGCACTTATTCTACAGGCCATATCAGAGAACTTCTTTTGAAGGGAAATGCTACTTGTTGGGTGATTAATGAAATTCTGTTGCTCTTTGCATATAACTCAGGATTAAATATTAGTTTGATTTATTAACAAATAGAAAATGAAAAAGAAAGACCATACTAACTTTCATGATACGCCATTTCAGCAAAAGTGTCCCTTAATTATAAAAACTAATGGGAAAACAGTATTTTAACATTATATTAGTCATGGATAATTCCCATCCATTGCAGTATCAACAACAACAAAATCTCGGGAAAGTGTAATGCACATCTATACAAATATTTTAGAAGCAAAAAACTAGGGTGTCATTGATAAGATGAAAAAGTTATGAATCTTTCAAAAATAATTTATAGGATCCTATGAGATGTCATACATATATGCGATGGCAAATAAATTGGTTGATGACAGGAAATGTAGCTGAAAGAACTTTTCTTTTGGCCACTAGGTGGGCGATACCTAGGACACTGCATTTCCCTTGAACTGAAGTACAAAGCTAATATTAGATATTTGCTAACTAGGCAATTTACAAATTTGACTATAGCACCCCCCTACTCAAACTATCAATCTTATGGTTTTGTTTCCCCTGCATTTTACTGCGACAATATGATTCTACTTCTAGGTTTATGAAGAGTCGTCTGACGGATGAGGTGGTCAGTGACCTGTGTCTGTGGATTGAGCAGAGCAAAGTGATGAACACCTTACAGTAAGTGCAACTTACTAATTACTGACTAGTCAGAATTAAAAAGAATAAGTGAGACCAAGCTAATTTAATGACATCAATATGCTGTTTCAACTGGGTGGCTGCACAGGTACAGCAACTTCTGCTGTAAGTGAACAGCAACCTGCACTCTGAATAGAGACAGCAGCTGGGGCTCATTTCTCAACAATCTATGAAAGCACTGTGGGCCAACGATCTGCCTGAATCATACAGTGTAAATCATCTAGTTTTCAAGTTTTTGGGGAGGTTATGCTTAAATTGTATTGTGTGATTGATTTGAAAGAATTAGGGCATTTCTGAAGAAGCTGTGAACCATCCACCTGGGTCTTCCAGCAGAATCATCCAGCCTCTTTAGCATAGGCCAGGATCCACGCTAAACTGTCCACCATACGTTCATCATGTTTACATCCATATGCCTGTCATGTTGTAAGGAAATTCAATAGCCCTTTCCCCCACATTTGATAGGTATGTGGACCCCAGCCAATAAACAAGTCACCTGCATGATTCAGCTATGCATAAGGGCTGTAATCATCATGCAGTGCCATTCACTGCAGCAAACAACTATAAACTAAAGACTGTGTCTCAGCAAATAGATACAAGTTGAAAGTCTTTGACCAGGGCTAATCTATTACCAGGTGCTATGACTGACAAGCTTGAATTAGATTCTTCTTGAATTGAAATGAAATAAAATTAGTATCATTACCGTAAGTCTTAAACTATCCATTAATATTATTCCGGCCATTTCTATGTACATCTGCCCTCAATAAGCCATTTTTCCCATGTCAGTCATAGATTGCAACCGGTCATAGATTACACCTGGTCATAGACTTTTCAACTTGTATCGATTTGGAAGGTACGGCCTATGGCACACTGTGTATCGTCCTTACAAATCCCATCCTGAAACGGAATTTTATAGTATATGTAATATCAATGGGTATTAAGCAGGGTGAATCGTAGAGACTTGAGAAAGTCTATATCATATCATAGTTAAAAGAACTTCCTTACATTAAATTAATTACCACTAGGATAATCAACATTACACAACATTATGGTTCTAATTCTTATCCCATCCATGTACAGCAGATTGTGCCTTTTAAGTCTTTTTTATAAGATATTAATGACATAGGGCCATCAGAACAAGAAAATCACTAGCTAATGTGGCAAATTGATTCGGTCTTGATCTTACTAAATATACCAATGATTTTAACTTAAAAAAAAAGTAAAACCATTGTTTTTGGCCTGCATTTATGGTGCTTGTCCATAGACTTCTAACACTGTGGACCTGGCTTCCACATAACAGTGTAAACTATGTGTATTTACACATTGAACATATATATCTAAATGTGATTTGTGTACGTCCAGTTAGTGGCACCAAAACTAATTAATATTTCTCTGTTCTTCCACATTAGATTTTCTGAGGCAAGGTTTACTGATGCTGGCCTGTCACAACTCTTGCAGGCATTGTGTAGAAATACCACCTTGGAGTTCCTAACGTAAGTAATGAGCTGCTGTTAAACTGAAATCTGGTACAGTCTCAGAATATTAAAGATAACATTTTCCATCTCTTCACTAATATATGGCTGAAATATTAGACTAATAATGACATAGTTGTTTAGATCATTATGTGGTATGTCCACAGGGTGAGATACCATTAGGCCCCCTACAGTGCAGGTACAGTAGTGAGTAGAGATCAGCATTGGATGATAGTTCACTATTTAAGGCACATCCCTCAGTCCCCCATGCTGCAGTGGTTAACATGGTGATAGTACTGATATAGAGCAGTCCCTGTCTGTACCTCTGACCCCAGTGGGCTTATGCACAGCTGGAAAAAATTATTGTCAACATGATCTTTATTCATATTGTGTTGCTCGACAAAATATCTGAAGAAATCTGTTTTTTTTTGTTCTATAAAGTGTCATTGTGATTGAAATGTCATTGAAGTGTCATTGTCATTGAAACGTCATTGTAACCTGTCAAGAAGATGAATATACCTTAAGACTAATTTATCATCTTAATAACCAACTTCATGAAAATGTAGTGCATGTATCCCTTGTTAATTACCTATTCATATTAATTTCTGCTTCTAACGATTTCTATCGATTTTGTTTTGTGTTCAATTAGTGACAAATTATTCATATATGAAACACTTTATTGTACACACAATATGCAGCCATTATCAAAAACGCTATTTACAGTTCGAACTGTCAATAGTGGAAAATATCCCTGTTATTGATAGTTGAGACTATCAATAGTTGAAAATATTCCTGCTATTGACAATTTCTCATACAAACTGTCAGTAAAAAAGGATAATGTCTGTCATATTGACAATTCTCACCTTTTGCTCTGAAAACCGTTTTGCACTGAAAAACTGTTTTGCACTGAAAATGGTTTTGCACTGAAAAATGGTTTTGCACTTAATAACGTTTTTGCAATCAAAATGGTTTTGCACTGGCAAACAGGTAGGCACAGCAAAACGGGTTGGCACTTAAAATTGGTTTTGCGCTTAAAATTGGGTTGCGCTCAAAATTGGTTTGGCGCTCAAAATTGGTTTTGCAATCAAAATGGGGTTTGGATATAATTCTTTTATTGACATTGCACTGGCAATAAGAGATTACTTTTTTCTTATTGACAGTTCCATTTTTTGAATTTTTGGAACTGTCAATAAGAGAATCTTTTTCAGTTATTGACAGCTGTCAATAAGAGACTTCTATCCTGGTATAAACAGTCTGAACTGCCAATAAGGGAATTTGAGAAAGAATTAATCTCTTATTGACAGTTGGAACTGTTAATAGTAGCCGCCTTACATGATCTTAAAATGGAGAAGAAGGCATGCCAGATCTTTATAGGTGTCCATATGTAAGGGTGAACTTGCCTACATGTATAGGATTGCCCCAAACTCGGGGTGCAGCTAATACACGAGGCTTATACGCAAGGTTTTACGGTAGATCCACAGAATTTTCTGCTGCCGATGCAACTCTTTCTGTCGCCAATTTCTAAATCTCCCTCTAAGTTCATCTTTGACTTCAACAGCAATGAGGCATTGAATTATCATTGCTACTCATTGCTCCTTGGCCTCATCAGAATTTCTACAGCTCTATATTTGGTTCTGGTCAAGTTGCTTCCGACGCTCTGCAGGGTTATCAGTGAGTTATTCATCACTATTTTAAAGCTTTACTTTTTTGGAGATACTGACCATACCATAAGTTAATTATAGAGCCACCTGGCAGGATCCAAACTGGAACTGCTGGGAAAACATCATTAGCATGATATTCCCCCTACAGTGTCACATACCATAAAACTTCACGCATAGACCAGGGCAAGTATGCAAGTCAGATTGCTAGTGCATCTTATAGGATCAGGACAAAGTCAAGGGACAGCCTCACGCGGGTTTTTATCACCCTGAGCTCCCTATTTCTTACTGATCCTAGCCTTTGGAAAACCAAACTAGGTTTAAAAAGTGATCTTGTTCATTTAACTGCAAGTTATAATACCAGGATACATTAAAATGGGCCGATTAACCTCTAGATTTTCAAACTTTTCCTCACATTTGCCACCATTATAACGTCCAGAGCATCCCTTCATCAAAAACGTTGAGCCAGAAAGTCAAGTTAGGCCAAGAAGTTTAGTTGGGGCCAGAAGTCCAATAGTGTAAAAGGGTCGTATTATGTCAAAACAACCAATGTTCTTAAGCCGAATAAGACTCAACCAAATTTCAATTAAACCAAAAAGTTTGATCGGGACAAAGTTGGACATTTACGATCGGCGGTTGTCTATGACTGGTGGTTGTCTATGACCAGCAGTTCTCTATGACCAGGTGATGTATATGAAAAAAACTAAATGCTTCACAAGGTAAGGTTTATTCATTTCTAAAAGCTGGTAAAATAAATTAGTATAATGTATATATACCCTAAATAAGCCGTTTTTCAGTTATATTCAGTCATCTATGACCAGGAGACGTCTATGACCTGGTGACGTGAACTATGACCTGGTGATGTCCATGACCGGCCCCTTGTAGTCCCCTAGTATCCGAATGCATATCAACATAACAAGAACTGAGGTTGTTGCCATATAAAAAAATACCTCAGGCTTCAAAGTAGGGGCCAAACATGGGACCAAATGTTCAATTGGCGCTAAAGGTATTATTCTGACAAGCATCCAACTGGTGTCAAAGGTCCAATTTGCACCAAACTTCCCAAAGAATCTAAAAGTCCAATTGGGCCTAAAAGTCCAACTGGACCAGCAAATTTAATTTGCCTATCAAAGTCGGATTTGGCCTCACAATCCACTGACAGAGCTGACACACATGTATTCACTTTGGACACTTGTTTGTTTGATTCATTGGCTGGGACATGCTGGGGATTAGAGACTAAAACAGTATCACAATCTAGAGAGAAATGTGGCCTGGATGATGAGCCCACATCCCAATACACGATTCACATGGTAACTTTGTGAAACAATTGAACAAATTATTCCCAAACTCTGATGAATGTTACTCAATACCTTTGTAAGTATGTTTATAGCTGCCCAAAGAGTTAAGTTTGGGACAGCAATTATTATTCACAGCGAAAAATAATTATCGCATTTCAAGAAAATAAGATTATTAAACTCTTTCAGCAGACAAGCCACTTGTTATCAGAATTCTTTTCTTAAAAAAGTGGTTTGTCCACCAGACGAGTTTGATAATCTTATTTTCTGGAAATGAGATAATTATTTTTCACTGTGTTCATTTGTTCCATTTTTTATTCTTATTCACTTCTTTAATATTATACAGACCTAGATCATGACATCATCATCTATACAGGACCAAGTACTATATTATAAGTGTCATTATTTTTCCTGTGAAGGAAAGCGTTCCCTGAGAAGATCCTCCACTCACCTAATTTGCGTGGGAGGAGGGGAACCTTTCTTATCTGAGTTCTTTTGGAATATAACATACATTTATATACTGGGATACGCAACACGATATGGGAGTGCACCCACAGCACAAATATGATTGATATCTCGATGTAACTGGAATCTATAAAACTCAGAAATAAAGATAAATGTTTGTAAAAAAAAAAAATTATACTATGTAAATCTCCCTAATCTAGCTGGGTTTATCAAACAGTGTTGGTGCATCTATTGCCTTATATACTATGCACCTGTAACACCTCTTCCTGTACTTCCAGCTTCGGTAGGAGTCAGCTGACTGATGCGGTAATTGGGGACTTGTGTTACTTCATAGAGGAGAACGGTGTTATGGACGGCATTCAGTAAGTAAATCTGATATTATTAAACTGGAAATGCCCAACATAGTATTTATTTTTAAAAATTTGCTTGTCTTACCCATCTATACGCATCTATACCCATCTATACCCATCTATAATTATGTATTCCCAATCTGTCCAGCTGATTGTACAATCACATACTGAGACTCATTCACAATCATTCTGCCCCTGGTACATGGGCTGACACACCTTTGTCCAAAAGTACTAGAAAGCTGATTCTACTCATATACAGGATTTTATTAATCCATGATCCAGACGCTGCATGATCAATCCTGATACATAATTGGTGTTAGCTTTCACTTATAAGGCTATGAATTCATGCGTACATCTTGTTGCAGATTTGAAGAAGCTACATTCACAGACCCAGGATTATCCACACTACTGCAGGCATTATCCAACAATGTTACAATGGAGAAACTGGGGTAAGTTAATGCACACACCCAGAACAGACAGACATATGGCACAAACAGTGACCAAACACATGGATACAAAAGTAGATCTCTTCATATAAATTGACCAACGTTAACCCTTCTATGGTCACATACTACTTTGCTACATCCAAGCATCATGCCGATCCATGGGGTTGATACACCCATGTGGTTGGCATGGTGCATGAATGCAGGCCTACCACATTGACTTGTCAGGGCTGCATTCATTCATGTTTATGCCCTGGGACAGAGGATACTAATGATCCAGTGTCACATCTTTTGATTTCTCCAAATTAGGCCCCTTCATGAAATAGATCACACAGAGTCCATGTAATCAGTGTATATAGATAGTTGAGATATATAATCATGGCATTCCTGCTAATGTCCAAACAGGAAATTTACGAAAACAGAAACCCAAAGAGCAAAGAATACTAAGAGGGTCCAGTGACCCACTTCCTCTCCCTCAGAAGCCCATGGACTGTACCCTCCATCCACCAGGGCTGCCTCAGGCCACACACTCCCAGAAATCTGCAGTAATCCAATAAAAAACATATTTTTATCAACCATTACTCAAACTATTCAGATTTTACAGAATGATCAAAGTATGTTGGAGATACACTCCAAGCAATATAACTACCTTTTTTGGGGTATTTCTAGGTATTTTGTTTGACAATGCTAACCTATGGGAGAACACTTCAGCGGACCATCTTAATGTTGTTTCCTCTTTGGTTATAGTCTGCTCATATATTGTCAGCTTGGTATGGAAACAACTATATAAATAACAGTGTCCCCTAAAGGGGGCAGCGTTCAGTGAATAGGTGGAAATAAATGATATGGGATAGGACTAAGTTTTTACAATTGATCAATGAAATAAACTGCAGAGTATAGATTGGGGAAAGCCAAAAAATTACAGCATAGTGCTCTACCATTGTCTTGATATCACGAAGACAGGAAACTTCTTAAATTTGTCATAATAAACATGGGACTTAGTAACATCAGGGGGAAAAAAGACATGACATGACATAAAATATTCTGATAACAAGTCATAGCAATTCATAGATTAAGTATCTAAATCTACAGTTTCTCATGTCAGTGTTACTGGGACAGCATTGTGGAGGACATTGGCCTACACCTTGTTTTTCTCTATAGAGAGAAAATTGTCAGGGTTAGGCATTGGCCACTCATCCTTGTCTAGTGAGTCTGGCTGGCACTCTTTCAGTTGCCATATAAAGTGGCTTCCTTTCACAGGCCTTAGTCTTTGAAAAGAGCCAGGCAAGATGATTCCTCATGCCAGAGTCAACTCTCTGGGCAGTCTGTTAACCTGAACATAGACTGAATATCCTTTGCAAAATAAATGTAATTTGCAAATTGCATACATGTTGTGTTGTTTTGATGAGGTATGTCTTATTCCGACATCGGAGTTTGGGAAAATATTTTCTCACATTTAAATTTAGTTTTTCTGATCTGAAGGATAAGACGTGCTCTATTTTCCATAACTCCCATTTCAGTTTCCGTGACAGTCAACTCAGTGATGAAGTGGTCATTCCTATGTGTAGGCTCCTCAATTCAAACAAACTGCTGAAAGATCTTCGGTAAGTTCTGCTGCCCAATAATGGTACTAATCATTAACAAAGCTTCTATATAGTGTGCTGTATACATCTCTGAGAAGAATTACAACAACAGAACAGTTTCAACAAAACAAACGCTACAGTACTTAATATTATCTCTGTATGCTAAATACAAATCTCCACAATGTTCTAAGATGTGAACCAGGTCCATGATTTGTAGTCAGCCAAATCTGTAATTGATTAAAACATGAAATGATAAGTACCTGATAATAAACAAACTATTATTTTTGCAGGTTTGAGGAGGCCAGGTATACAGACTCTGGTGTAACTGCAATCCTGCAGTCTTTGATGCAGAAGGATACCTTAGAGGAGTTAGTGTAAGTACAGATAAACTTGACATACAAAGGCACTATATTGCCATTATATCCAAAGCTGCCAACAGAATGTTATGCAGAAATTTTACACTATGCAGAAACCTATGTTGAAACACAAGATATCAACCTATATGTGAATAAACTACTGGATAGATCAGTTTGGATCACCTCATGTATTTCGTATATGGGACAGACACTGAGAATGATTGGGAAAACAAGTCAGCCACACACAAATGAATGATAACTACGGTACTAGTTGGAATTATGTATTAAGGCATATCACCCCTAAACCAATGTAGCAAGAAAGGGTAACTTTTCAGAAAGGTTGCTGATAAAGTTTTTGAAATTTGAAAAGTGTGATCGACAAGTACAGAAAGAAAGCCTCAAGATCCTGCATTCTAATATATACTTTTCAAAACATACTTTTTCTGTGAATCTCCTGATATAAGATATTTGCATACATAGACATTACGGACAATGTTATGAAGATTCCTCTAAAACCAATGCAGCTTTACTTAAGAAAAGTCACCCTTTCTTGCTAGATTGGTCTATATAGCTATATTTATGCTCTTTGGTGGGGACCATGCCACTTTGTAAACCTGTTATTCACTGTATTTCTGGTTCAGTTTGTGGACTACCAACATGTATTATAGGGGTAATTGGGAGAGGGAAAGACCCCAAGTTATAGACTTTAAAGAGAATGAGTACCATATTGTTGCTCGGAGTGCCACTTTTTTGAGGCACTAACTTATCAATATATATTGCAGTGGTAATAGGAGGAGTGATTACAATAAGATAAAACATAACAGGTAAACTGACAAACACAGCTTCAATATGGCAGACAAAATAGATCACATGCACCTTAGGCACCGTCAATGTTAAGTAGACAGCTACATGAATAAACTATATGTAGACACCAGCTAGCAGCTGTCTGGTACAAAGGAAGGTTCCTGGGTCACTTGATTGCTCATTATCCATGACCCTTAGAACCATTAAAGTATGACAACTTGGTATTGACTAATGCTTAACAGTATTATATCTATATGCGCCTCATGTAAACACTTGTACATTGGATTGTATATTCATGATAAACACATAATGTGATTTCCTATAAGTGAACATATTAACTGATAATATCATGTTACTGGTCAGAGAAATGTATGTTAGCTTTCATTGTCATCCTACTGTGTCATTTGACGTTCTAAAATTACAGATTCTCTGGTAGTCAGCTGACTGATGAGGTAGTCAGTGCCATGTGCCGCTTCATTGGAGTAAATGATGTGCTTAAAGTCCTGAAGTAAGTTCTGATGGCTGTATCTATAGAAAAGTGAACCTAGTCACTAAAGGATTTATACTGATCCTTAATGTTTCATCCTCGTAAACACAAATTCTGTCCATAAATGTAACACACACACATTAATAGAAACTAAGCCTGTAGACAATATACAGTAATGGGGGTGCATTGTGGTATATTCCCAAACCAAGGAAAGAGAAGTCTTTTCTTGACATGAATCTACACTAGTCTTGATTTATAATATATGTATATTTTACCCTGGCAAAGTAACGTAAATTTATACCCAATTTGTAATCTAATTCTTTATTCTGGCAACATTACTTGTTTTCTATTCATAACAGAGCCTATGTATATACATGTAATAAATAAGCTACACCTATACTTGGTTAATGAGTACCTTTAATAATATATTTAATCATACAGGCCTGAGAATTATGTTATCAAAATATTAATTGCTCGAGATGTAATGTTAAAATTAAATTACCCTTATCCTTGGTTCAACAGTTTTGAAATGGACAACTTCACAGACCATGGAGTTTCAGTCCTACTACAGTCATTATCCCTGAATCCCACATTGGAAGGATTGACGTAATTAATTATTTTATTATAGTATTTGGTAGATGCATAGAATTCCAGGTGTTCAATCATTTGTGTATATTTTGTTAAACAAAGAATGATTTACCCATAACTATAGGATAGGATGTCCTTACTAATGTTACATTGATGTGAAATACAGTATTCTGTGAACATTATACATGATTGGAAAGTTTAAAGAAGAGCCCATGATGATAACACTAGTTTAACATTTGGTTCTAGATTTGGTGGAAGTCCTCTGAGTGACGCTGTGATCGGCTACTTGTGTGAGATTGTGGAAGATAACCCTCTGATGAGAAACGTGTAGTAAGTATATAATGGTCTTCATGATTTCTTTACACTAACTGCATTAGTTGGCAATAAATCCAATATAATCATCCAAAGAAGTTTCTCATTATGCAGTAAAATTGCATCTGTATAGACCCGATGTAATAGTGTATATGCATAATACTTCCTTTCAATAGGGTTAAAAAATGTTGTCACTAGTCAAATTTTCTGGTGCTAAAAACATGACGGGAAGTGCCTTGAGCTCAGACTGCTTCATCGCAGTAGGCATAAAATTGAGTTTAATATTGGAACAACGTTCAATCAAAATTGAATCAACATTGGCAACACATTTTCAATGTTGATTCAATGTTCTGTTTCCACTGGGATACCTGTAGTGTATTGTGCAGGCAGTATATGGCATTAGTGTATCCTGCTGGTTATTGTGGAACTACAGATATGAAGCAGTTTGAGGATGGGTGCAGAGATGACGGTCCACCGGAGTGGTTGGCCTTTACCTCAAGACTACAAACCCCTGCTGACCGTCTTCCACAGAACATGCTCTATTTAGGGAGTGTTTATTTATTAATTAACGTCCACTTCCCACGAAATACCACATGCCCCTGCACTACACCTGTGTGTGGTATAGTTAGTGGGGTTCCTTAGCTCCCAATATGTGGATGATCGTTCATTTTGTGATAGAAGCATATAATTTGGTCCCATCATACTTTGTAGGGTACTTTTTCATTTCAGGATGGGAGGCACCTGGAATTTTGAATTATAAGGTCATTTTTGACCATCTAAAACTAGTCCAGAATGAAAGGCTCTAAATCATATATCAATTTTTAGAGCAGACTTAGCTTTGTCGAAAAACATTGGATTTTGAGTTGAATGTAGCCCCATATATGACTGAAGTCCCCTCATTGTCTAAGTTAGATAGACAAACATATTCCGATCTCATTTGCATAATTTGCATATTTGTGCTCCAAATCCAGATCACAAGTATGACTTTGCTCAAAATGTATAACAACAAGTCACCATATACCTTGCCTTTTCAGCAAAAATTGGGAGGCACTGGGAATTTCGAATTATTAGGCCATTTTGGACCATCTGAGAAATAGGTCATGTTGAAAAGCTATAAATTCTGTATTGAATTTTACAGCAGACCCTCGTATTCTGAATACATTGAACATCCAATTAAAATGCAGCCCGGCAGATCTCAAATTATCTAATTGAAAAATATTGACCTATTTTAACTTCATTTGCATAGTTTGCATATTCATGCTCCAAGTCCTGACTGTAGGTTTAAATTTAAACTAAGGGTATGAAATCCAGCCAATATATAAGTTCATAGATTTTCACTGAAAAATGGAATTTTGAATAATTGGGTCATTTTGAGGCATCCGAATCTAGCTCAAGTTGAAAAGCTCCAAATTCTATATTGACTTTTAAAGCAGGCCTTCCTATGTTGAATGCATTGAATCCTCAATTCAAATCTTCTCAATGTATGCCTGAAGTCCTCAAATTATCTTACATGAAAATACTGACCTATCTTCACCTGATTTGCATAATTTGCATAATTGTGCTTCAAGTCTAGACCGCAATTTGAAATTTAGTTGATGGCCGTACAATCAAGCCAATTCTTTGAGAGGTTCCTTTTTATTAGAAGTAAAAAAGACTTCTAGAATTAGTTTTTTAAGATCAATTTTGATGACTTTAATTAGGTCAAATAGAAAATCTGTAAATATCCAAATGATTTTCTGGAATACATTATCTGCTTTGAAATCAGATGCAATGCAATGGAGACCTGCACCTATATTGTTGCTACCGTATACTACATAAATGAGTGACAATTAATGAATAGTCATAGTAATAATAATAATGAATAATGAACACGAGACATATATAATGGTGCTTACGCGTATGGCTGGCTAAACCTGCCCTTTGAGTTTATAACGTATTTATTCACATAGTGATTTTCAAAAATACGATACATTCAAATGAGGTATGATATGCCTCTGTTCAGTTTATAGTAGACAATATACAATATCACAATCACATTCATAAATTAACACAGCATTATTAGAGAGTAGTAGATACACAATCAACCTAACCGCGGGGACAGTATAGGGCAGCAGCATTTACAATCTAATAGGTGATTTAATAACACAATGAAACAACAGTTCATCAAGTAAGTACAAAGTAAATTCAAAAATCCAACTGTGCGGGCGTCTCGGCGGCGAGCTGCGAGCTCAACATACCACCTACTGGAGACTGCACACACTAAGCTGCTACTGAGCCATACTAATACTCCCCCTGCAGGGTGCAGCGGCAACTACAAGGGGGGGGGGGACTCGCCCAATATATACATGTTAATGACACATTAACATAGGCCATATTGTTGCTACCGTATACTACATAAATGAGTGACAATTAATGAATAGTCATAGTAATAATAATAATGAATAATGAACACGAGACATATATAATGGTGCTTACGCGTATGGCTGGCTAAACCTGCCCAAGACGGAACGTAACAGCCAACAAGCATAGCAAGCACAAAAACAAAACAAAAATGACATGGATTATGGTACAATTAATCACAGATTACTTGGGAAAGTAGCTGTGCTACCCTCCTATCCAAGGTAACACGATCAGCAATCGGTCTGCGCAGGTATTTGAGCACCTGATCAGACCTCCAATCCCCTCTTTCCTTTATCACATCTAGGTCCACACCGACCCTAGCCAAATACGTGGATCCCCCCGCCCTGAACCCATGTGAGGAGATTCTAGGGGCACAAATGCCAGATTTCCCACATACATTTTCCAAAATATCTGAGAATAATTTGTATGACAAAGCTTCACAATCTTCCCCCATTGGCATAAGAAAGGCATGGTGATCTGGCCGCCCTTTGACATGTTCAAAATGCTGCTCCACCCAGTGGACAGCACACAGAGATACATTTTGAACCCTACATACAGGGATGAGTAGCTGTTTCTGCTTAAATTGGATAGTCTTAGACTTACATACTGTCACCATCATCCCCCAATCGAAAAACTGAAAAGCCTCTCGAGTCAGCATACAATCGGACATGGTATAGTGGCATTTCCTTAGTAGCATCCTAAAAGCGAATAGGGCAGCGGCCCAAAAACACTCGTGACCTAAAGAAACCGGTAAACATTCATACATAAGGATCAGATGTTCAGGCAAAATAGCCAATGACTGAGTAGGTGCATCACCTAGAACCCTTTTAGCACCTCTGATAGCCCGAGCAACCAATGGATCAGTGTATACAATCTCAGGTGCCCTATGAGACTTTAAATAATAATTCACCCCTGATAAATAGCCAGTTATAGAGGAATAACACAGGGTATTCGACAGATACGCAATATAAAACCCAATGCCCTCAACCCCCGGGCTAATTGGATCCACTCCATACAGTGCGCAAAACTCGAGATACTTTTTATACTGAGATGCCCTGGTACGATCAGTATTTTCTGATACGTCATTATCAAGCAGGAACTGGAGACGTTTCGCCAACTTTTTCCTAGGTCCTGCAATCACAGATAGGAATAACAACACAATGAGTCTTCAGAGGTACAATATAACAACTTCTCCCTGGCACCCACCTGACCCCATCGGCTCAGGGAATCACATAATACATTATTCTTCGTATTAATATATACAGATTTGAAATGGAAATTAGCTTTAACAGCTAACCAAAATAATTCACGTATCCAAGACATGCATTTCCCATTAGAGCTGCGGCCCGTATTTAGCATATGCATTACTTGAGTATTATCAGTTACGAACGTAATTTCATAATTACTCCACAAATGACCCCATCTTTTTGAAGCAACAAGTACAGGCCAAAATTCCAATTCATTAATATTTTTCTGATACTCAGAGGGGGCTTCCACCCAATGATGCTTTGCATCTCTAGGAAGAGGGCTGATACCCTCCTCCCATCTGCCCATCAACCAATCAGATTGGTGATAAGCAGCAAACCCATCAAACGACGCGTCACTATACACGGCCATATGGGCCCCAAACGGGCGCAATATCTTAGCTGAGCCATTAAACTCCTCAGCAAAATCTAGCCACCATTTTATATCAGCACGAGCCTCACCAGACAGTCGAATCTTATAATGTTGCTTTTTTACCGTATTACACAAATTATAAATCCGGCGGGAGAAGCAGCGGCCCCCCCTCACAACTCTGCTGGCGTGGGCTAGACTGCCTGCTAAAGACTGCAATTCTCTCTTGGTCATCTTTAGCTTGCCCTCAGCGTCCCTAAGCTTCACTAAGAGGCTGCACATTTTCTCCTTAGGTAAGGTTAAGTCCATATTGACGCTGTCAACCTCAATACCTAAGAACACAACATGGGTAGATACAGGGGATATTTTTTTATATGAAATAAAAAATCCCAAATGGCGAATTACTCTAAATAGCACATGTTGAGCAATAATACATAACTCTTTTGAAGGGTAACACATAAAAAAATCGTCCAAGTAATTTACAATTTGGGTTACCCCCCTACGAGCAGCACACCTAACCATGAAGTCAGACACACTATTAAAAATATATGGCCCGCTCGCCAGACCAAAACACAACCGGCCGTCAACCATGGACTGCTCACCGTCTCCATCCTCAAAATCCCATTTCAAGCCCTGAAATTGCCTGTCTCCATAATAGATGTGAAGACCACGATAAGCATCACTTATATCTGTACATGTCATTGACCCATTTTCTACCAAAATGTCACACACGTCATCCAATGTCTTATATACAAATCTATCACAAATTTCATTTGTAAATTCATTTACAGACGGAGACGCGTCCCCCGACCTAGAGCAGTCAGTGATGGGACGGATCTTCTCTTCAATATCCATGTAGTCAGATTTTTTGACCACCGCCCCTAAGGCATGAGTACATTTGGGTTTATCTTTGGATAACATTATTTTACCCTCCGCTAATTCTTTCCTCAACTTATCATGCATAAATGATTTACGATGGTCCTGGAGAATAGAAGCATAATTATTATTGTCGTATTCGCACGGGCAGCCCGGGTTCACAACTCTAAAACCAAACACCGCGCCCTCCAGAATATACCACCAGTTGTGGTCAACTTCACCCCACATAAACATTCAGTGAATACACGACAAGGCTTCATAGATACAGAGAGGCCGTCCAACACATAATTACATTCGCAACTCCCCAAGAAACAGGAACCATTTACATAGAAAGACTCGGTTCTATCACCTATCGACTCTTTAACTACTACTAGAAACTTTACAAATTGGTCTGGCTGCGGCCAACCTAACTTGTGTACATGTATAACTTCATCTATTTCTTGATTACAATATACATGGATCAGCTGACTACTGACCTGGATATTCACCTCAAATGGAAACATAGGGTCAATATAATCAACATTCAATCTCTCACCCACGTCTGCCTTTACAGCGGCGGCTGGCAGTTTATCACACTCAATTACCTGTGTAATCCCCTCATTAGAACAATTAATTAGGGGCATGGGTGGACACTTAACCTATGTCTTATACATACGAACGTTCACACATGCTGGCCCTTTATGTGTAGGGTCATTGCATTTGTTGCAAACATGAGCAAAAGCACAGTTCTTAGAGTCGCAACCCAGTCTGTTATACCTGTCACAGGCCATCACGTGCCCATCCTCATTTACCCTGAGACCCTGCTGGTTTGAAAAAGACCGGGATGCATTAGCACCGCCGCCCCCAGCAGGGCGAGAGTTGGACTTACCAGGACGGCTCTTAGCAGCATGTCTAGCCTCATCTCTCACTTTCTTTAACCCCTCTGTGCCAAAATGACGGGTATTTAATTGGTCATTACCAAAACTAAACTCGTCAATATCGCTCCCGTATATACATTCCTGCCTCATATCAGCATCGTATTCTGCAAATACGTGCTCATCGTACAATTCACTTGAGGCCTTAAATGAAAGAAAACCCAAATGCTTCAGATACTTCTTCATATCATCTAGTTCTGTGAAAGTACCCTCATCTATGCCTACTGAGGCCCACTGCAGCGACACATACATAAGTTCAGAATATGACAAGGATTTGGGCTCTCTCCCCCGGGTGAAGCGCTTAAGATCAAATTTGCGTCTACCCCTAGTGAGCCTATCACTGGAACTGTCTCTACCTTCAAACTCCCTCGGGTCGAAGATGCGGGTGCTTGTACGAGGGCGCCTCTCGAGGGAATCCTCTCGGGACGGTGGCTGCTTGTGCGGTGGCTTGTGCGGTGGCTTGTGCGGTTCCTCCGGCTTGTCAGGAACGGGCTTCACATACCGCGCCTTGATCCGGTCAGCAATCTTTTGTTGTAGCGCCACGATATCGTCCTGCTTTTTCTGCGCCAAGTCCAGCTCCTCCAGATAGTCAGCATACTCCTCCTGTGTGGCGAACTTCTCCGGGGGGTGTACCTCGGCCAAACTCGTCTCGATTTCTTTCTGCACTGCAGCATCCATCTCTTCTTGGGTGGCGTTGGGGTCATGTACCAACCCTGTCCTCCTGGTAGGCATTCTTTTGAAGCCAGCGGTAATATCCCTTTTACAGTTCTTCCCCCTTGGGGTGGGGTGGTCACCGCCACACCCATAGCACCAAGCACTTGCCATAATCCTGGTAGAAAAGCAGCTATTTGAACTCAAGAAAAAAATAATTTGAATTCAAATCCAAAATGACAGTTGGTCGGTATCCGCCTGCACCTGCAGAGCGCTGAGAGGAAGCGTCCTCTCCTTACCAATTCAAAAATCCAACTGTGCGGGCGTCTCGGCGGCGAGCTGCGAGCTCAACATACCACCTACTGGAGACTGCACACACTAAGCTGCTACTGAGCCATACTAATACTCCCCCTGCAGGGTGCAGCGGCAACTACAAGGGGGGGGGGGACTCGCCCAATATATACATGTTAATGACACATTAACATAGGCCGTTGAAGCAGTTCATACTAAATAATTTTGTATAGATCTATAATTATGCATACCAGGACAAAAAGCATATCCATCCAATCTAAAGCTATACAATCGCACTACATTTTACTATCATTTATAGTACACCAGATAGGCAATGTAAGATTAAGGATTAAGGAGTTATTAGAAAATGCAAAATTGTCGGCAGATGCACTGTTCTATGATTGGCCTTTGAGTGGCTCTTAATTGACAGTTGATATGTTCAGGTTTAACTACACATGCTGCATATTTTAATTGTGTGTATGTCAGAATACTGCTAATCATTACCAATACTATTGATAGAGTGCTACTTAAATTTAGGCTGGAATTTTCTTGGAATATGGGCCCAATTGTGAATATAATAGGGCAAAGCTTTTTGTATAAAGGGCAACATTTTGAACCTGAATAAGATCTAGGGATGTCTCATTCGCATAATTCATATGGGAATGCACTAGGGTAAGTCAGTTTTTCTACATCATCTTTTTCTCAGCGCACAGCTTAACCACAAGTCTTTTTCAATTTAGGTGTGCCTTGTACCACTTGCATGGCCCTTTACAGAGTCGCTTATATCAATAGTGGATTAGTTTATGGCAAACATTGCTGGCTCTAAATGTGTTACAAAGATCTGAGAATGTAAATGTTGCCTATTCTTTATCCAGGTGTGTACCATGTGGATGTGATCAGAAAAATCAGAATATATTCAATTCAGAGTCATTGGCTAATGAAAAACCACTCCAATTGCAATCCAAAAAGACCCACTTAGTTGTTGGGATCTCCTCCTGGGAAAATTATGCATATGAGGTTAAAATAGGCCTGTATATTTAAATTGGACTCCAGGGATATATGGCAGTGCATTTAAATTGTAGATTCAATGTATTCAAGATGGGACGGTCTGCTTTAAAATCAATATGGAATCTACAGATTTTCAACTTAAACAGGTTTAAGATGATGCATAATGACTTAACTATTCAAAACTCCAGGTGCATCCCCATTTTTTTTACTGAAAAGACACATAGCAGTGTATATGTTCACTTGATTGTATGCCCATGAACTGAATTTAAACTTCTGGTCAAGACTTGGAGCACACATATGCAAATTATGCAAATGAGGTGAAAGTAGGTCAGTACATTTAAATTTGATGATTTAAGGATTCAGGCTTGTATGGGGTTGCATTCAAATTTGATATTCAATCTGTTCAGAATAGGAGAATCTGCTTTAAAAGCGATATAGATCTTGGGGCTTGACCTAGATTCAGATGGTAAAAAAAAGACCTAATATTCAAAATTCGAGGTGCCTCCCATTTTCCCCTCAAAATGCATATATGCATAGACAGTATATAATGTTGACCTGATTGTATGCATTTAAACTTAATTTAAACTTGCGGTCTAGACTTAGAGCATGAATACGTAAATTATTCAAATGAGTTTAAAGTAGGTCAGTATATATAAATAAGACAATTTGAGGACTTAGGGCACGTGTACTGGGCTACATTCAAATTGAAGAATCAATGTAATCAACATAGGAGAGTCTGCAATATAGATTTTAGAGCTTTTAAATTTGACCTAGATTTAGATGGTCCAAAGTGACCCAATGATTCAAAATTCCAGGTGCCTCTCATTTTTTGCTGAAAAGGCACTTATCAAGGTATGTGTTGACTAGCTTTTGCGGCTTTCAGAAAAATTTAAACTTGTGATATAGAATTAGAGCTCAAATATGCAAATTATGCAAATGAGGTTGAAATAGGTTAGTATATCTAAATTAGATGAGTGGAGCACTTAAGGCCTTTATTGGGCTGTCTTCTGATGGGGAAGATAGCATCATTTGACAGTGGATGGTCTATTTCACAAAGCAATGTCATGTTGACCTACTTCACATAGTAAAAATTGGCTGATAAAATAAAAATTCCAGGTGCCTCCCATCCTAATATGAAAAAGTATTCTACAAAGCATGTCTGGACCAAATTATATGCTTCTATCACAAAATGAACGATCATTTTGCTAAGGTACCCCACTAAGTATCAGTTAAATACTGCCTGGAAACACAACACCACTTGCGAAAACACTCCTCCATGATCATCGTTAATAAAGCTATAATATATAGGGACACATTATTTTAGACTGTCTTTTCTTAATGATCTGTTCCCTTTACAGCATCGCACACTATGAAGGAGATGCGCTCATCAAGCCCCTAAAGGATTTCCTGAAACATAGAACTTACATCATGGGTGTCAGGTAGGTTTTATATATCTTGTGGGCACATTTTATCCACCAGAAAAGTGGCAGTGCAGTCTTTGCCAAATCCTGCCGGACAGTGGCAATGTCCGCCTAAATCAACTCTGGTCCGGCAGAATGACCAAATGTCCTGCATATCCTGGGCTTTCTAGAACTGAAAGATCTTTTTTAATATTTTAACTAGAAATGATGCTACAAGTTCTAGAGTACACAAGCAAACAGTTATTTTCTGTTGATATTTTTTTATAATAAACTAGCAAATTATCCTAAACATTACACAGAACTATGATTTTGGTATCTGGTCCTACGGAAATCTGTCTGGTCCTGCAAAATTGGTAAGCTGCAGGACCAAATGTCCTGCATTGCGAAAACGTTTTCACGAAGACTGGCAATGTGTGTATTCGTGTGTGTGTGTGTGGGGGGGGGGGGGGTGGGGGTCCCTGGAGGACCTACCTTTCCAGACACACCCATTTGAGTAGACCTACAATTTATAGAGTAATCATGTTTAAGAAGGAACAGTCAACAATAAATAAATAATCAAATTTCTCTAAATTTTTCTAGATCCTTTGAGAGAGGACAGACAGTATGTCTAGGAACAATAGAAAGGTATGTATCATTACAACTCAAATTAATTCAAGATTAATGAAGATTACAATTTGGTTTCACTCATTGTACAACCTGTTGGGGAACACGATTTATTCCAATTTATCAACCTACCAGCGCTGGTCTTAAAAGGCACTTTTGGGCTGGTGCGTTATTCCAAAATATTTCAAAGTTTCGACAATTTATCTGGTCCATAAACATTATCTACTTTATTCACGAGTAAGATGAAATTAATGAGTGGTGATATACACAAACTCAGGAAGTAACTACTCATTTGGTTGTATAACCATACACTATCAGAGCTGGAAGGGTTGCATTTGATTCTAAGCCTCTCTTGAAATCTAATATTCTGATTATGTATTAAAATAATATTATAACATATTTTACTGTATTCATTTTAACAGTGAAGAGTCAGATCCATCAATTTACCACATCATGAAAGGTGAGAAATACATGCTAACATTCATAGCTAATAACAACTCTCAACATAGACATGTAAAATGGCCATTCTAAGTTGAAATAGTTATGATTATGTCTACCCAGCTAACAAAATAACATTATTTTACGTCAAAATAACATTTTAAAACTTTATATAACGTTATGCCATAGTAAGGAGCCTTAAAGAAATGTAATATAATGTTATAAAATGTTGTATAATGTTTTTTGTTTACTGGGTACTCTATCTAGAATAAACTTTGTACTCTCACACTGGTTCCCTAATTAGTTACCATCAGAACAGTCAATGGAAATATACGTGTTGGCCCTTGATAGATGTGCGGCTTTAACCAGATGGATATTGTATTGGCTTTTAGATACTTTACATGTAATGTAAGCATAAAACTACATTGAGATCACCGCATGCACAAATATACAATTATTCTATTAAAACAAAAAATAAATTGAGAGTTATTCATATTGTATACATGTTTTCCCTGGTGTGGAAAAGGATATGGCTGTGTCTCAACAAATCGGGCCCATGTGAAAGTCTTTGACCGGGTGCCATTTTTGACTGGGTGCCACCTTTGACGGCTTGACAGTTTATTTAGCGCAGATGACTATAGATATAAATGGACTGAAAAAATTATTGTTTTCTATCAAGTCAGTCAAAGATGGCACCCAGTGAAAGATGTGACCCGGTCAGAGATGGCAACAGGTCAAAGACATCCACATTGTCCCGATCTTGGGAGACATAGCCATAGGGTCTGTTTGGTGGGATTATCGCATTGGACACTCCTCAAACTCTGCATGTATTAACATTTCGTTTTTTTTATGATGGAACTTTTCTTTAACCACAGACCATGGTGTAGTGAGGCTGCTGCCACGTGCTGAGTACCTGCAGGCTGTACTCATGGATCTACTCAAGCAGTAAGTCGCTAACTCACAGACACAACTAGGAGTGACAGATATACCGTAGATTCCCGTCTATAAGCCTTAGTCTCTTAATAGTCTTATGAGCCGCACCCGGCACTGGGCTGATCCTATAAGCTTCCCGGCGATCTGATTATGGTAATGTTACACAGAGAAAAGTAAAGGCGTCGCCATGACCCTTTTACCATAGTCAACTCTAGTTGACTAATCTGGTAGCAGAGTCATGATGAGTCTTGTGGAGGGGTCACCGCTCCTCCAGTCATACCCCTTGCTCCTTGTACAAATTGACTCTCCCTCTTGACTCTATCAGTACAGAGTCAAGTGCAGTTGACTCTACCCACAGCAGAGTCATTTGTAGTTTGACCCTTCATGAATAGTCAAATACAAAATGTGTTGACTCTGATATTAGTTGCATATGAAACCACCAGGTGGGGCAACCAACACTAATTTGGTACCAGTGGCAACCACAAGGCAGAGCAACTATCTATACTTTAGATAATTGTTTTATATGCCACACAGTTTTGATTCTTTATAGATAGGTCCACTATGTCTAAATAGTGTGGTTAAGGGATACTAATGGATAAGCTTTCCAGTTAACTTACCTGAATCAAATGTGATGACAAACTATACAAGACACTCCAAGAACATCAACAGTATAGAGCTCAGTCACCATATTTGTGGGTATGGGAAATAAACATAAGGCTGGGCACTAACTATGTGAGATACAATGTGTGGCACTGCTTACTACTTCATATAGATCTGATATTGGCATCTAATATGTGTATGGTCAATGGTCTGTAGAATGTAGTGTGAGGCAGATAACTTAGCTCTTTCACAGGGGTGAACAAGACAACATGTCTTGCTATAGACCTGTCTTGGGCGATAAGCTCACCTACTCACTTCTCTCACAGGCCTCACCTGGCCTGCCTAAATACACCTGTTGCCCCCACACTACCCTGGCATAAATACACAATCCACCTGACCTGCATGCACTCATGTATTCGTTTTGACTCCCCCTTTTTCGATGGGTCAATTGCTGTTGATTCTTCAGGAATGGAGAGTCAAACTCATTCAACTCTCCTCCACAGGTGTCACGTGGGAGACAAACTGCGACTCTGGCTGTCAGAGTCGTGGTGACTCCTTTACTTTTCTGGGTAGTACTGTACCAGATAGTTGCAAAAACTCAAGAATAAGCCGCACCATGACCCTGGCCCGATCCTATAAGCCACATTGGTGATCTGACTTGTGTACTAGCTGCAGCTTCTATGTGAGAATTTACAGTAGTGCTATTACCATAAAACATCTCTGATCAGCCAACCTGTTTTGGGTGTTTTAGGCCTGATACGGCTTATAGCCTTCTTTCAAAGTCTGCCAGGCGTCTGCTCATAAGGGAGGTCTTTTATCCAGTACATGATAGTTTAATCCTGTTTATATTACTCGTAATTGCACTTATAACTTTATTCTCAACTGGAGGGGGGAGTCAGCTTATAAGGGAGGTCCGCTTATCAGAGAGGTTTTACGTAACATCTGCTCAACCCGTTCGGGGCCGCATAGTGCTTTAGTGTACAGCTATAGTTAAGGGAGGGGGCTCAGAGTTGCCTAGGCTTAACAAAAGAATAAATATGTCCTTTGTGTCCTGAATCAGAAATTATATCACAGAGGAAATAAAGGTCATAAGAGCTCATTCCATTGAGTCATGAATATTACTTTTTGAAAATCTTGAAGTAAGCTTACAGTGCTAGCAAATTAGTAACCAGGCCAGGAAAATCCCGGGCCTTCCCCATTACAGGTAGAAAAACCATCCCGGGCATTTTGACCAGCATGGGAGGATTGTTCCCCACTTCAGGCAGCTTCCCTTATCTCGCTCTAAGGAGGAATCTCCCAATGCTGGATCTAATACGCAACAAGGGACAAACTTGAGGAGTCACTAGATGCCGCCGATTCTATGCATAATCTTAAAATCTTACAATAGCCACTTCTGGCGTAATCTTATTCCAGAAAAATACGATGTATACAGCAAGTAATCTTATTCCAGAAAAATACGATGTATACAGCAATGTTACAAACTTACAGTGGTGCCATCTAGAGGATAGGTATCACCTGGAAACTGATTAAGATTACGCCAGAAATGGCGATTCAAGATTAAGATTACGCCAGAAGTGGCGATTCAAGATAACACACAGAATGGGTGGCGTCTAGTGACTCCGCAGGTTTGTCCCCACGTGCATCTAATACAGGTGGGGTCGTGATGGAGGGGTTAATGGGTAGAGGTGTCCACATATAAATATACCTTGCTTTGGCTATATTGTAACCAGTAGTATCCAGCAGAGGGTACTGCACAAAAACAAATAAATATGAACAGTACCTCTCTGACACACCTATAGCCATATCAGTTGAAGGCTTGTAAGGTAATCCATTGTTAATTGTCATTTTATATATAATTAAATCTGTGAGATGGGTGTGCTGTACGCTTCCATTATATTGCATACCTGTTATCTGTTATATGACAATTCATCCTTTTCAGACATTCGATCCCATCTGCAGTGGACATCCTGAACAACCTGCTGGTGCTGTTTGTACAGAAGGAGAAGGAGGCCGGGTTCAAAGAGGTGCTCGGTGAGAAGCTGCAGGATGTACATGTAAAGATCGCAACCGCATACCGCATACACACTCTGGACAAGGCCCCTGAGTTTGTGTTCCATGATGACCATGACAATCCAGAATGGAAGACAGGATTACAGGTTTATGCTCCAACCATAGGGGAAAATGGTCTGACCTCCACAGTGGGTGCCATTCTTGTCGATGATGAGGGGAAGTTGTACCTGACATCCACCTTCCATGGGGAGACGTTTGAGAAATGTCTCATCCTGAACAAGTATGAAGGTAGATGTGTGGCTGAGGTATTCAATAAGCGTCCCCTATTAGATGCATGCTTGATTGAGGTTAGTGACCCTGAGGGAGAAAGAAACCAAAGCCCAACCCTTCCTGCCCCGCATGTAGAGGCCGCCCTGTGTGGCCCCTATGTGGGACCAAATGGGGATGTAGCTAAAAACGCTAAAGCTCCTAGAGGACAAACTTGTACAACCGCTACCAAGATAGCAGTTAATAAATATGGTATTGCAACGTACCTGACTGAGGGGAAACTTCTCTATTACAACTACACAGATCCCGAGGCAAAAATCAGTGATGCACTTGCTGTATTTTCTGGTTCTGAAAAGGCATTCAGTGAGGGAGGAGACAGTGGTGCTGTCATATTCCGGCATTCATTCTGTCCTGACACCCACACAGACACAGTTCTCTGCTATGAAGCTATAGCTGTGAATTGTGGGGGTATCAAGTTAGACATGATGGAAGTCTCAGCTGCTTGCCGCCTTGATGATGTAATTGAACACTTTGAGGCAGTGCTTGGAAAGAAACTGAAACTGGTTGGGACCCGAACAAATACCTTAGAAGAATTTCTGTTCAGAATAAAGTTGGGCATGGTGCTTAGTGAGGAGGAACCTTTGGAATAAGTTATTAAATGATCAGTCAATGAGTGCAATAACAGGGTAATCGCTTCCCTCCTGATCTCCAGATATAAAAACAAGACATTCAATCCCTCACTGATTCCAGAAAATTAAGGAAGAAGTCAACTTCGTGCATTTCAAAATTACCAGTTACAAACCTTCTCTTCCCTCCAAACTGTAACATACATAATGCTACATGTATCAGAAATATTATACACAGTAAGCTATATATATGGCATGTCTCATGCAAAACATGAGCTAGGCTGACTATAGCGTACAGACAGACAGGATACATTATAAACTCCAAAGCAGTGATTATGTAAGAAACATTTAGAATCATAGCAAATTTAGTTACCTATTTCTTATCATGTAAGTCATTGTCATTATGTGAATTTATTTATTGTATAATGCGTTGGTGTACTTTCATGTGGGAATGTTGCAGATGTCTAAAAGTACCATTATTAACCTAGAAGCGCAATGTTAAAATACACATGTGATTGGCCACATGTATGCATATTACAGTTACGTATTGATATAATGTTTTTATGACATAAGGAATCCCTTGATGAGTTACTTGCAGAAACAAAGCAAAAAGGCCCGGACACATTGTGTCAAATGTACTCTGACATTGATAAAATTATCATTAAACATAGAAAATCAAAAGTATAGTGTTTGTTGTGTGTTATCTATTTCATCATTTTAATTTGGTTTGGAAGTAAGGCATTTAATTAGGAGTGGTTTTAGAGGAGATCAATTATGTCAGAATGGGAATGTAGCACGACAAATATCCCTAATTTATTAAATATCTCTTAAAAAGAAATCACGACACCTGAATTTCTCAAAATTGCAGAAAATTGATTTCCACAGCAAAGGTAAATTCGGCAAGAAAGAAGTTCAAAATCACAGATGAAATGTTCCCCAAAATGTTGTCATTTTTCTTGTCAGATTGGCCATTATTTTGGGGAAAAAAGCTTTTCCGATTTTGACACTTTTTTCTGGCCAAATTGGCCATTTTAAGGGAAACCTTATTTCTTTTGACAAGTTACACGAGGGCCAGTGGGCCAATATTTTGCAAGAGGACCACTTGGCAGGGGGCATTTGATAGCTTGTTATTTAACTTTTTAAATCTGTCACTGGTCCCCGCCAAATTACAATAACAGTGCTTACCGGGGCCAGTTGAATCAAAATTTGTATGCTGGAATTTAGAGTAGCTAATAAATTCAGCAATCACACCTTAGCTGTCTATGTAACTTTGTGCTGTCACCTGGTGGGAAACAGTGGTAATGGGCTTTACTCATCCATTAGCTCCTGAGACATAGGCTGAGGTGCTGTCTGGAAAGCATGATTAGGGCAGGTAGAGTGTTCTGGGCGGGGAAACCCATGTCACCTACAGCAAGGTTCATTTGCTTCAAGTCACGTTTTGCTAATCATCTGTCCTTCATCTGCTCTCTAGCCATTGATATCTATTTCCCTTTTGTGGTTGTTTCTTCCTTACCAATAAATTGATCACAGTTAGGTTCCATTGTAGGGACACCCCTATAACTGAGCCAGACTGTCAATCAATTGATTGGTCAATTAATTGGTAAGGAAGAAAGTATTGTGAAGAAAAGTCAATGTTGTGGGCCCCAGAGCCTACTGGTACATAAACACAGACATTTTGGATTTCTAAAAATTAAACAGAATTCCAAGAAAAGGAGAAAAGGTCAAAGAGATGATGTTATGGAAATTGTACAATTAAATAGATATTATCCCTATAAAATAAACCTTTTAATCCTTGATTAGACCTGATGAGATCCCTAGAGGTATTTCCTTACTTTAGGGCCACGGGAAGAATTTTGCCCCAAGTTAACTAGCACCAACAATCTTATATTATACAATGTACAGCAGGGATACCGATAAGGAGTTCATAGTCTAATAGTTGGAAATGAACCAATACACCTGTCTCAAGTGATCATATATGGGTGGTGGGACCAGCCTACCTCTCAAATACTTCCTAGCTCATGCCACTGGACAAAGATAACGCCGCGTGTGACCGACCTTCACCTTCAGTTTCTACCTCCGGAAGTGGAAATGAGAGTCACCAGTTTTGAAATGAGGCGGTCTGCTTAGTTTCTCACAGTACAAAAGGAGAACATCAAGGTAGGTGGACTACATGTGTGATGTTAGAGTAAGTTAAAACTGACTCCTTTGGTCTTTTGTCTGAATTAATGGGTATTACAAGTGAAGCATTAGATAAGGTGATGTAGGCCTAATGGTGGAAAAAAGACATCTATTTGTGATACAAATGGGATCACATGAACATAGGGATTGTACCAAGGCATGTAATGATCCATGGGTTCGTTTCTGGATATGTTAAAACTAGCGGGCTGACAAAGGAAGTAGGAATGTAATTTATTTAATTAAATAGGGACGCTAAAGTGCTAGTGTGTCTTGTGTTGGGTAAGAAATTCATATTGAGGTCAAAGGATCTAGCAGAATAAGCTTTATCTATAGTGTATGATCTGGTGATGATAAACCTCAGTCAGGTTAAATAGAATAGCAGATAACACTGCACTTGAAAGTTGGAGTCGCTGTGTCATAAAGTAATCAACTACCCAAATAAATTAATACTCTATTGGCATATTATTAAATAGACAATATATAGCTATGTTATGGCTGATCAGTACCTAAAATGAACAAACTGAACACATAGCTTTGATTTATCAAAATTTGAGCTAATATCATATGCTATAAAACATTGCTAATAAGTTGACTTATAGGTGAAGTTTTGAAATAGAATGGTATGATTTAGGCTCCCAAAACTGTTATCCTTTATACAGTGCAATACATAGCTAGTATTGCATGATAAGGTCACGTATGGGGCGTACCAGCCAGAGGTGCATCTGGCTTTATAAGGCAGATGCACCGAGGGCTGGTGCGCCCCATGCGTGACCTTATCATGCAATACAAGCTTTATTACACGACCAAAAGACAATTTTTGAGCCCCCCTACCATTTAGTTGTTGTTTATATCGCCAATTTAGTTGTTTATATCGTCAATTTACATCGTTCACATCGTCGTCTGCTTTGTTTACATCGCCGCCATTGTTGTATCACGTGACCAAAATGCTGCCCTCTGATTGGTCTAGAGCAGCAAAAAGCGTACCACACCCCCGGGTGGTACGCAAAAACGTACCACACCCCCGGGTGGTACGCTTTTATTGAATAAACAAACACAGGATCGTACCAGTATTGTTAGGTCGTGTAATAAACCTCTTTAAGGCCACTCAAAAAAAAAAAGTGGTTTCTCATCACATTTTAGTAGTCAAGAAATTATGGATCTATAAAAGTAGGGAAAATGTAAGTTATTTCTATCCTACTGCATTACTGGCAGTGTTAGCTTTGATTTGATACCAAATATCCCAATATTTCTCCATTTTGATCATATTTTTTATCAAAAATTAGCAAAAAAAAAAGAAGTTTCCCTCAAAAGCTGATTTTTCATGATGCCGGCGGTGATGAGAAACCATTTTATTTTTTAAAATTGCCTAAGGGATTGTTTTTTCCTGCTAGAGTTATTTCATTTTGCCACAAGTAGAAACTTGTCTTAAGGGCAAAATATTATTCACTTTGACTCTGGGAAAAGGTGGTTATGGGGGAGGGGAGTGTGGGCCTCAAAATGTCCCAAACTCGAATTTGACTTATAAGTTAGGTTTTCCTAAAGTTCAAAACATTTTGCTATAAGTTGATTTTTCTTCTCTTAAGTCCAATTCGACCTGTAAGTGAGGTCGACTTATGAGCGAAGTTTTGCGGTAGTCAGATACATATCCGATTCGGATATGGAATAATGCACCTGTATACAGGTGCCTTAGTTTGACAATTTCGAGCAAGATTGAGGATTTCAACCATGATTTTGGCAGGCTATATCTGTAGAAATTATCTTGTAATAGCTTTTACCCATTGTATTACTAAGTTGGGCTCATGTAGATCTACAATGCTATAATATAGTTTATACGTATGCCTGTGACATGTATGAGAGAAATATGCTAGAATTTGTGTTTTTCTATACCTTTCTGATCCTATACCTTTTTATATTTTACTATCCATTATCCCCATGGGATACCCCTATAATGTCGGTAACAATATGCCAATATAAGTCAATTCTACAAGCCCCACAAACACTTATAAGACTATCAATATAGTGCTATATGACACATTTAGGCTACCCGGTACAGCTGATATTTATGTACTGCCGATAATAAGTCATTTATAACCATTCCAACTGGTGCGACTATGTTCCTAACTTTTAGTGGAAAATAAAGAAAACCTCTTTCAATAAATGTATAGTTACACAAAATGGTATTTAATTCACCTTAGTAGGACTGCTTGAATCCGCAAACAGATGAATAAATGTTTAAAGGTATAATGCATTAAAGCACTATAGCATTTAAAGGGTTAAATCAATTAACGTTAGGGTCCATTGATTGAAAGTTATAACTGGCCAAAACATATTGTAAAAATAGTCTCATTTTTGCCAGAATATAAATGGTATTAGCCTTGGAGGCTAGAGAGCCAAATATCTCTTGGGAATATCTCTTAGGAATCCTCTTAGGAATGGGCAAAACAAAAACGGACCATTTTCGCCAATCTAAATCCTAGCATCCCTAAACACAGATACGTAGCTCAGACGTAAATGTTGATCTGAAGTGTAAACTACGTAATTTTACAACGTTATGAACATCAAAACATGAAGGTTTATTAACGTTCAATGGACGTTAAAGTTTGAGTTACGTTTTTCTACGTCAGTCAAACGTAAATATGTGTTAAAATAACACATAATTTACAATATAATTCTACATAAAAATCCTGGATTCAGACATAGGGTTATGCCATTAATGATATTGCAGATGGATTTACATTCACAAATGTCATTCATAGAGAAAAAAAACGAAAAAATGATTAAAACTTTCTATACAGTAAATGATTGTAGCAGAAGTGGCTGATAGATCACGATGGCTATAAGTATACAGTGTGAATATGAGCAAGGCCAAGGAAGTATATTAAGGCCTATGCCCAGTTCTGACTGCAGATAGGCTTTGTATTGTATCCATGCATAATATGGTGTTCAACCCTTCAGGTACCTCAATACTATGTTATCTTCGTATCTCCTCTACTTTATATATAAATAGTCAATAGTGTGCAGCTGATTTGCAATATATTAAATTCATAGTCATTAAGGGTTTATGATTAGAACGTGTTAAATTTGCTAAATTCCCCGGGTGATGCTTCCAATACTTCATAGTGGTGCCACCTTGTGGAAAATTTAGGAATAATATTTACTGTTTTAATTGAAAAAGTACGACTTTTAAACGTATATTTACGTAGATTTACGTTTATCTACGTCTAAGTGAGGTAGAAAAATGTAAATTAGATTTAAATGTTTGTATAATGTAAATACATTTTTATGTTTTGACGTTCATAAACCTTGCAAAAAATCGAATCTCTAAACTTTGGATGAAAAATACCTTATAAAACACCTCAGCTACGTTGGAATTAGGTAGTGTGTTTACAGGGATAAGCCCAGACAGGTGTATGTGTTGTTAGGCTACGATTGATAGCGATATCATATTCATAATTTAAAGAAAGAGTACAATACCGGTATATTGCATTGTCCATATTTTTTATAATGCTTTAGCGCAGTATAGTGCGGTCTAATGCGCATTGTGTCATATATATCTAGGTTCAACATTTGATCAAGAATAAATCAAGCAAATATTCACAGATTTACTAATTTTGTTGTACAAATCTTCAAATATTTCTCCAAAATTCAATATTTAAAAAAGTAGTGGGGTGTCATTTGTTCAAAAGTGCAAACCTTAGATTTCTTGGATTCCGGTTATCTACAAATCCTTGTAAGTTTTCCACTAATATACCACTGTGGTAATCTACCTTTACAGGTGTATATTGCTGTACACATTGCCGCAATATACCAATTACAATGACATGCTTAGCACCCAATCTGTTGCGCGATATGCTAATTATACAAAACGTTCTAATGCAGCACGATATGGACTCCGCTTATCATGAACCATTGGGTTCTGAATAAATTCCCCGTCATATATATATGGCTGCCTTGCCCACTTTAGGGAAGATTTACACAATTTATCAAGGTTTTTAAGGTAGAAAGGTTTTTAAAGGCCCACTGTCATTTGCGTACAAAACTCTGCAGGGTTAGGTCCTCAACTCAGTGCGGCTTTAAGGTAGAAATAATGATACATGGCAGAAACGATGATTTCTTTTAGTGAACACTTTAGAATTTAGAGTTTATCATGATGACAAACATGGTAATAAATTTAAACACCAAATTCAGTGTGGTATTGGTAGACATATCTGTTGCCATAGCAACAGGTATTCTAGAAATAACGATTTTGTGGATTCTTGGTTGTCATATTTGACTAATTTTACAAATTTCTATTTGGCAAGAATTATATATGCCAACGACTCTTGACAATTTTCACATTGAGAAACACAGATCGATACAGATAGCATGTAAAATATCATATTCTAGTGACATGAATGTAGATTAATTAGTGGTTAGGTAAACACTTCAAGCGTAGGCTATGTGAAACATAGACAGAGTTGCAGACTGAAGTCACTGAGCCCATGATTGCTGCACCCATGGAGCCTGGGACATTTTGCATGATGGCCGCAGGCTGAGTGCAAAATGTCCCAGGCTCATTAAGTGCAGCAACCACTGACTGGGTGATTTTAAGTGCAACTCTGTATTAATTTCATGATTTTAGAGTAAATGCTTGGCAAACACTGCCAGTCCTACCATGACATAAACTCCATTGACCATGGGTGTCACTGCTCTTTAGGGGACAGTAAATTGTTTTCCAATTAATTTGAGACAGCTTGCACCACAATCTTAAAGAAGACTTGCATGCATTTATATTCAAATGGCACTGTTGATATTTTATGGAGCCTGTGGAATTAGTTACAAGCAAGATACTGAAATATATGTTTTACATTACTCGTTTCTATTTCACAATTTACAGATATCCCAAAATGGATACCGGTACTAAGCCTCCAGATGAACCCGTCATCCTGTCAGTACTTGGGCACTACAGGAAGGACCCGGATGGTATCTTCCTGCTCGGTAACCTTATCAGTGAGCAGATCAGGGAGCTAATGCCAAAGGTTAAAATTATCCACGTAGTCCTTGAGGACCAGGCCAAAATCAAAGCGGATGGAAAGGATGGTGACTTCATTGGCTTTATCAGACCAATGGGCTATATTAAAAAGGGCCCAGCCTCTGCAGATTGGCTGAACTTCTTCTTCAAAACCTGCTATCCCCATCTGGGGCAGTACAAAGTGTCCCACATAGTGGCACATGCACCCGACTTCATCTGGGGGGCCATCAACATGAAAGTGGAATTCTTCCGAGATGCGGCCATTTTGACAATGATACATGAGCACATGGCGATGGAATGCATGGACACAAATAGAATAGAAAGTCATCCCCGGGAACAACTTCAATTGTGGAGCGGCTTTACAGAAGTGATGGTGTCTCTTGGAATACACACTTATGAAGATGTGGAAACCCTCCTCCATTGCCTGAAGAAGAGCTTTGCCAGCGATAAAAAACTTCGCTATCTACCAGGTCCCCCTGAGCATTTCAGAAAGGTTAAACCATGGGAGAAACCCCCAGAGAGTCAAAGCCCAGCTATCACTATTCTCGCTGGTGATGTCCTGACCCAAGAGAAACAGAAGATGTCTTTGCCAATCATTATCAAAGCCATAACATCTGCCGCTAAGGACTTGTATGGATCAAATATCGTGAGAAAGCTAGTTGTCCATGTTACGGGTGTTCCTCGGAATGAGTGGCACCAGGTGAAAGAGACTCTCGAGCCCTACATGAATGCTTTCATATTGTTGGAGTGCGTAGAAGCATTCTCATTCCAGGAACTGGAAAAAGAGATGAGGCATAGCTACTTGTGTATCATACCACTAGGAAGCAGCACCCTGGCGTATGGCCTGGACTTCATGATTGCAGCAGGATTTGGTGCCCCAACACTTGTTCCTGACTCAGCAGCGATCACCTGGGACGCCAAGGAAATAGTCTCTGCTAGTGACCAATGCCACCTGCAGAACACATTCGTAAGAGTCATGTATGCCAAGTCAGAGGAGGATGAGCAGAATGCCTGGGAAGACAAAATCAAGGACACCATCCTCAACATGGGACTGGCTCAAACAAGTGCTAGAGACCTGCGAGAAGCGATCGTAGATAGTCCTGTCCTCGCCCAAAACAGAAAGGATTTCATTGAGCTTTTGAAAGGTGAGTCTACATGTTGAAGGAGGAATTCATACTTATAGTGCATTATGTGTTCTAAATGCAATTGATTTGATCCCACATTCAGGTATTATTGTATCAACTTAAACCAACTAATTTCATACATAGTTCCATAGTACATTATTGAAGGCTAAATAGACAAAGGCCCACGGGTATGAGGTCCACTAACATTAATCTTGCGGCCTCTTGTGATGCACCTGAATCCCATTGAGTAGGGAACAAGCAAAAGGACCTCATAGGGTTGGCCTTTGCATTTATTACCTGTGAAAATGCATGAAAATGGCATTTCAGGTGCTTAATCTTAGACGTTTTTATTATCTAATAAACAACAAACACAGCCGTAAGCAAACATGTAATACTATTAGAATGTTTATTTAACAAATTAATGACTATTCTTACAGTGCCACCGCAGGAGATACCACCACATTGCCCATCACCCATGATCAGTGGTCCACCAGAAGCAGACCTCGTACAATACAGACAACATGTAATGCATGGGCAGCACCTCATGGTTGATGAGTCAAACTATGGCTCCCCTCTGGGATGTGATGAGGCCAGTCCTAGTGTTGAGCCTGAAGCCGTCTTACCAGCCACCAAGATGAGTCGCCTTTTGAAAAACTGGGTGCTCCTGGTCCGGAACATCCCCCTGTACCCATTGGTTGAGACCTTGCTGGAGCAGGGCAGCATCAGTTACTCTGTCCTGGATGAGGTCTACCAGAAGGAGACGGTGTACGATCGTTACGTCGCTATGAGAAGTCTGCTGAACATAATCCGAAGGCGAGGTGACCTAGGTATTGACCAGTTCTGCAAGGCTCTCCGGGAACCCATTGTGGGCCTTGAGCTTTTTGCTGACCGACTGGACAGCTAGAGTCAATTGGAGAGCTCATTCAGGCTTACTCATGTTTCCTACTTTTACCCCGAAGATCTGGCTTTGATCTTTGGTCATTGCGATATTCGAATAATGATTGCAGTGAAATAATTTAAACGCAAACCCAATAGGCTTCAGATGCACATTTAAGAGAAAAGTAGGCCTATGATAATATATCTGTTCCAACCAGGATACAAAAATTAAGAGGCTAGACCCCAGACGCCTGGTTGTATGATATTTGCACAATGTATGTAGTTATAACATAACAAAACATGCCATATAAGTTTATCTAAATAAGGGTTCATGATAAGAAAATGTATGACAGATATATATCCTACTCTGCTCTTAAGAGGGACATGCTTGGGATTATTATTTGAGAACTATCAAGGCTACTGTTTATGTATTTGGAATAGATCAAATTTCTATGATCCACTGAAATTGAGCCTTATAACTGTAAGTTTATCTATTATAGTCAATATGAATAGGCCTAGTAAACCACCCCTCTACGTTACATTATGTCTGTCCTAATTCTCGACCTCCGCAGATTATCCATGGACACTGTTGACTGTTTGGGAGGACCCTTAGAATTGATCTTGACACCACAACGGTCTGTGTGTGGAAGTAGTCCATTGTATGTTAGTGCATGAACACTGTAATAGATTTATATAAATGTGCACGCTAAAAGTGAAATGTTAAGAGTGGATTTAATTAAAGCCGATTTTGCTATTATTGACATTTTCTGTTTATTCTTTTTTCACTTTTTGCAATTGCATCAGATCTTTTCAGACCATATTCATATCATCGCTTCAGGGGCGGATTTAGGGGGGGGCGGACCCAGCGTGTGCCTCCCTATTTTTCTGTACTTTTTAATGTAAAAATTCCCAATCCTCCCAGTACATTGCCTATATAATGCCCCTCCCCCTTTTCCAAAATCCTGGATCCCCTCCTGGATCGACCTAAAACTGTAAAAATGGGAACATTTTTTCAAAAATTTTGTAAACCTAATTTTGACCCCCAAAAAGTCTAAAAATATATAAATTTCTTCAAAATTGCATAAAAAAACGTAGGGTCAGCCCTGTTTAGATAGGGTCGGTCGGGTGACCTAAAACAAACCTTTTTTTTTAAAGTAATAGTTTAGATAGCTGATATGTATACATGATATGTCCAGCATTTCATGAAATGAAATGACTTCTACATACAATAGGAGAGAGCAAACCTTTATGGGTTTGTTTCAGTTCAAGAACATGGACTGAAAAACAGAGGTCTGTTTTAGGCCACATGGTCAAAAAATTTAGGGTAGAAAGGTCGGGTTAAAATTTTTTCTCCTTAATTTTGAAAGTATCAGGAATGAGTCTTGCATTGCTACATTGACTTGTGGGTTGGCAGGATGACCCACTGACTTTATACAGTAACTAGGAATTTCATGCAATTGTTGGATATTCTTGTTTAAAAGCCATTTCTTCAGGTCAGACAATTAATTAGGCTACTCAAATGAGTTTAGCTTGTCCTTCCTGACCATAGATCTTTGATGTTGCACCTACCCAACCTACTACCCAGCTGACAAAATACAGTATTTTATTGCAAGATACCGTTTTTAATGTTACATAATGTTACGTCATGATATTAAAGGAGTTATGGGGAAACCTTATATGTGACCTGTTGTTACGAAATTGGTCGGAAGTTGCACTTTTAAGAGCCTAGATATGGGCATTTTAGATAGCATACACTGGAAAAAAGATTATTTTTGAAAAATGAGTTTTTGACATTTTTCTTGCATATGAATAGTTATCTTCTGCCAAACTAAGTTAAAACCCAAATTTCTACCCCCATTTTCCCCAAAATGGTAGACATGGGATCGACAATAGTACTGTATAATATAGTTAATATCTAATTAAAATGCTAATAATTTCATTTTAATTAATTTCCATTTTCAATATGTTAAAACGAGTCACATATGACGTTGTATAAAGTTTTTAAAATTTTTTATTCCCTGGTTTTTGGGAGGGGGGGTTATTGGTAGGTTCACCCCCCTTCCTTACCCTTTATTGCTGAACCCCCGCCTCCATGCACCACACCATGTGTCCGCATCCTCTTACCTAAAATGTTGATAAAGTTATGATATTCGTGTAGGGGGGCTTCCATAAAGTATGTACACACCAAGGGGGGTAAGGGGGGGTCTATTTTCTGATCTTTTTTTGCATACAATTAATGCATACAATTAATGCATACAATTGATGCGTACAATTAATGCATACGTTGATGCGTACAAGTACTTTATGGGGGGGATTTCTGGAGAAAATATGCGTACATACTTTATGGAAACCCCCTACGTATATCTCTCTCTCTCCCTCTCTCTCTCTATATATATATATATACTTCTGGTAAATGACAAGATATTTATAACTCTATGTAAAGTGCTAAAGACTTATTTTCTCATAATATAGCTAGGTGGACTGGGGACACTAAGTTTTAAACTGACTTCCAGTCCCTGTGATATAAACATTCTACTCGATTTTACTAACAGACTACATTGATATGTTTCATAGATAGTGAAATATACAATGGTACAAGGTTAAGAGGCTAAGGCATATCTACAAAGCCTACCTATGGACTATACCGGATATTGATTTTCAGATAAGTACTCACAGCAAAGTGTAAATCCTTATCTTATTGTTCATTAAGATTAGCTCAGTATATATAGATTCAGATTTTCTCCTCTGCCTGCGGTACATTTATGTTCCCTTGCTTGCCGTCCACTTTCTAACACTTGATGAAAGTTAATTGAACATGTATTCCTGATGTAGTTTTAGCTCAAATTTATCCTATATCATGCAGATGAATAAATTAGTTTGAACAAAAAAATACTGAACGTCTTTCTGAATCCTACTGATCAACAGAACATAGGAGTGCCGCTCTGCTAGGCTTTTCGACCATATGTAAGTATACGCTCCTTTATAGTAATTAAATTAGAAGAATATCATTCCTTACAATATACTCGTTAATGCCTGGAACCATATATCTATCAAAACCACTGAGTCATGATATGCACGGTAGGGAGAGACTATTATGGGATATAATCATTTAAAAGCTCACCTGTAAGTGATTTAACTCATAAGCAAGCAATCATTATGAATCTTAAATAAAAATAAATTTAAAAAAAACCTAATCATTATCAGTATAAATAAAAGAAAAATCAATCAATCATGAAGTATGATGGATCAGTTGATATAATCCCGTCTTGAAAATTATCGTTAAAATCATGACTTTGAGCCAAGAAGCTGACACAAATATTGAAAGTATAAACTATTACGTTACAAAGTGTATTAGAGGAAAGATATTAGAGCACGTGTACCTAAACCTGTCCCTACATGAACCTGTGTAGGATATTGACTTTAGATAATGCTGACAGCCAAGTGTCTTATCTTAGGCTTCATGAACTCCAGAGGAGGTCTACTGAGACATCTTAGTCGGCCAGGAATGTGTTCTGTTGTTCAGTGTCTAATACATACATGGAGAATTATAAGAGTATTCCTATTCAATACATCCTTTCTGTGGCTAAACAATGAACTTGAAATGCAAATAGAGGATTTCAAATGTATATTAATTGTCGTATTTTCCATTAAAAAAAGCATTATCTCATCTTGTCCAGTTTGTTTATTTCAGGCCACTCTGCTTGCAAACTTGGAACAAGATTTAGTTCAGTCAAATACACAATCAATAAAGGAACGATTAAATATATCATTTTGCAAGAAACTTTATGATCGTAGGTATTTCCATTTACTATGTTACATGTTTAAGTATACTCAGAACCCGGATAATGTTATAGTGCCACGTAGTACACTGCGCAATAATGTGCTCATCAAATTGATAGTAAACAGACCGATGCTTGAGTTGTTCAGGGTGAGCCTCCTGTACAGGGGAATGCTTTGGCTTTGGCTTCTTAAGATCAAATTCTGTGCCAAAGTAGGTGTTGTTTACACCAAAATGCTACTTAACTATGATGACTATGGACAAAGTGCTGTCAGATATACCTCTGTGCTTCATTAATGCATTTAGATACTGTCGTTTTCCTCAGAGTTTTGAATCTGTATTCATTTTGTTACAACCCATCGTTGCTCATGGAAACCACCTGTTATTGTTCTTGGTGAGAGGTCCGCCGTTCCCAGAATTGTGTGTATCATGTCATGAATGTTGTATTAAAATAATTTGTTATTATATGTGATATAGTCAATCAGTTGGAGATATTACAATCTATTGTTTGATCGACTGTATCATACATCAAATGGCTGTGTATTGAAAAGAGTCCCGTTCTGTAACATGATGTGTCCAATAAAACTATTAAACTCAAAAACTCAAACTCTAAAACATTAATCAAACACTAGCGATTTACATTTATAGACTTGTACTATAGTTTTCCTCAGATGCTATTAGAATACTATTCTAGACTGACAGCATATACTATGGCAAACTATTTAACAGAATGTATAAGAACATTGACAAGATAGATATCATATCAGATACATATAGATATGGCGGCATGTCTTCGTACACTTACACCTTTGGTATTGGACTTGCTCCTGGGCTGTCATCTCTACTATCTGTTCCTTTTCCTCAGGTTTACACTCATGCTCTAGATTAAATTGGGAATAGCTAAAATTACAGAGCTAGAGTATAGAGCACATCTACCTGGACCTGTTTCTACCTGTGCACCACAGAGGATATTTACTTTAGATAACTGGAGATAGCTGAGTGTCTGGTGAGACATCATGTGTTGATAGCTATGAGCGCGTCTTATATTAGTTAACATCAGGAAACAACTTTCACAGTATTTGTTTGACAAGATTCCGTAGCATATCCACGGACAAAACTATTTAGTGAGTGAGTCAGTAATGCTTGCTTAGCGCCACTTTGACAGCTGAGGTCATATTCATGGCAAGAAATCTACAGCAGGCAACGATTTAGCAAATAATACATGTGTCTGTGTCTGTGAATCTTGGCACTAGTGGTGGTCAGTCCAGCCAGACTGGCTAACTCTATAGGTTTGGGGGCTACCCTTGCTTGACCGAATGTGACGCAAATCCTTTTTGGGTGAAGACACTCGGGACCGCTTTGGGCCCAATTTATGATGTCCTTGGTGACACATTCACTGTGTAAGAGGGCCAGACATTAGGCTGGTTGGGGGTGAGAAACCTCACCAGAAACGTGATACTGTGAAAGTAATTATATTCACGAATATACATTTTTGCGGATGAGGCACAAAAGACTAATTTGCGAGTATTTATTCCATACTAGAGCATACAATAATTTCTCGGATTTTCAATTTCTGCAAAATAAAGTACGACCACAGTACCCCGCATATAGGCACCAGACAAACAAAAGAGGGATAGAACGGAGGAGATAGACTATTTTAAGATGGGCTAGGGAACTCCCAAAACCATTGATGACAACTTAAACAATTTAAACAAGCGCAATCATGCTATGTTTTAATAGATCCAATCTTTAATGCAATACTTGCTTAATATATCTAGTTATTATGTCTTTCAGGAAACAATCGCAGCCAGGTATCTTTACAGATTGAAAGTTCTGTTACAAAATGCAACAAATCCATTACTGAATTGAAGCATGTAGTATTTTCTGTAAGGCTAATATTATGGAAATTATGGTGCCTCTGACATAATGTGTACACTAGACCAAAAGACATGAAAATTGCATTTACCTATACCAGGCCGTTACCTTTATCTTAATTTGGTGTCATTTTTAAAAATGTCTAAATTAGCTCTATCTGAGAGACGCAATGTAATTTTGTGGAATTGTGGTCAATAAAAACTTCAAACTCAAACGTATTATAGGAACCAAACTATTCATATATGTATGTGGTCTCTATGTGTTTGTTCAATGACCTTCGGATATAACTCCTCAATAACTAAATGGCAAGCAACATGAACTTAGCACACAATGATGCTGGGACGATTCTTAGATACTGTGTCCTTGTGACCTTCAAGCAGGTGTTTACCACAGACTTTTGATTATATTATCTGAGTCAATCCTTCTAGTTAAATGGTATCTTTGCGAGAGAATGCATCAATACATTTTAAGTACCCCCTGTACTTATACAAAAACTGTGCTTAATATTATTGAAGTATTTTAAATAGAGTTTTCTTTTTTTTTCAAGAAGGACCTACCCCCCTGTTTGTGTGAGACCTGTGCTCTTTAACGGCCGCTTCACTTAAACAGACAATTACAATATTGCCTGCCAGATAGATTTACACATATTGAATCCTATAGATACAATTACCTTTACCTAAATAATACTTAAATTATAACATAGGAAGAATTAGATATATACAATTTCCATATAAATTGACACAAGGGCCTGCTACCTTCATAGTCACTCTATATATATTCAATCACGATCCATTGACTGTAAGATAGTATATGATAAGACAAGTGGTCAGTGGAAGTTGTTATCTCAGCAGGCCTTAAAGTTGGTATCCCAACTGTTGCGGTGGCGAATTTCCACTTTCAGCATGGGGAAAAGCATGCTGATGTTGTAAGACATATGTAAAGGTATTAAAGCTCTATGAGAACAATTTCCATACAAAAATCCACACACAGTAGCAAAAATGAATTTTCACTGAGCAGTCAAAAATAAAGCAATTAGCATGCCTCTCTTTTCAACCACAAGGTGGCAGCTGTGTAGTGTCTACAAGATATTCCCATTGTAGACCCAGTAGATCAACTCCATTCATGAACACATTAGTGCATTGACATCTGCACAGGTGGCAGCATATCTCAGATGGTCTGCCAATGCTTGAGTTTTCTCCATGAAAGCTGTAGATCTAGATGTCATTACACACTTTACATTAAATCCTTTAAGACTCTTGGTAACCAGAATTAAGCACCCATTTCAGAAGAAAAGTATACATTCAGGGCTTTCAGGTAATTATTGTGAGGGGTCAATTCTAGTCACCCCAATTGGGATACCAACTTTAAGCCGAGGAGTTTATATCTCTGAAGAACCTCCTACAACCTCTGTACGTCACCACACGTATACATCCCACCTACCACACACCACGCCTCCTACAACCTCCGTAAATCACCACACATACATCGTACAACTACGCTCTACCCTCATCGCACTGACATCCCGTGAGTACCGGCTGTCTTATATGAATTAGATCTATGTCTTATAATGAGAAAAGTAACCTATCATCATTATCCCAGCTGCTGTTATATTCAGGAAATACCAATAATGTAAATAGACCAGTCTGAGCAGAATTTAATAGAGTGCGAGGATAGCAAAAATGCGGTTGTTTTTGCCTTATTTGCAAAATAATGGTCTACATTAGTGATTGGTATTTCTGGAATTGAACAGCAGCTGGCACACTGATAACACATCCCTAATATCTCATGGCATAACCCCCTCTCCTACATTAAATATATAACATCTCCCGATTTGTGTTTGTCTCTTATAGCATCTCTGTACCATTATTAGGTCATTTTCCTATGCAGCTGTTTAACAAAGAATAAATGATAAACTGTAAGAACATGATATTTTATCTGGATAAATCCTTTATATGTCTTTTGGCAATACACCTGAGTGCTTATTACATGTTTCTACATAAATGGGTCCTAGAGAGAAAAACATTCCTGCCAATGGGGTACCAGATATGGAGAGGAGGAGAGGATTTTTTTAACATCATTATATAATATACAGTAAATAAGATATTATGCTGGCTGAATATAACTGTGCTGTATATGAAAATAAATATTGTATGAGGGAAATGGTCCTGATCGCATGAAATACAACTTTGGATAGATAAAATGGGTAGAAAAATATAAAATAAGAAAAATATCAATGCAGTGTAGTGCACCATAAGGACTAGAATAAACATGATAATTATGTAGATCTATGATAAGAAAATATGAATGACAGGTCGCATAGTAAAATGATATTCGCCAACCTCATGAGACTGAGTCATAGATGTTTAATGATACATATTACGAGAAAAGTTTCCTTTATTCCAGGTAAAGATGGTGAGCATCAATAATGGCAGACTACGGTGAGTGTACATCCTTCATTTGTTAATGTCATTATCTGTCAAGATAATTTTTACATTTCAGTTGTTATTTTCAGAAATCATGTGTCGTCATGATGCATAAATGCAGCCATGACAGGCAAATGGCTCAGGCTGTCTTCCTACGTCATGACAACCTTATAGGGTTGAACAGCAGCTGGGGTTGATGGATATATTACCAAAGGCTTGGCATGATGCGCAAATGCATAACGAGTGAGGCATTTGCTCGTGGTGCATTGGTGCATCATGACAACAATGAGGATTAAGTTGTTCCGTGGGTTGTGATCTGTGGCTGTAGCTGTAGTATTTCTAATACTTTAATGACAATGACAACTACAATATTAAGGCCTCTTCACCTCCACTCACCTCCCTGAGGTGAGGATTTTACAGCATGAATCAGGTAAACATTCTTGGTGATGTTGTGTACAGGCGGAATTAATTCTTTTTGATCAAATTGCACATGCACTAATGCAGGGTGGCATATTAACCTTTAAAGTAACCTAGGGCTAATGTTTTTGACACTAAAATATTGGTCTTCTATGATATCAAGCATGTCGTATAATGATTTATTATACGATTGAACGACTCATCGTGCTTTTTAGGTGATATCCCCGTGCTGATATCTAGTGATATCGGCACCCTTCCGGTGGATATCATGCCATTTCCGGTGGTCCTGAGCGATTCCGAAGTTTATTCACCCATAAAATCCGAGGTTCCATGGGGACTCGAACAGGCTACATCAAGACTTGTAGTCCGACGTGCTAACCACCACGCCGTGGAGGCGCTGGTAGAGGGAGGTGGCGAAACAAGGAGTCTACAGGCGGATTTCCAGCCCTGTAGGACCATTATTTACCGAGTTACAGAAGAAAAGACATTTTTTGGTATAGTTTCTTTGAAAATCAATATTTCTTTATAATTTTTTTTTTACTATAAAGGTAGTAGTTGGACTTTATTTACCTAGTCGTTAAAATAATTTTAGGGGGGGTTTTTCACATACATATAGGCCCTTTAAAATTGCTACGTTTCCACTAGTCCACCCTGAGGTTCGAACCGGGCACCCCCTGCGTATTAGCCATACGCGCTGACCGCTCGGCCACGGCAGATATGATATACAGCAGGGGGAACGCTGGTACACTGGGAGGGAAACGCGGCGGAGAGTTGGCAGCGCGTCCCCGGCCGCGGTGCCCCTACACTGGCGCCCTGCTTGTTACTCCAAGCACTGTGAGCCTATAGCAGGGAAACCACAGACTCGAGAGAGAGGTGCGGGATGTGGCTAGGCCTGCCCCCAGCCTGTGTGTATTGGTCAGTGGGTCAGTTGTTGGTTCGCTTCTAAGATTCGGTATCATGACGACCATTTGGGAGTGTATCAACACCATTGGGTTGGCATGATGCAGTACTAGGAGGAATCGTATAATAAACCTAATAATGAATGGATATCAGGCACTCGGGATGTATATCGTATGGATATCGGGCACTCGGCGCTACGCGCCTCTTGCCCGATATCCTACGATATACAATCCCTCGTGCCTGATATCCATTCATTATTGGTTAAATAACTGGTTTAATCTTTCTATTATATCATCTATTTCTAGTTTGGTTAATGCCAGGATTAACCCCCAGAACCAGCACCGACTGAGGGAGGCACTCAGTAAGAACACCACCCTGCTACAGATATGGTGAGTTGTCTTTGTGTGACATTACCTAAACATGCTATAACACTCGAGGTACAAATAGCGTGAGTCATCTTTGAGTTCCATATGATATAGGATTGATCTAGCTGTGACATCAATGGAAGAGCCCCTCTTGGGAACAAGACTATGATCAATCCCAACTAATAATACTTTAAAGATCTCCTCACTAACAATTATATACGATGTTCACACTTCATATACGATGTACAATGTTATTGGCACCCCCACAGAGGAACCAGTAGTATATCATATCGATATATTACTTATTGGTATCGATACGCCATGCCATTGGGATGACATAACTGCTCTAATTTAATGTCTACCATGTCTAGAGTCAACATTATTGAAAAGTCAGATAAAAGGGGTATCTAGGAAGATTGTCCGATAGGGAATTCACAATGTCATGGACCCCCTAGCAATACAAAAGGTGTCACGGCGTCTAAGCCATGCTCAGTTTTCTCTGATATGAGGAACAAGGGGATGCGTCCTGACACCCACTGCCAGACCCCCAAACACATAATACATGTAATTGTCATGTTAAACTAAGTGGGGCTTTAAATCAACTTATGACTTTAACCATGTATGCATCAATGGGAAGCCATTTTTCTCCACTATAATTAGTATATTAGATAATGTGCATAGAATATACATTCTATACAGTGCATGAAGTTCTAAGAAAATCTACTTCTCAAATTCACATATACTAGTCGCATCCAATTTTAAAGTGACACTCACCAAAATCTAGTATAAGGTTTTGCCTGATTAATTATGTTATTCCTACAGACCATATGATATCAGGTAATTCCTATTGAATGATAGAGGGACAGTTCTAGCGATAGGAAAAACACAGCCCATGCATATGGTCCACCAGGTTATGGATTAATGTGTGAGTAAACAGTAGGCACCGGCATCCAACTGATGAGGGTGACTCCTTTATGACTACCACCTATGTTTAATATATTTATCGCTCATTGGGGCAGACTCTCTTGGGAACGTGAACAAGAAAATCTTTCCAATCTTCAAAGTGATAATCTTAAAGTCCCTTATCTTAAAAATGTTATTTGCGTTTAAGCTTATCGCCTCGGTAAACCCACTCATTTTTCCTTTTTGACCCTTATTTATTTATTGTTGGTAGTATATTGTATCATGTCATACCCGAACCCCCTTTTCTTTCTTTCTTTTTTTCTTTCTTCTTCGAAACTGTTATCAAACACAACTATGTACAACTGCAACAGGTATAATAGAGTGGTGTCATCAGGAGTTTAGAATTGTCAATTAAGATTGTCATGCTAGGACAATCTGAAATAATTGTTATTCTCTAAAAATCATCTTAAAATGTGGAGGGAAACGTTTTTAAGATTACCACTTTTAAGATTGGAAAGATTTTCTTGTCCACATTCCCAGGAGAGTATGTCCGCTAGTGCGTATTTATCATATAACTCATACATTTCATCTTGGATGCATTATATTGAAAAACTTTGCATGTACTAAGAATATTTTGCCAAATAAAATTTCACAACAACAACAACATCTAAAACTGTCATAGGACCTTCGTATAATCATCAAGTCCTCTCATGTAGTTATGAATGTCATGATGATAACATTGTTTTCTGAATACTTCTCTCGATGGGGTGTTAATAAATGATATAGTTTTCAAACCTTTTGAAATGCTCTACAAAACTCTAGTGCCTCTTGACTCTCTATTAAATGAAGCTAACTTTACAATGATTCCACTGCAGGTTGTTGGGGAGCAGCCTGACGGATGCCGTGGTGGATGACCTCTGCGACCTGATAGAGCAGAACTCAACACTTCAAAGTTTACAGTATGTATGTCTTTGTAGATCTATGAACATTTAGCAATACCAACTGAAACCTATTTCACATTGTTTTTACAAAAGTTAATTCCAGCAGCCAAAGGATTATTAAATGGGGATTTTTAGTCTTGAGAAGTCTTTTATTTCGAAATTACCTTAGACATAGCATATTTAATCAAATAGCCTTCAAAATGATTCCTAGTTCCCTATGGATGCCTAACATGTCATGCTCCTCTAGCTATACACAAATAACATTACATCTAACTATTGCAGTGTCATATTATTATATCAACAATGTTTAATCTTTGCTAGGAGGTACTATGTGCAGTATGTTCACACCTTTTGGGATAATCAAAGACAATACAGAATGTGTCTGTACTCTATGTGTCCTTACTGCCCTACCTGCACTATTTACTATTACCTCAGGTTTCTGCAAGAAGACTTCACGGATGACGGAGTATCCAAACTACTGAGGGTGCTGTGCACAAATACAACATTGAAACAGCTAGAGTAAGTTAGCAACTTCTCTGATCTAGGGTGGCCGGACCTTTTTTTTTAAACGCCCTGACTTGTCCATGTGTATTATTATCACAAAGCCTTCATATTCACATTTGATAATCTGGCAATGTTATGGCCATACATTAGATATGACAGGAGTGACAGCTGATTACAGATGCCTTACCAGGGCAACTCTTCTGACAGATTCTTACATTCTCAGTGTATACCTGTATACTTACTACATGGGTTATTCACTACTCTGTGGGGACATCTACTGCTTGACCAATGAACCATGTACTTATGACCTATGACCCTTTGTGTACATAGCTGTTTAACAGTGGCCAGCTGGTGCTGCCATCTCCTGCCTTATATCACCTTATATGATACAAAAGCCCCTTCCATAGCCTATTATGACCCTCAGGACATGCCCTGACGCTGGCTGGCGGTAGGTTGCATCATTTCCATTCAAAATGCATTATTTCAACTTGGTTTAGCTCTATCTCTAGTAATCTACCGTAAACTACCAATTAAAGATTTCTTTAAAAATATGAGCCCTGAAAATTCACATTTTTAGGTGGCTTATCTCAAAAAGATAACAATTTCTTCGGTAGTTACAGGACCGTCCATGAGATAGCTGCATTCAGGATGCTTCAATCAAAAAAAGAATCTCGTTGATACATGGATTTGCCATCAACCAGTGCAAATTCTCCCAGAGGTCAGGCTAAAGAGATTTCCCAGTTATAGAGCTCAAGCAGACTCAAAATCTGAAGGTCTGTCAACATTGCCTCTGAATTTCATTATGTAATATAATTTATAATGCATATTCCAGCCTATATATGATAGGGCCATTCAAGATCTCTTAATAGCAAGTTACTAGAGGTCTATATCTGCCCCCTAGCCAAAATGAGAACACATCATAAAAGGGTCATTTAACAAAGGATCAGATAGGGACTGCATGATCATCCAGACCCTCCGGCCACCCTATCTGATCACATCTGATGATATTCTCCATCCTTAGTGTATATTTGGCTAAACCTCCTAGTATGAAATAGCTTCTAATTCTTGTTTAAAGAGAGGGTGGGGTTGTGACAAGTATTTTATTCATAGTAGCACACTGACTCTGTTTGCTAGGTCGGGGTATGAGCACTGAAAAAGTTATATCTTTGAAGTTGTACCATTGACTCATACCCTCTGCGGCCTTTAACCCTTCATACCCCTACTCAATCCTTATCAGTGATTTGTCAAGACAGGATTATTTTGAGGATCCTTCTTTCGATATTGATCTACAGATGTTAACAACTCCAGATGCAGAAATGCACAATCAATGGGACTTCTTCTACGATTCTTTCACCAATGAACCATGGCACATTGTGGTTAGCCCCTTTAACAATATTTGTTGCTGTCTGCTTCTAATAGTCTCAGTGTCATTATTCTTCACTGGCCCTTTTATATGACAGCATTGCATTGGGGTTCTCTTCTTTGCTGGAACTGTCTCCTACAACAGATGTAGGACTTAGTACCAGTTGGAATTATTTTTATCCTTTATCACTGTATCTCACAGGTCAGCACTTTGTTGACACATTATTTAGCATGTTGATGATTGTTCCCTGTGGTTTGAAGAGGAGAACATTGTACTTTCCCAAAAAGCTTTACAGCCAGAATGGATTAATAGACTGAATTTCCCTTTCGGTCACCCAACATACAAAAAACCAATATGATTACAAATATGCATCCACAAATATCTTTTTGTTTGAATCATAGGACCGAGTCAAGATCATACCCTAAATTCTTCCTGATCGAACTGACTCTTTAAATATTCCCCATCCTTAGGAGGGGGTCGGAAAAGGGCACCATGAAGAGCTTCATGGCACTGTTCATCCTTTTCACATTTGCCCAGACCCTCTACTGAACAGATGTTTCATTACTCTACACATTGCTAATGCCATAATTCATATATATGTATGTATCCCCCAGTTATTGGATGTTAACTTAACCTGTACTACTTGCAGGTTACATAGATGTAAGGTGACTGATGCAGTCATGGAGGACCTGTGTCTACTCAGTCTACACAACTCTACACTCACAAGTCTACAGTAGGTGTATTTGTGTACTTAATGCTGATTCAATATGAGGTCATTACTGGATATCTGGATGTGTATTATTGCTGCATTGCTGCATTAGCTAGCACCATGGCTTGGTGACACATTGCAAAATAATCCGAATCCAAATGGCTGTCAGGTTTTTAAGCTGAAACCTGCAGGTATTAGCAAATAAAACGGCCTATCACATAAGCTAATAGAGACATCATATCAAAATAATATGCTTACTCCTCAGTGAGTCATATTTCTTATTTACACCACTAAAAGGAGATGGAGGTGCTGAAAACAATGGACTTACATCAACCTTGTAGGAAGAAAATTCACAATTTTGTAATTCATTGGGTATCATGTTTTGGTTAAAATGTTTCACTCTCCCAAGCCTTATGTCTGGTCCCTAGAATGCTGTTTTAAGTAGTACACTGGGGATATGCATCAAGCCTGCACTCTAGAGAGGTGTGCCTTTGTGTAAAATATATTTCTGTCTAGTAACTGTAATTAAAAAAAGAAATATAAGTAATTTCCAATTATATTTTATTTGTTGGTTTCATGGTATTCATGCAGATCCCACCAATAATAAAAGTCAATGTGTCTCCCATGCGGCTCTGGCAGGAACAAAGTGTCAGAAAGCCCAAAACTCTGCTTTAAAGAAAGGTTAACTTTCTTAGTCCAGGGTCCGAAACCGCAGTTGACCCTTCATTAAACCAGTTGATGCTGCTTTGACTCTTTGTTTCTACCAGAGCCACATATAGGAAACTTGGCACCTTTACCTATTTTAGTACATAGGACGAAGAAGAATTGGCACCACCAAAGGAGCATGCAGTTTGTTATTGTGTGTCTATATTACCAATATATACATAAATTACTACTAGGTGAAAATCTGAGTATACCTAGCTGTATGTAGCGCCCTGCAAACAGAATTTTAAGAGGAAGTTGAGATTTTTTGTGCCATGACTTGTGATATCTTTGGGAAACGTGCACAAAGGTTATTAACAAAATGACAAAGCACATATTTAGGAACTTGGACACAGTACATTACAAGTAACCCCTTCGATAAATGATATGAAGGAGACCCATGACAATATGGACAATTTTTTCCAAGACGTATACATAAGATTTTCTCTTGTCATCCATAAGTCCTGTTTAGTAGACCTGCAGCACTGTTACTCCAACCTCCAAACCTCAGTGATGACATGATCCGTTCTGTAGTTCCATAGACTGGCACATTGGCTGTACAGGCAATGCTAAAAGATGAGAATGGATTTGAAATCATCATATTAGAATGGTTGTGTTTACAGGAGGGGGAGGCAGCTTGTCAGGGAGTAGTTTACTTTAAACAGCTTGACCAAGTGTATGGATCTTCTATATAACAGTACTTTTCTTTTCCCAAAACTTTAAAGTGGGAAACCAATACAAGACTGCTACTCCCATAGAAGATACAGCAATATATTACTTGTTGCAGGTTCCATCAGGCTGAGTTCTCAGACCATGGTCTGTGTAAGGTGTTCAGGTCTCTGCGTGGAAATACAACCCTTTCCATATTAGCGTGAGTATTCCTGCACTAATCCTGCAGCCTATACCATGAAAGGCTCTTTTACCTGCAGTAGATGTCTAATGTTCAATATTTGCTAAACTTACTAATATGCCTAAAATTCCTCCTCCCTCAGTGTTTTATATTTTTATGTTCCCAATATAATTCTACTTGCAGGTTTTGGGAGAGTCATCTTACTGATGAGGTGGTCAGTGACCTGTGTGTGTGGATGGAGCAGAGCAGAGTGATGGTCGCCTTAGAGTAAGTGCACCTTACAAATTACTGACTAGTCAGAATTAAAAAGAATAAGTGAGACCAAGCTAATGTAATGACATTAATATGCTGTCTCAATTGAGTGGCTGCACAGGTACAGCAACTTCTACTGTAAGTGAACAGCAACCTGCACTGTGAATAGAGACAGCAGCTGGGGCTCATTTCTCAATGGAAGCAATCTTTAATAGGACCGTGGGCCAACGATAGCTATCTGCCCGAAACGTATAGTGTGAATTATCTAGTTTTCAAATTTTTGGGGAGGTTATGCTTAAATTGTATTGTTTGATCGATTTGAAAGAAGTTGGGCATTTCTGAAGAAGCTGTGAACCATCCACCTGGGTCTTCCAGCAGAATCATCCAGCCTCTTTAGCATAGGCCAGGATCCACACTAAACTGTCCACCATACGTTTATCATGTTTACATCCATATACCTGTCATGTTGTCAGGAAATTCAATAGCCCTTTCCCCCACATTTGATAAGTATGTGGACCCCAGCCAATTAACAAGTCACCTGCATGATTCAGCTATGCATAAGGGCTGTAATCATCATGCAGTGCCATTCACTGCAGCAAACAACTATAAACTAAAGACTGTGTCTTAGCAAATAGATACAAGTTGAAAGTCTTTGACCAGGGGCAATCTATGACCTGGTGCAATTTATGACTGACAAGCTTGAATTAGATTTTTCTTGAATTGAAATGAAATAAAATTAGTATCGTTACAGTAAGTCTCAAAACATCCATTAATATTATTCCGGCCATTTCTATGTACATCTGCCCTCAATAATATAAGCCATTTTTCTCATATCAGCCGGTCATAGATTACACCTGGTCATAGACTTTTCAACTTGTATTGATTTGGAAGGTATGGCTTATGGCACACTGTGTATCGTCCTACCAAATCCCATCCTAAAACCGAATTTTATAGTATATGTAATATCAATGGGAATTAAGCAGGGTGAATCGTAGAGACTTTGAAAAGGAGCCCCTGATATGGTTATATCACATTATTGTTGAAAGAACTTCCTTACATTAAGTCAATTACAGCTAGGATAATCAACATTACACAACATTATGGTTCTAATTCTTATCCCATCCATGTACAGCAGATTGTGCCTTTTAAGTCTTTTTTATAAGATATTAATGACATAGGGCCATCAGAAGAAGAAAATCACTAGCTAATGGGGCAAATTGATTCTGTCTTGATCTTACTAAATATACCAATGATTTTAACTTAAAAATAAGTAAAACCATTGTTTTTGGCCTGCATTAGTGGTGCTTGTCCATAGACTTCTAACACTGTAAACCTGGCTTCCACATAACAGTGTAAACTATGTGTATTTACACATTGAACATATATTTCTAAATGTGATTTTGTACGTTCAGTTAGAGGCACCCATACTAATTGCGAGTTCTCTGTTCTTCCACATTAGATTCCGTGAGGCAAGATTTACTGATGCTGGTCTGTCACAACTCCTGCAGGCATTGTGTAGGAATACGACCTTGAAGTTCCTTAAGTAAGTAATAAGCTGCTGTTAAACTGAATCTGGTACAGTCTCAGAATATTAGAGATAATATTTCGCATGTCAGATCTCTTCACTAATATATGGTTGAAATATTATACTAATAATACATTTACATAACAGACTTGCTCAGTGCATTATGTGGTATGTCCACATGGTGGGATAATGTTAGGTCCCCTACAATGCAGGCACAGTAGTGAGTAGAGATCACCATTGGATGAAAGTCCACTATTAAAGGCACATCCCTCAGACCCCATGTCGCTGTGGTTAACATGGTGATAGTACTGATATAGAGTAGCCCCTGTCTGTGCCTCTGACCCTAGTGGGCTTATGCACAGCTGGAAAAAATTATTGTCAACATGATCTTTATTCATATTGTGTTGCGCAATTGATTTTTAGGAAATATATGAAGTAATGTTTGATTTTTGTTTTACAAAGTGTCATTGTCATTGAAATGTCATCGAAGTGTCCTTGTCATTGAAATGTTAGCGATGTGTCATTGTCATTGAAATGTCATTGCCACTTGTCAAGAAGATGAATGTACCTTTAGACTTATTTATTATCTAATCAACTTCATGAAAATGTAATGCATGTATCCCTTGTTAATAACCTATTACCTATTTTGTGTGTTTAATTAGCGGCAAATTACTCATATATGAAACACGTACATTGTACACACAATCTTTGTGCCTCTACATGGGTAAAAATCGACACGGGCGACACGGCAACACGGCCCTTTTAGGCCCTTTTATAAATCGACGGACACAGGAAAATCGGGGATAAAAATCGACCCACAGGGAGTTTTCTCTATGTTCTTATATACCTAAAAATCGACACAATGACACTGGCTTTCTGCTAAAAATCGACACAGCAACATGGCCAAAATTGTGGATACCCATATAGAGGCACATCTTTGGCCATTATCAAACATGCTGTTGACAGATTTAATTGTCAACAGTGGAAAATATTCCTGTTATTGACAATTCAGACTGTCAATAGTGGAATATATTCCTGTTATTGACAGTTCATCATACAAGCTGTCAAAAGAATTAGAAAAATGTCTGTCTTATTAACAGTTCTCATCTTTAGCACTGAAAACTGTTTTGCACTGAAAACTGTTTTGCACTGAAAACGGTTTTGCACTGAAAAATAGTTTTACACTGAAAAACAATTTTGCAATCAAAATTCGTTTTGCACTGAAAAACAGATAGGCACCGCCAAACAGGTGGGCACTTAAAATTTGTTTTGCGCTCAAAATAGGGTTTGCACTCAAAATTGGTTTTGCACTGAAAAACTGTTTTGCACCGAAAGCAGGCAGGCGTTCAGAAACAGCTTTACACTCAGAAAAGTTTCAACTGTCAATAACAGCATAAAATCCCCTTATTGACAGTTCAAGCTGTAGATACTAGGATAGAATTATCTTATTGACAGTTTGCACTGGCAAAAGAGATTAATTTTTTCTCATAGACAGTTCCATTTTTGGAACTGTTCCATTTATGGAACTGTCAATAAGAGGATCTTTTTCAATTATTGACAGTTCCAGCTGGCAATAAGAGAATTCTATCCTCGTATTAACAATCTGAACTGTCACTAAGAGAATTTTAGAATAAAATTCTCTAATTGACAGTTGGAACTGTCAATAGCCACTGCCTTACATGATCTTTATAAGGAGAGGAAGGCATGCCAGATCTTTATTGTAAAGACTAACTTTGGGCCAGAAAGTCGAATTTGGCCTAAAAGTTCAAGCGGGGCCAAAATTTCAATTTGATCCTGGCAAAACAGACTGTCTCACCAGATCAATCCTAGTCAGATGTTTATGATTGGCAGTGGTCTATGCCCGGTGGTTGTCTGTGACCGGTGGTTGTCTGTGACCGGTGGTTGTCTGTGACCGGTGGTTGTCTGTGACCGGTGGTTGTCTGTGACCGGTGGTTGTCTGTGACCGGTGGTTGTCTGTGACCGGTGGTTGTCTGTGACCGGTGGTTGTCTGTGACCGGTGGTTGTCTGTGACCGGTGGTTGTCTGTGACCGGTGGTTGTCTGTGACCGGTGGTTGTCTGTGACCGGTGGTTGTCTGTGATTGGTGGTTGTCTATGACCAGTGGTTGTCTGTGACCGGTGGTTGTCTATGACCGGTGGTTGTCTGTGACCGGTGGTTGTCTGTGACAGGTGGTTGTCTGTGACCGGTGGTTGTCTGTGACCGGTGGTTGTCCGTGACCCAGATGGGTATTAATAAAAAAAACTAAATGCTTCACAAGTTAAGGTTTATTAATTTCTAAAAGCTGGTAAAGTGAATTTGTTAAATTCATATGTATATATACCCTATATAAGCTGTTTTTCAGTTATATTCAGTCCTCTGACGAATAAGTGGGTGATGTCTATGACCTGATGACGTCTATGACCAGCCCTTTGTAGCCCCCTAGTACCCAGATACATATCAACATTAAAAGAAAGCATTAAAAGTTGAGATTTATTACTTTCTAAAACTTGGTAAAATAAATCTATTAGATTTCTATGTACATCTGCTCAATAAGCACATATAAAATTGTGCCGGTCATAGACAACTGCAAGTCATAGACAACTGCTGGTATTAGATAACCGCCGGTCATAGACTTTCAACTTGGATCGTTTTGGTGAGACACAGCCAACATCTAATTGAGAAAATTTCAAAGTAGGGGCCAAATATGGGACCAAATATCCAAAAGTCTTATCCTGACAAAGCATTCAACTGATATCAAAAGTCCAATTTGGATCAACTTCTAAAAGAATCTTAAAGTCCAATTTGGATCTAAAATTCCAAATTTGCCCAAAGTCTGATTTGGCCTAAAAAAGAGCTGACGTACATGTGTTCGCTTTGGACACTTGTTTACTTGATGAATTTGCTGGGACATGCTGAGGATTACTTAGAATTATTTGATAAATGTGGTGTCCTTAAACCCAGTGGTAGGGTCTCAAATGAGTGCCGACATCATCTTTGCACTGCATTACCATTGACTCTAAGATACTAAACGGTATCACAAGCTAGAGGGAAACATGGACTCTATGATGAGGGAAAGTCCATATTTTCAATACACGACTCAAATGGTAACTTCGTAAAACAATTGAACAGATTATTCCCTAACTCTGTTGAATGTTAACCAATATCTTTGTAAGTAGGTTTGTACCTGCTCAAGGAGTTGAGTTTAGGACAGCATTTATTATTCATTGTTCACTTCTTATTCACTTTTTTAATAGTATGTAGACCTAGATCATAACATTGCTATAGTATGTGAAACTAATTAAGACAGCTGGGCTTGTCAGTGTGGGTGCATTTATTGTTCCTGCCTTATGCACCTGTAACACCTCTTCCTCTGCTTCCAGCTTCGGTATGAGTCAGCTGAGTGATGCGGTAATTGGGGACTTGTGCTACTTCATTAAGGAGAACGGTGTCATGGACTACATTCAGTAAGTAAAGCTGATATTATTAAACAGGAAATGCTCAACATGGTATTTATTTTTAAAAATTTGCTTGTCTTACCCATCTATACGCATCTATACGCATCTATAATTATGTATTCCAAATCTGTCACACCTGATTGTACAATCCCATACTGAGACTCATTCACAATCATTCTGCCCCTGGTACATGGGCTGACACACCTTTGTCCAAAAGTACTAGAAAGCTGATTCTACTCATATACAGGATTCTATTAATCCATGATCCAGACGCTGCATGATCAATCCTGATACATAATTGGTGTTAGCTTTCACTTATAAGGCTATGCATTCATGCGTACATCTTGTTGCAGATTTGACGAGGCTACATTCACAGACCCAGGATTATCTACACTGCTGCAGGCCTTATCCAACAATGTTACAATGGAGAGACTGGGGTAAGTTAATGCACACACCCAGAACAGACAGACACATGGCACACACAGTGGCCAAACACATGGAAACAAAAGCAGATCTCTTCATATAAATTGACCTATTTTAACTCTTCTATGGTCACATACTGCGTTGCTACATCCAAGCATCATGCTGATCCATTGGGTTGATACACCCATGTAGTTGGCATGATGCATGAATGCAGCCCTACCACATTGGCTGGTCAGGGCTGCATTCATTCATGTTAATGCCCTGGGACAGAGGATAATAATGATCCAGTGTCACATATTTTGATTTCTCCAAATCAGCCCCCTTCATGAAATAGATCACATAGAGTCCATGTCATTGGTGTAAGTAGATAGTTGAGATATATAATCATGGCATACCTGATAATGTCCAAACAGGAAATTTATTAAGATAGAAACCCAAAGAGCAAAGAATACTAAGAGGGTACGCTGGCTGACTTCCTCTCCCTCAGAAGCCCATGGACTGTACCCTCCATCCACCAGGGCCGCCACAGGCCACACACTACCAGAAATCTGCAGAAATCCAATGAGAAACTTATTTTTATCAACCATTACTCAAACTATTCAAATTTTATAGAATAATCAAAGCTGATATATGTTGGAGATACACTCCAAGCAATATAACTACCTTTTTTGGGGTATTTCTTGGTATTTTGTTTGACAATGCTAACCTATGGGAGAACACTTCAGCGGACCATCTTAATGTTATTTGCTTTTTGGTTATAGCCTGCTCATATATTGTCAGCTTTGTGTGGTAACAACTATATAAATAGCAGTCCCCCCTAAAGGGGGCAGCATTCACTGAATATGTGGAATAAATGATATGGGAAGGGACTAAGCTTTTACAATCGATCAATGGAATAAACTGCAGAGTATAAATTGGGGAAAGCCAAAAAATTGCAGCACAGTGCTCTACCATTGTCTTTACATCAAGAAGACAGGGAATTTCTTAAATTTGTCATATAAACATGGGACTTAGTAACATCAGAAAAAGAAAAACATGACATGACATAACATTTTAAAATAACAAGTCATAGTAATTGATAAATCAAGTATCTAAATCGACAGTTTCTCATGTCAGTCATACTGGGACAGCATTGCGGAAAACATCATCCTACAAATAGTTTTTCTCTACAGAGAGACAATTGTCAGGGTTAGGCATTGGCCACTCATCCTTGTCTAGGGAGTCCGGCTGGCACTCTTTCTGAGGCCATATAAAGTGGCTTACTTTCATAGGCCTTAGTCTTCAAAGAGAGCCAGGCAAGATGATAACTCATGCCAGAGTCAGCCTGACTCTCTGGGGAGTCTGTTAGCCTGAACATAGACTGAACATCCTTTGTGAAGTAAATGTAATTTGCAAATTGCATACATGTTGTGTTGATTTCATGAGGTATGTCTTATTCCGGCATCAGATTCCAACTAACTCTCACCTCCTTTCCTTTAGAAATGTTGAGAAAGTCTGAAAAATAGGGAAAATTATTTTCCTACATTCAAATTTGGTTGTTTTGAGTTGAGTGAAAAAATGTGCACTATTTCCCTTACCTATCTTTTCAGTTTCCTCAACTGTCATTTTAGTGATGCAATGGTTCTTCCCATGTGTAGGCTACTCAATACGAACGCAGTGCTCAAAAATCTTCGGTAAGTTCTGCTGCCCAATAATCACACTAATCATTAACAAAGCTTCTACATAGTGTGCTGTATACATATCTGAGAAGAATTACCAGCAACAAAACTAACGCTACAGTACTTGATATTATCTCTGTATGCTAAATACAAATCTCCACAATGTTCTAAGGTGTGAGGTCCATGATTTGTAGTCTACCAAATCTGTAATTGATTAAAGCATCAAATGATAAGTGCCTGATAATAAATAAACTATCATTTTTTTACAGGTTTGAGGAGGCCAGGTATACAGACTATGGTGTAACTGCAATCCTGCAGTCCTTGATGAAGAAGGATACCTTAGAGAAGTTAGTGTAAGTACAGATAAACTTGATATACAGAAGCACTACATTGCCAAACAGAATGGTATGGAGAAATCTTACACTTAGCAGAAACCTATGCAGAAACACAATATGTTAACCTATATGTAAATAAACTACTGGATAGATCAGTTTGGATCACCTCATGTATTTGGTATATGGGACAGACACTGAGAATGATTGGGAAAACAAGTCAGCCACACACAAATTAATGAATACTACGATACTAGTTGGAATTATGAATTAAGGCTTATCACCCCCAAACCAATGTAGCAAGAAAGGGTAACTTTTCAGAAAGGTTGCTGATAAAGTCTTTTGAAATTTAAAAAGTGTGACCGACAAGTTGCTCAGAGTGCCACTACAGTAGGTAGGGGGTGGGGATGGACAGGAGCGTTGTATATATTGCAGTGGTAATGAGGATTACAGGATTAATTGAGTGATTACAATAAGATAAAACATACCAGGTAAACTGACAGACACAGCCCCAGTATGGTGGGGGCAGACAGAAGATCCTGGCAAGTCATTGAAATGTTTGAATAACTCATAATCACTTATACTTGAGGACACAATCTGCACACAGTATATCTTAAGGACGGCAAATCTACTGTCTAAAATGGGGAAATAAGACCCAACATCGGAGCCACTGTGGTACTCAGGAGACTGGGAGAATAAGAGGTACAGGGACCCAGTGTAGGTTACATGACAGGTTGATGTAAGAGTTGGCCTGGACTGCATACACAACATAATCACAGAAATGCATATCACATGCACTTTGCAATATGATAGATCACATGTACTTTGAAAGCACCGTCAATGTTACATAGACAGCTACTGTAGTAAACTACATGTAGACACCAGCGAGCAGCTATCTGGTACAAAGAAAAGTTCCTGGGTGACTTGGTTGCTCATGATCCATGACCCTTAGAACCATAAAGGTATGAATAATTAGTATTGACAGTATTGGAACTACATTATGTGCCTCATGTAAACACTTGTACATTGGATTGGATATTCATGTTAAACACATAGTGTGATACATAATGTGATAGATTTCCTATGAAATGAAAAAAAAAGAAGATAATATCATGTTTCTGGTCAGACAAATATATGTTAGCTGTCATTGTCATCCTACAGATGCATCACACTCTTGTTTCAACTGTGTTATTTCACTTTCTAAAATTACAGATTCCGGGATAGTCAGCTGACTGATGAGGTAGTCAGTGACATGTGCCGCTTCATTGGAGTAAATGATGTACTTAAAGTCCTAGCGTAAGTTCTGATGGTTGTATCTATAGAAAAGTGAACCTAGTCACTAAAGCATTTATACTGATCCTTAATGTTTTATCCTCGTAAACACAAATTCTGTCCATAAATGTAACACACACACATGAATAGAAACTAAGCCTGTAGACAATACACAGTAATGGGGGTGCATTGTGGTATATTCCCAAACCAAGGAAAGAGAAGTCTTTTCTTGACATGAATCTACACTAGTCTTGATTTATAATATATGTATATTTTACCCTGGCAAAGTAACGTAAATTTATACCCAATTTGTAATCTAATTCTTTATTCTGGCAACATTACTTGTTTTCTATTCATAACAGAGCCTATGTATATACATGTAATAAATAAGCTACACCTACACTTGGTTAATGAGTACCTTTTATAATATATTTAATCATACAGGCCTGAGAATTATGTTATCAAAATATTAATTGCTCGAGATGTAATGTTAAAATTTAATTACCCTTATCCTTGGTTCAACAGTTTTGAAATGGACAACTTCACAGACCATGGAGTTTCAGTCCTACTACAGTCATTATCCCTGAATCCCACATTGGAAGGATTTACGTAATTAATTATTTTATTATAGTATTTGGTAGATGCATAGAATTCCAGGTGTTCAATCATTTGTGTATATTTTGTTAAACAAAGAATGATTTACCCATAACTATAGGATAGGATGTCCTTACTAATGTTACATTGATGTGAAATACAGTATTCTGTAAACATTACACATGATTGGAAAGTTTAAAGAAGAGCCCATGATGATAACACTAGTTTAACATTTGGTTCTAGATTTGGTGGAAGTCCTCTGAGTGACGCTGTGATCGGCTACTTGTGTGAGATTGTGGAAGACAGCCATCTGATGAGAAACGTGTAGTAAGTATATAATGGTCTTCATGATTTCTTTACACTAACTGCATTAGTTGGCAATAAATCCAATATAATCATCCAAAGAAGTTTCTCATTATGCAGTAAAATTGCATCTGTATAGACCCGATGTAATAGTGTATATGCATAATACTTCCCTTCAATAGGGTTTAAAAATGTTGTCACTAGTCAAATTTTCTGGTGCTAAAAACATGACGGGAAGTGCCTTGAGCTCAGACTGCTTCATCGCAGTAGGCATAAAATTGAGTTTAATATTGGAACAACATTGGCAACACATTTTCAATGTTGATTCAATGTTCTGTTTCCACTGGGATACCTGTAGTGTATTGTGCAGGCAGTATATGACACTAGTATATCCTGCTGGTTATTGTGGAACTACAGATATGAAGCAGTTTGAGGATGGGTGCAGAGATGACGGTCCACCCCTGCTGACCGTCTCCCACAGAACATGCTCTATTTAAGGAGTATTCATTTAGTAATTAACATCCACTTCCTACAAAACCCCATATGCCCCTGCACAACACCCACGTGTGGTATAATGTCAGCTAAAAACCGCTTGGAAACACGACACTACTTCCGAAAATATTCTTCCATGTACATCATTATCAAAGCTATGCTATACAGGGACACATTATGTTAGACTGTCTTTCTTCAATATCCTGTTAGTAGTATAGTATGTATCGGAACGGGACTATAGTTAAGTACTGTTTATTACTCAATCGACATGCAGCCAATCAGAGGCCTCCATTTGGTCACGTGACCGGAAGTGACCTACTTAGGGGATTAGTGGTGACGTCACGTGACCTAGTTAGCCAATCAGAGGCCTCCATTTGGTCACGTGACCGGAAGTGACCTACTTAGGGGATTAGCGGTGCATTCTGGGTAACCCTGCAGCCAATCAGAGGCCTCCATTGGGTGACCGGAAGTGACCTACTTAGGGGATGGTGCATTCTGGGTAACCTACTGACCTACTTAGGGGACCGGAAGTGACGTCATATGACCTAATTTAGGATCACGTGATCGGAAGTGACCTGATGAGTCACGTGACCGGAAGTGACGTCACACGACTTAATGGCCAATCGGAAGCGACCTGATTGATCACGTGACCGGAAGAAGAAGAAGTTTTTTTTTGTTTAGGATCCCGTGACTGGAAGCGACGTCGTCACATGAGTGACGCTTTAAGAGACTTCGCGACTTACTAGTAAAAGAAGCCGTATGATAATAAAAACACAACAATATTTTCTTTTAATTTTTTTTTATTTTTTTTTTTCAATCTTGATAAACACTCTATTTTTGAAAAGATGCACACGCTTATTTTTTTTTTTTTTTTTCATATCTCTAAAGGACTCGTTGTCACACCGTCAGAATGCACGCGACGCTTATAATACAAGTAGCGCACGCCGTCTTTCTCTATGGTGTAGGTGACCATTTTGTTTCGCACCACTTTGAAATTTCTATTTACAGCAATGAGAGTTTTTCGTTGGCGAAGAACATCCAAGAAGGCGTCTGGTTCCTGGGGGTTTTGTTTCTTCTGTACGCCTTTTGCACTCCATTTTTTGGATTTTCTTTCACCGGTGTCGCTGACTCGATCGTAGCAAATGTAAGTCTTAGGGTTGAGACTTAGGATCCCGTCACCTTCCCACTCCGCTTTCATGAGCCCCGAAGTTCTCAGATCGTGAAGGTACCGTCTCTCACAACATCCGCCGGGCGGCGCACACCATTCTCGCACTCTTTCCGTTTTTGTCTTCACGAAAAGCTCTAAGTGCTCGTCGCACACCGCTGTCGGAAGCCACTTTCGTTTCTCTCTGAAGTACGTCTCTCTCAGGCGAGGTTTCACTAGGTCATCCAACGTGGCACCGCTGAGAGCCATGTAAAGACTGTCGGTGTCCATTTGACAAAGGGCATAATCGCGCCGATCGACGAATCTATCCAAGAAGTCGTATGTGAACTCTAACATTTTCAACTTCGCGTACTGGTATACCATGAACCCTATCTGAATAGGGAGGTTGTTCTTGACCGTTTTCGGTTGTAGTTCGACTTCAAACAGATCGGAAGTCAACTCGGACGCCTTTTTGAAGCGCCACAAATTGGCCAATAGTTCGAACTTCCGACTGTCAGTGTATCTCACCGCCGTGTGTTTTTCTTTGTTGCAGATTGTTTTACCGTACGTAGCGTTTCCCATTAACTTGTAACAGTCTGACAGAATTTTCTCGTTCTCGTTCACGTCGCCACGTCTTCGCGCCGCCGTCACTTCGTCCGCGAAACCGGCAAAGGAGCGTTTAGGTAGGTATTCTACCACCAGCTGCACTTTGGTGACTATCAAACCGTGCTCTAAATACCACTTGAGAAGCGGCGTTCCCAAGAGAATATTTTTTCCGTGGTAACTCCCTATCAGACATCTCTGAGGCGTGCTCAACAGCTTTTCTTCCTGCGCAAAGTCTGACATGTGAGGGCCTATGTCCGATTTTGAAACGGTCGCGTTCTTGAAAACGGGGGTCATTTCTTCGAAGTACTCTCGTAGGTGAGGCGGCGTAGTGATGTCCACTTGAACTAAACCGAACATTTTCTCCTCTTTCACAGCGGAAAGGATGTCGCTCTCGCTCATCGCGTTTCGAGACACTTTCAAAGCGTCAACCTTCCAGCGTTGTTGGGAGGCCTTGACCCGCTCATCTCGACGCTTCATCTCTCGCCATTCGCACTCCCACACGACGACCAGCTTGTAACCTAACGCTTTCAAGTAAGCGCTTACTCTGGTCGTTCTGTCGCGTCTCTCCTCTCTCAGTGAAGCGCACTGATATCGGTGCGACGGTATGCACTCGTGAGCGTGGAACCAACACCCGTGAAACTGGAAAACCGTATTAGAGGCCGCGTGAAATCCGTCCACGCGAATTCTCCGACAGCCTACCGCCATCTCGCCGCCGTTCAGAGCGTGGCGCAGTTTCACGTCGCGGTCGTGCTCTACGAAGCGTAACCACTCCAAAGCGCTGTGAGAGTTTCTTTGCCTGATTTCGGGCTTGAACTCGGTCTCGGGCCGTCTCACCGCGTAATAGCCCGTGCAGTGCGCTTCGCTCATGCAGCGCAAGTACAGAGAGTTAGCGTCTAGTCCTAGGATGTGTTGGCACGGTCTCGCTTCTTCGCCGTACTTGTGCTCCCTTATCCGCGTGGTGCCCTTCTCGTGAAATCTATGGAAGATGATGGAAGGACCGCCGACTAGATTCTCTTTGATCAGAGCGTGGAGGACGGCGTCGAACTGGGGAAACGTTGTGAACGCGTCTTCTAGGTTTTGGAAGAGGAAGCGTAAAGTCAAACCGGCGAGAGAAACTCCGTCTTTCAACATGTCGATGCCGCGATCTTGGAAAAATTTAGCGTGATTTTTCAGAGCTTCTATGAAAGGTTTCACGTCTTTGTTGTTGTAGTGGATCAAGTAGTCTTCCATAGTTTGCATCTTCTCGTCGGACCAAACTTTCTGACATGCGGCGTAGTCGGATTCGGACATTTTGACGCCCGTCAGCTCGCTGTCGAAAGCCGATCTCGGCGGCAGCGTTCTGTTTGCCAGTTTCCTGGTAGACGTCATCCATTCGTAAGGAAAGTGACCTTTCTCTTCGTTCCTGGTGAAAGCTCGCAAATAGGTCGCGTAGTTGTAACCGGGTGCCAAATAGTTGACTACGTCCAAGAAAACCGTGTGCTGTGTGTAAACCGCCAAGTATTGATTGCTTCTCTTTATGACGCTGAATTCTTGGTTTCTTCGGTCTCCGGAGGCGAAGAACGAGTGAAGGCGTATTTTGATCAGGTTCAAGTCGTAACGCCCCGAGTTGAAGCCCACCACTGGAGCTTGACGGATGTATCTCAGAAGACGCTTCTTCAGTTGAACTAACGGGTGTCTGGTCTGAGCCGCAGCGAAGCCGCCTGGAGAAGGGGTGGTGAACGTCGCCTCCTCCAGCAGGAGAGCTTCACCTATCGCCGCATCTAACTTCGCTAACGTCGGTCGGTAAAGTTCTAGCACAGCTTCCCCGATCGCTTTGGCGTTCTCGTTTATGTGATTTAAAACTCGGTCCAACAAGGGGTCGGAATCTGCGTCGGACGCTCTGACGAAGCAGACGGGCCCCTCCCACCCCGGAAAGTCGGATGCGACGCTAGCCGACAAAGGGACGTGATCCCACAGCAGGGACACGTGCTCCGTCGACGGTTCTTTGCACGGTCTGAAGAAAGCCTCGAAATCGAAGGCGATCTTGTAAGGGTAGATTCCGGAATGTCCGTCGGGGGGAAAAATGGAGAAGTCTGCTAGCGCTTCGAAAATCGTTCTCGAATTTTGGTAGATGCCACCTACGTAGCGCAACTTGACTTGTCGGCAAGAGGAAAGCTGGTTCCTGTGTCTCTTCAGCAAGAACTCGGTGGTGAACGCCGCCTTACACTTGCAACATTCGTATATGCCCGCGTACGCGTTGAAGTCCGTGACGAGAGAGACGTGCAAACCGCCTTTCGCCGTCAGGTGTAGGTTGACTTTACCTCGGGCGGCCACAGTTCTGGAAGGCGGTCTGATCAGAGTAACGCGTCTTCTCAACTTCCGCCCCGGCACTTGACGCGACGCGGTGTAAACCGCTATTTGTACGTCAAACAAGTTCTCTAACGCGGGTAAGTCGCGGATGTTCAGACCCGGAAAGGATTCAGGTGTGGCAGCGGGACAGAACTGACGTAACAAATCTGAAGCGCGCTTGCTGGTGTTGTATAAGTGAAAGGAAATGCAGCGGAAGATGCAGAGGTTGTCCTTGTTGGGAAAATCTAACACGCCGCTTCTCTTTCCAACTCGACCGGCCTGAGTGATCCTACCGCCTATGGGGAATTCCCCCGGTCCCATGTAAACGCAGATGTTCAAATTGGTAGGAAAAAGAACGTGCCACTTGGTGTCAGCGTCGCAAAGTTTCCGTACCTCCTCGCAAGCGACGGTGTTTTGCATCTTTGAGAGGAGCTCTTCCAAAGTTTCTGAATTAGTTACAGTAGGGAGCGGTTGTATGAGAGTTGCGTTGTTCTGGGAGGCGTGGAAGTAGCGCAGTTTGCTCTTGTCTTCTCTGTGTTGTAACAGTAAGCCTACCGAGAAACCCACTTTGTATCTGAATCTTTGTGTCAAGTGAATGCGACGCATAGTATCTACAGCGTCACTCAACTCGCCGGTTGGTAGCCTGAAGTTTGTTACACTCACGCGAGTCCCGTGCATCCTGACGCCCGTTTGTATCGCAGGCCAATTCGCCGTGAACGTTTCCTCCCCGTTCGGTACAGCACATATGCGCGGAGGGACGGTCACCCCGTCCAGAGATTCGCGTCGACAAGCGCTCTTTCGGCAATCCCCTTCGCCGCATAGAGGGCAAAACTTAGCTACTACTCTACAATTTTCTACGTGTCTCTCGTGGTTGTACGCTCTTTTAAACATTTTGAAACACTTTTCGCATACGTACTGTGTCATGTTTTTTTTCACTCGGTTACCAACTACTTAGCCGTCTAACTATCTATCTATCTATCTAGCCATCTATCAATCTGTCGTCTATGTAACTATCTTTCTGTCTGCTGTCTGTGTATCCGTCTGTCTGTCTGTCTGTCTGTCTGTCTCATACAGCGTACGTCAAACGCTGTGTGTGTGTGTGTGCGCGCGTGAGCGTTGAGCGTCTCTCATTCCGAATCTATGCCGAGATATTTCAGAATGATCTCTGTTTTGTCATCCAACTCTTTGAGCGCTCTGGCGGACAGCGTCACCCCCTGCTGTGTGGGTTTTTTGTCAGGACCTTCGTACTTGCGCACGTGGACGAGGTTCTTACCGCTGTAGTAGCTCACAGCTGCGTACACTTCGCCCGCCTCATCCAGCACTGCGAACCAGGGGGTGTGATTAGGTTTTCCTTGCGCGGCCGCTGTGTCGCGTATGCGCACCACTGCGCGGATATCGGCGATGCGTGCTATGAGCTCGCGCAGCGCGTCGGCCGTGAAGTGCACTCGCTTGCTTCTGGTCAGAGACGCCTCTTTCACCTGGCCGTCTTTTGTGTAGCGCGGCCTCCTAGACAGTCTAGCCACGTCCTCCCAGATCTCCAGCGTCAAAGCTCCGTCTAAGCAGAACTCTAACCCGAGTGTTTTCTCTGCTTCTTCTCGTCCATCTCCTTCTTTTTCTTGTATTTTTCTCTTCTTAGTGGGCCTTGTTGTTCTGGAACTCACCTTAGAACGTTTCACACCCGCAGGATGAGTAACACCATCAGCGTGAGCTGAATCAGCAGCAGAACCGATAGCAGGAGCAGCGTCAGCGCTGGTGGTATCGGAGGTCTCGTTGTTGGAACAGCGCAGCCACACGCCGTCCGTGCTGTGTGTAGCGGTAGAAGATGAAGCGCCGCCGCCGCCCTCGTAAGGTGGCGGTGAGGGCAGTCGCCACGGACCGGACGGGGGGGCGCTAGCAGTGGAGGAAGTGAGGTCGAAAGGTCGAAGAGGGAAGCCGAAAAACGTACCGCTCACCCCTTGCCCTTCGGGTTCTTCGTACGCCTCGTCGTCAGCGTCGTTCTCTGTCTCACCCTGTTGCTGCTCCTCCTCCTCCTCTTCTTCTCGGTTCAGGGGCTGAGTGTCCGAATAGCTGTAACTCTCAGCGCGAGCGGCGTCGAGGGCGTCCGTCGATGTAGTGGTGGAGGAGAGGGGCTGTGCAACGTGCGGCAGGTCATCAAAGTCATCAACAGTAGTGGGGAGGTAAAAACCCGGTTGCCAGTACTGCGCTGTGCCAGGAGCGTTGTCGTCAGTAGTAGTAGCAGTAGCAGCAAGTGCAGCAGAAGCAGCCGCAGCAGGCGCAGCCGCAGCAGACGCAACAGTAGCAGGCGCAGCAGCAGCCTCAGCAGGCGCAGCCGTAGCAAGCGCAGCAGTAGCAGGCGCAGCAGCAGCAGCAGCAGCAGCAGCAGCGGCAGGCGGGACGGCGGTAGCAGCGGCAGCGCGCTTAGCAGCAACGTGTACCGTCGCGAGTGTAACAACGTCGCTAGCACGACGACTGCTACCAGTAGTACTACTAGTACTACTACCACTACTACTACTACTGCTACTACTAGTGCTACTGCTACTACTACTACTACTACTACTACTGCCGCGAGCGCTCGCTACAGCAGGAGGGTGATAAGACCAACCGGCTGCGGCGGTAGTCTCATGTTCAGTAGCAAGAGCAGGCACTGACGCTAAACGAACGCTGTTCCGCGTAGTCTTCTTGTTCTTGAACGCCGCTAGCTGTTGTCTTTTGCTCATGGTGGTGACTGTAGAGAGCAGCAAAAAAGAATGAGTGAGTGAATGGAGGTTTCCAAGCCCCTTATATACGCCTTCTCGCTTCTAGAGCTAAGCTACTTACCGACCCTGTTCAGCTGCCGCCGGCTGGCCGGCGGCCATTCACAAAGAGAAACAAAAAGACATAAGGCATGACGTTTTCAGCTGGATCCCTTTCCCCCCCCCTCTTTTGAGAGATCGACTGTGATGATGAGCTAAGTCGCTTACCACCCTGTTCAGCAATTCAACGCGCATTAGCTGTATAAAGGGTTAAGCGGTTGCTGCCTGCCGTCGACTGACCGGCGGCGGCCATTCACAAAGACATAAGGTATGACGTTTTCAGCTGGATCCCTTTTTGAGGGATCCACTGTGGTGAGCTAAGCCGCTTACCACCCTGTTCAGCCATTCAGCGCGCGTTAGCTGTATAAAGGATTAACGGTAACGGTGATGAGCTTACAGTGTGTATACAAAAAAAAACTGCCGTCGACTGACCGGCGGCGGCCATTCACAAAGACATAAGGTATGACGTTTTCAGCTGGATCCCTTTTTGAGGGATCCACTGTGGTGAGCTAAGCCGCTTACCACCCTGTTCAGCCATTCAGCGCGCGTTAGCTGTATAAAGGATTAACGGTAACGGTGATGAGCTTACAGTGTGTATACAAAAAAAAACTACAGGAGGCGTGTGGCGTGAAGCAGGACCCCCCTAAGACGAACGTGTCTGTCTGTGAGTAGAGGCGTGTGCATGTGGTGAGCGACTTAAGTGTAAGACAAAAATCGCCACCTCCTGCCGTGGTGAGTAGACCGGGCCGGCCAGGCGGGCGGGCGGCCGGCTAGTTCAATAGGGAGGGGTGACAGCTGCCTAAGGCTGTGCATGAAAAAAAATCCGATTTTCACCTGACCTCTGACGTTTGTTACAATGAATGTCAGAGGGAGGGAGACGTCCTCGGGTAGGGGGTAGGAGGTATTAAGGCTATGAGTGAGGAAAAAACACCGTTTTCAGCTGGTCTCCACGGATAGCGATGCCACACCCCCTCGTCATCTAAGCTCTTAAGGAGCGGAGCGGCTGAAAAAGCGTCATGCGGACAGGGTGCTAGACAGCTGGAGCGCTGTTGGAAATGGGATTAAACTCCCTCTGTATAAAAAGCTCTCATTTCTGTTGGAAAAAAAACATATCACCTCTGACCCCAGTAACGGCTACTACCACCACCACCGCCACCACCACCACTGCCGCCACCGCCGCCGCCGCCGCCGCCGCTGCTGCCGCCGCCGCCAAGACGAGACGAGACGAGATGGCTCAAGCTATTCCACTTTCAAGCTCGCCTTCACCGCCTGGTGCGCCTGAAAAAAAGTTAATGCGGCTTGACGACGTGAGACGCGGCGCGAGGCAGCAGACCGATGATGGGGAGACCCGACAGGTAGGACAGCGGCGGTTAGCCTATAGCGACGCCTTGCTTCGTCAACTAGGTAAAGAGTTGAGCGGCTGTTGGAGAGAGTTGGGCAGTAGCTTAAAAGTCAGCGCCGCCCGTATGGATGCTCTAGTAGAGCGCAGTGTCAAGACACCGGAGGAGCTGTGTACGGCGATGTTCCGAGTGTGGTGGGGTGAAACCCCGCATCGTCATAGATGGGGCGAGCTCGGTCGCGTCTTCACCCGCATAAGACGCATGGAACTGTTGGCTCAGTGGATGGCCCTTCTCCACAGACAGGGGTTGGATTTCGAAAACCCCGACTCGCGCGCGATGCACAAGCACTTGGGCACCCTCGGCAGACGTCTGGGTAGCAGGTGGAAAGAGGTGGGGGACCATTTAAAATTGTCGCCTGAGAGGTTAGATAAGATCGCTGAAGAATGCGAATACGGAGGAAGTCCCGCTGAGTGGGCCTTCCGAGTGTTGAAAATGTGGCAAGATGAAGCTGACGGCGCCGGCGGTACGCCTTTTGAACTCCTTCGAGTGTTGACTGAGGACATGGGAAAGTTTGGCCTCGGCATCGCGATATTACTTGACTTTATCAAGCAAGAAACAACGAGAACGACGGACATGTGAATTGTTGTGTTTTATTTTCATACGTCTTCTTTATTAGTAAGTAAAAAAAAAAATATCATAACAATTAAGACGCGCGATCTCTTAAAGTGTCACTTCCTCCAGTCGCAGCTGATCGCCTCATCGCAGCACGTGATAAACAAAAAAAAAACGAAGAGACACGCTTCTTCCTCTCGAGAGGAAGAAGCGTGTCTCTCGATTGAAATCTTTTTCTTTTCTTTTTTTCTTAAAAGAGACAAACACCCCTTAGAGTGCTCCCCCACCCCCCTAGAGTGCCCCCCTCCCCCCTCCCCCCCCTCCCCCCCACCACTCGCCCCATGCATCCTAAAAGCGCCCCCTTCCCCATGCATCTTAAAAGAGCCCCCCTCCCCCCCTCCCCTCCCCTCCCCCCCTTATACACTCTAAAGAACGCTTCTACCTAGTTCAATAAGTCACTTCCAGTCGCTCGTAAAACAATAAAAAATGAAAAAAAATGAAAAAAAAAACTTATATCGTAGTGTTTTTTATTAGTTTACCGAAAAAAAATAAGAGACTCGCCTCCTCCTCCAAAAAAAAAAAAAGATATCACATTTTAAAGCCCGTGACCCCTTAAAGATGCTCATCTCTTCATTAAGTCGCGTGACGTCACTTCTTCTTCTTCTTCTTCTTCTTCTTCTTCTTCTTCTTCTTCTTCCGGTCACGTGATCAATCAGGTCACTTCCGGTCACGTGATCCTCAATGAGGTCACTTCCGGTTGGCCATTAGGTCATGTGACGTCACTTCCGGTCCCCTAAGTAGGTCAGTAGGTTACCCAGAATGCACCATCCCCTAAGTAGGTCACTTCCGGTCACCCAATGGAGGCCTCTGATTGGCTTCAGGGTTACCCAGAATGCACCGCTAATCCCCTAAGTAGGTCACTTCCGGTCACGTGACCAAATGGAGGCCTCTGATTGGCTAACTAGGTCACGTGACGTCACCACTAATCCCCTAAGTAGGTCACTTCCGGTCACGTGACCAAATGGAGGCCTCTGATTGGCTGCATGTCGATTGAGTAATAAACAGTACTTAACTATAGTCCCGTTCCGATACATACTATACTACTCCTGTTCCCTTACAGCATTGGGCACGGTGAAGGAGATGCGCTCATCAAGCCCCTCAAGGATTTTCTGAAACAAAGAACTTACATCATGGATGTCAAGTAGGTTTTATATATCTTGTGGGCACATTTTGTCCACCAGAAAAGTGGCAGTGCAGTCTTTGCCAAATCCTGCCGGACAGTGGCAATGTCCGCCGAAATCAGCTCTGGTCCGGCAGAATGACCAAATGTCCGCATATCCTGGGCTTTCTAGAACTGAAAGATCTTTTTTAATTTTTTAACTAAAACTCATGTTACAAGTTCTAGAGTACACAGGCAAACAGTTATTTTCTGTTGATATTTTTTATAATAAACTAGCAAATTATCCTAAACATTACACAAAACTATGATTTTGGTATCTGGAAATCTGTCTGGTCCTGCAAAATTGGTAAGCTGCAGGACCAATTGTCCTGCATTGTGAAAACGTTTTCACGAAGACTGGCAATGTGTGTATTCGTGTGTGTGTGTGTGTGGGGGGGGGGGGGGGGGGGTTGCTGGAGGACCTACCTTTCCAGACACACCCATTTCAGTAGACCTACAATTTATAGAGTAATCATGTTTAAGAAGGTACAGTCAACAATAAATGAATAATCAAATTTCTGTTTTTTTCTAGATCCTTTGGGAGAGGACGGACAGTATGTCTAGGAACAAAAGAAAGGTATGTATCATTACAACTCCAATTACATTCAAGTGTAATGAAGAATGCAATTTGGTAATAATTTCACTCATTATACATCCTATTGGGGAACATGATTTATTAAAATGTATTAGTCTACCAGTGCTGGTCTTAAAGGGCACTTTTGGTCTTGTGCGTTATTCCAAAATATTTTAAAGTTTCTACAATTTATCTGGTCCATAAACAATATCTACTATATTCACTAGTAAGATGAAATTAATTGGTGGTGATATACACAATTTGGAAGTAACTCCTCATTCGGTTATATAACCTTACACTACCAGAGCTGGAAGGGTTGCATTTGATCCTAAGCCTCTCCTGTAATATACTATTCTGATTATGTATATATATATCAAAATACAACATATATCTTACTGTTTTCAATTGAACAGTGAAGAGTCAGATCCATCAATTTACCACATCATAAAAGGTAAGAAATATAGTAACGTTTATAACTAATAACGACTCTCATCATAGAGATGAAACATGGCCATTCTAAATTGAAATAGTTACGATTATGTCTACTTTATCTAAAATCAGCTTAAATGTGTTCTCACACTGGTTCCCTAATTAATTACCAGAAAATCTACGTGTTGGCCATTGATAGAAGTGCAGCTTTAACAAGATGGCTATTGCACTAGGTTTTAGATACTTTACATGTAGGCTAATGTGAGAGTAATACTACATCGAGATCACCGCATGCACTTATACACAATTATTCAAAACATAAAAGAGATTGAGATTTATTCATTATTCTGTACTCTTGGACCTCTGAGTGTATTATCATTTTGCGTGGACAATGGAATATGACTTTATTTTAACCACAGACCATGGCGTAGTGAGGCTGCTGCCGCGTGCTGAGTACCTGCAGGCTCTACTCATGGACCTACTCAAGCAGTAAGTAACTAACTTACTAGTGGAAGTACGAGTCACAAATATAATATACTATTACAATGAAAAATCTCTGATCAGCCAACCTTTTTAGGCCTGATTTAGGCCGGCGTAAAGACAGGTCATTTCATACAACTGACTCACCCACATGAGATACTTATTTTTGAGAGACAAATGCAGATTTCCCCCGAGAATCAGAATCTGCCCACTTGTGGTGAAATAACAGATTTTAAGGAGACTATATAGCCCTTCATTATTAACTACTTCTTATGGCTTGGAGGATCTATGTGCTAAATTTCATATTTTTTTCTTTTTGGGAATCATGTCGTTTTAACACTTGGGATTTTGAGAGTGAAAATATGCAGATATCTTCAGTTTCGCATTAATTATGCTAGTTAGCCCTTAATGAAAAATCATAAAAGGATGCACTTGTCTGTTATAGATAAGTTAAAAATGTACAGCTATAGGTAAGGAAGAGGGCACGGGGTGACCCAGGAATTATCAAACAGGTGTAGGGACACTAATATTAGTATTGTAATCGAACGCCTACAAGGTAGTTCGGGCGGCCGGAGCCAGGGGGCACCCCTATCGGAGGCGGACAGTATATAAGCTGTCCTCACCCCCTTGCTCTGGCAGACCTTCTCAGGTCTCTGACTGTGTGATATATAGAAAGTTATTTGAAAGCCAAACATACATTGATCGAACCTCATATACTTCAAGGATTAGCATTGTTGTACAGGTGAACGACTAATAAACCCTGTGTTCTTGCATCTCTACATGAAAACTGCGGTTCGAGTCCTTATTTAATCGAATTACATAAAGACGAACTCTACACTGGTGCCGTGACCAGGATTTTTATGTAGAAGATAGCGGACTGACCCTGGCAGAGGCTCAGTCAAGGAACGGGGGGGATGAAGGATCGGGAACCGAGCTGGAAGATGGGGAACTGGATTACACAGTTGCCCAAATAAATAAAATCTGGGATATTGCCTCTCGAATGCATACCCCAGAGAATAAAAAATCTCGAAAGAGGAGTCTGATTTTTCGAACTCCGGGAGAATTTCCTCCTACCAGAACAGTGCCGAACACCAATCCGTTCAGAGGGAACCCATGGGCGGACATGCTTCCCTCCGAACCGAACCTCGGACATATGGAACGAGACTTGTCTAGAAGAGGTCGACAGGTCCCTGATTATGACGCCTACTGCGAGAAATTGAAAGCAGAAGAGGAGTCAATGAGGGATCGGCATACAGCCATGAATGAGGATTTGATCCGATTGGCCAACGAAAAGGCAAGGGTAATCGCACAGAACCAGAAGGAAGCAGCGGAATTGAGTGAAGTAAAATCCAGAATCCAAGCGGATAGGAAATATATAAGTGAACAGTTGGCTCTCGAAACTTCTCAGTTGGCAAAGGTCCAACAGAAGGTTAAGATTGCTCAACACAGTCTGACCGAGGAGCAAGCACAACTCCAGAAAGAGAAGGAAGAGGCTCGCCGAAGTCGTGATCTTCGGGATACCTATGAAAGCGAGATCGAGCGACAATCCAAAAGGGTCAAGAAAATCAAGGCTGATTATTCGAAGGAAGAGAAAGCCGGCGAGGCCCTGCGGGAACAGTTCGAGCAAGAACGAGAGGCGTTGAAGCAAGCTCGAATCGACATGAAGGCTGACCTCGAAAATATTCAGAAAAAGAAAGATGAAATCAATGATACCTACCTGGCTTATCAGAGTCAGATAGAAGAGATCCGCAAAGAAGAAGAGACTAGGAGGCGGGAAACAATGAATGAGGGAGCCAAGCTACCTAAACACGTTGCATCCACACCTAGTCCGATATTGACTACGGTAGAGCCCATCGAAACACGGGGGGTTGTTTCGGAGGGGAAGTATGAACGAACCCATGGAGGGACTGTCCCGAATGAGACTTATCGTAAAGTCACGTATGGGGGAACCGAGGAGAAAGAAATCTCTAGCACCCATGATATGACGAGCGAGGCCCCACCCAAACGAATGAACCATAGTTACGGCTCTCTGCATCCCTTTGCGGACGACACGCTGGCAGGACATAATTATACGGTACCACCACCTCCGATATATAATATAACCTACCAGTATCGGGCACCATTACCCGGAGCCGGATCGAACGAAGGACATCAGTCCTATAATGAAGGGGGTGGATCGATTCCGAGCAGGGGGACAGGTGGTGCTCCGAACCCCGGAACGAATCCGGGAGGAGGAGCCGGAACGGTGCCGAACCCTGGGTCGTACGGAGGTTACCCCCCCAGTCCTGAACGAACTCAGCCAAATCCAAGAGGAGGGGCACCAAGACCGGTCCCTGCCCCGAGGAGGTTGACAAAACGATCATCTATGGGCCCGAGGGTTGCTGCCATAGTGGAATCCGATCCTTGTATACAAGGAATGGGGATAGACTGTTGCAGTCGGACCCGGGAAGATGAGTCAGAAATAATGGAATGGAGCCGGAGGCAGTCTGATAGACTGGTATGGAGTCAGAACAGTGCCCGGAAGCCCGTTCGAACTCCCCGACGGTTCAATGGAGAGAATTGGAAGGAAAGCTACCAAGACTTTTGCGACGATAACCGTTATCATGGGTGGGACAAGGAGGCTTCCTTGGGTCCTCTCATTAAATGGTTGAGTGAGGGTCCGGGACGAATAGCTGTAGATGATTGGCGAGAGACGTATGGGGAAGATGGAAACTATGACCAATTGGTGGCAGCCGCCACACACATTTTTGGGGTGCTGTCCGCGAATGATCCTTGGTCGGAGTTCCAGGTACGAACACAGAAACCAAAAGAGTCTCCGAAAGTATTCGGACTAGAGCTTCAAAGATTGTTGCAAAAGGCTCGACCTTATTGGAGAAGGGATGATGAATATTTCTTAGATGAACTCTTCACACACTTTATAAAAGGACTGAGGGATCCGTCCCATGCTGAACTCGTCCAGAAGGAATGGGGGCGAGGATCCTCAATGGTAGACTTCTTTTTGGCTATCGATCAGCATGAAAAGAAGAAACGACTACTTTCTGGGTTCGTACCCAACCAAAGAGTGGCGTCTGCACATACGGCTGCTCCAGAGGAAAGCGATTCGGACGCTGGTTCGGATGAGGAAAGAATTGCAGCAGTAGGGGGAGATAAGTGGGATCGAAAGAATCGGTGGAAGAAAAATGGTAGTAAACCACCCGAGAAAGAGAAGCCAGTAGAGGCAAGCTCTAAGCCCATCCCTACCCCCCAGTTAGGAGCGTCATCAGAGAATGAGAAACGGTTAATGGCCATGATGGAGGAAATGAAAGGATTGTTGGACTATCAGAAACGACCGAAGCTAGATCGAGCAACGGTGAAGTGTTTCAGGTGCCAGGAGACCGGACATTTCGCAGCCGAATGTACGGCCGAGAAACCAGTTTGGAGAGAAAGAAAGAGAGAGGAGACGGGAAATTAGAGGGGGTTGTCCGTGAAGGCAAGCTGACGACCCCGAATAAAGTATGCCAGGATACAATCCATACGAACGCGATTGAGGAGTCTGTAATGTATCCGCCCAGCAGCATGGGAAATGCTGATGAGCCGAAAACATGTGGGGCTGGGGGTATTGGTGAGACAGTTGCCAGGGAGAGCAAAGAAGGGAAACCGATCACCAATAGAGAGGAAGGTTGGGTAGAGGAACTATCCAGGATCGGGGGGATCCGCCTTCCCCAAGGTCATCCGTGTCTGGAGTATTTGAAAGGATTCGGATTCAATTTTGACATGGCAGACGACATCAAAAGGTTCGCAAGTAATCCCTCTATGATGGGAGGAAAGAGATGGTATGTGTCCGTATCTGTAAACGGCAGAATGGGAGAATTTTTGTTGGATACCGGAGCTAGCCACTCCGCTATGTCGAAAAGATTCTACGATCTGGTGTCGAACATGGATGATGACCTCACAACGAGGGTAAATGCATGTGCGGCTGATGGGAGCAAGATACGAACGTTTGGTAGAACTTGTATGATCATCTTGGTGGGTGGTAGGGAATATATCATTTCCCCTACTGTCGCTGGGATAGAGGATGATGGTATCATTGGGATGGATTTCGCTTCCTTATATGGGGTAAAATTGGACCCCGTTACTGGAATGTTGAAAGTAAATCGTCCCTACAAAGACAGGATACAATGCCTGGCACGAGAAGTTAGTGGAGTAGCGAGTGTGGTACAGACGGTAAAAATACCTCCCGGAATGGCATGTGATGTGTTAATAGCCTCCAGTAGGATGAAGAGGGGCGTTCCGGGGGTTTTCGAACCTAATGTGACAGTGTTGGGAAAGAAGGGTTTGGAGTCAGCTGACACCCTGATAAGCAACATAGCATGGGGGGTGGCCCCTATAACGAACCCGGGTTCGAAAACCATCTACCTAGAGAAAGGCACTGTAGTGGGAGAAGTGATATCCGCGGAAGCGGTCACCAGTAGCTTTGAGAATGGAAGTGGACTAGTCCCGAACAATGAAGTAATGGAAGAAGGATTGGAAAAGTTAATAGAGGGATCCGGAGTAGAGACGGAGGAACAGAGGAAAGCCCTGAGGGAGATGTTAACTGAGTGTAGTTCAGCCTTTGCGCGGCCCGGAGAGCCGTTGGGACGAACGGATCGAGTCCTGCACTCAATTAACACAGAAGGGGCGAATCCAGTAAAGATACCATATAGACGTCTTCCGCTAGCAAAGAAAGTGGTGGCGGAAGAAGAGATTACGAAGATGTTGGCGGAAAGAGTGATAACTCCGAGCACCAGTCCTTGGAGTAGTCCAGTATGTATGGTAACAAAGAAGGATGGGAGTATCCGGTTCTGTATAGACTACCGAAAACTGAATGGCTTGACTAAAAAGAATTCGTATCCGCTCCCCCGGATAGATGAGACCATTGATTCCCTCGGAGGAAATAAATGGTTTTGTACGATTGATTTGCAGTCTGGTTATTGGCAGGTGGGAATGAAAGAAGAAGACAAGGAGAAAACTGCGTTTTCGAGCCATGTAGGGTTGTTCCAGTATAACGTGATGCCATTCGGACTCTGTAATGCTCCGGCCACGTTTGAAGCAATGATGGAGACTTTACTGAATGACTTATTGTGGAAGAAATGTCTGGTATATCTGGACGATGTGATCATATTCGGAAAGACATTCGAGGAATGCCTGGAGAACCTGAAGTTGGTGTTGCAGCGAATAATCTCGAATGGGTTAAAGCTGAAAGCTAAAAAGTGTAATATGTTTCAGAAGAGTATTAACTATCTAGGACGGATCATCTCAACAGATGGGGTGAAGGCTGATCCGGAGAAGGTTAAGACTGTAACAGACTGGAGCATTCCTAAAGGACCGAAAGAAGTAAGATCCTTCCTAGGATTTTGTTCTTATTATAGAGATTTCTTACCAGGATACTCCCGGATAAGTTATCCAATACAATGTCTGTCGCACTGGACCCCAGGGAGACGTAAGGAGAAGTTCCCATGGGGGAAAGAGCAAGGGGAATCATTCGAACTGATTAAACGGTTGTTCGTGGAAACACCGGTTTTGAAATACCCCACTGCGGATGGTCATTTCATATTAGACACTGATGCGAGCAATGAAAGTATAGGAGCAGCTTTGTCTCAAGTCCAAGATGGGAAAGAGGTTCCAATCGCATTTGCAAGCAATACAATGAGTAAGGCACAAAGAAATTATTGTACGACAAAGAGGGAATTATTGGCAGTGGTAGTATATACAAAGAAATATAAGCACTTTTTGTGGGGATCTGATTTTACTTTACGTACGGATCATTCCTCCCTGCGGTGGTTATTAAACTTTAAGGACGCGGAAGGTATGATAGGACGGTGGTTGGCACACCTATCTGAGTTCAGATTGGACCATAGCCAAATTCAGCATAGAAAGGGGGCTAAGCATGTAAACGCTGATGCGTTGTCGCGAATCCCGGTGAGGAAGTGTCAGAATGACGGATGTGATGATTGTGGGAAGCATAATGCCGTGTTGGCAGGAGTCCGAAAGCCTTTTAGAGATCTCGAACCCGTGATACTAGAATGGGACGAGAACTCCATTAAGAGCTTCCAGGAGAGAGATGCGAATAGTATCCGTCTGAAGATGTTACTTGTAGAAGGAAGGGTCCCGACTCGGCCAGCAATATCGTTGGAGAACAGGGAGATGAGGCGACTAATAGCTCAATGGACAGAGTTAGAAGTGGTAAATGGACTGATCTATAGGTGGAAGACGAATGCGTTGGGAAATAAGTCGAGACAGATCTTTATTCCTACTGCCATGCGAAGGGATATAATGTTCTTTTGCCATGGGCATCGGACCAGTGGCCATTTTGGGAGAAAACGGTCTCTGGAAAGGCTGGCTAGAATGTATTACTGGCCAGGTATGAGTACGGATCTGTTGAGATGGATAGACACTTGTCCGAAATGTTGTACGAGCAAGCCCGGGCCTGGGTTGGGTAAAATGCCCTTAACCCAGGAACTGTTTGGAGTAAGGTTCGCAAGAGTGGCAGTGGATATAATCACAGGATTTGTGACAACTCCGGAAGGAAATACATGTATGATGGTAGTAACGGATTACTATACGAAGTATACGAAGGTATTCCCAATGAAGGATCACAAAGCAGCAACTTGTGCTAGAATGTTAGTGAAGGGATGGATACTGTACTTGGGAGTGCCTCTGATGTTGCATAGCGACCAAGGGAGAGAGTTCGAATCGAATCTATGGCAGGAAATGTGTCATCAATTGGCCATTTGCAAGACCCGAACCAATCCGTATCGACCCCAGAGTGATGGTCAGGTGGAAAGATTCAATCGTACCCTAATACAGGTCCTGAAGAGTTTAGTAAATCAAGAGATGGATGATTGGGATGAACAGTGCGACTTCGTTTGCCATGCTTATAATAGCACGGTACATGCGAGTACGAACTGCTCTCCGAATCTGTTAGTATTCGGGGAGGATCTGATTATGCCAGCGGACCTAGTGTTCGGAGTAGTTGGTATGAATCCAGATGTCCCGTGTCAGATCATGTTTGTGGAGGCGTTGAAGGAACAATTCCGGAAGGCGTACGAATTAGTAAGAAAGGAATTAGGAAAGACAGCTAAATGGCAGAAAGTGGGCTATGATACTAATCTAAAGGTTCGGCGGTTTGCGGTAGGGGACTTAGTAGCGAGATACCACGAACCTCTGGTTACCACCTATGTAAATAATATTAGTTTTGTATATTTTTATATACCCTACTGTGTTCACGACGTAACATAACGCTTTACTAGAATAAACTCAGTTGTATGAGTTTATATTATATTGTACATATATTTAAAAGCGTAAGCGTATGTAATGTCTGGGGGGGGTGGTGTAGGGACACTAATATTAGTATTGTAATCGAACGCCTACAAGGTAGTTCGGGCGGCCGGAGCCAGGGGGCACCCCTATCGGAGGCGGACAGTATATAAGCTGTCCTCACCCCCTTGCTCTGGCAGACCTTCTCAGGTCTCTGACTGTGTGATATATAGAAAGTTATTTGAAAGCCAAACATACATTGATCGAACCTCATATACTTCAAGGATTAGCATTGTTGTACAGGTGAACGACTAATAAACCCTGTGTTCTTGCATCTCTACATGAAAACTGCGGTTCGAGTCCTTATTTAATCGAATTACATAAAGACGAACTCTACACAAGCAATGAGTGTATTTTTGTGTCCTGGAAAATTCAAAATTACATGAAGGAAAAAATAGGATCCAATAGGTCATTAAATTGAGGCTTATTCCAATAATAGGTTTTAATGTCTAGAAGTAAGCTTAGTGCCAGTGAGGTGCAGTACCAGTAGTATCTGACAGGTGCACACTTTTATTTTATTATTTGTATGTCTGTTATATGACAACTATTCCATTTCAGACACTCCATCCCGTCTGCAGTGGACATCCTGAACAACCTGCTGGTGCTGTTTGTACAGAAGGAGAAGGAGGCCGGGTTCAGAGAGTCGCTCGGTGAGAAGCTGCAGGATATACATGAAGACATCACCACCGCATACCGCATACACACTCTGGACAAGGCCCCTGAGTTTGTGTTCCATGATGACCATGACAATCCAGAATGGAAGACAGGATTACAGGTTTATGCTCCAACCATTGGGGAAAATGGTCTGACCTCCACAGTGGGTGCCATTCTAGTCGATGATGAGGGGAAGTTGTACCTGACATCCACCTTCCATGGTGAGACGTTTGAGAAATGTCTCATCCTGAACAAGTATGAAGGTAGATGTGTGGCTGAGGTATTCAATAAGAGTCCCCTGTTAGATGCATGCTTGATTGAGGTTAGTGACTCTGAGGGAGAAAGAAACCAAAGCCCAACCCTTCCTGTCCCGCATGTAGAGGCCGCCCTGTGTGGCCCCTATGTGGGACCAAATGGGGATATAGCTAAAAGCGCTAAAGCTCCTAGAGGACAACCTTGTACAACCGCTACCAAGATAGCAGTTAATAAATATGGTATTGCAACATACCTGACTGAGGGGAAACTTCTCTATTACAACTACACAGATCCCGAGGCAAAAATCAGTGATGCACTTGCTGTATTTTCTGGTTCTGAAAAGGCATTCAGTGAGGGAGGGGACAGTGGCGCTGTCATATTCCGGCGTTCATTCTGTCCTGACACCCACACAGACACAGTTATCTGCTATGAAGCTATAGCTGTGAATTGTGGGGGTATCAAGTTAGACATGATGGAAATCTCAGCTGCTTGCCGCCTTGATGATGTAATTGAACACTTTGAGGCAGTGCTTGGAAAGAAACTGAAACTGGTTGGGACCCGAACAAATACCTTAGAGGAATTTCTGTTCAGAATAAAGTTGGGCATGGTGCTTAGTGAGGAGGAACCTTTGGAATAAGTCAGGAAATAATCAGTCAATGAGTGCAATAACGGGGTAATCGCTTCCCTCCTGATCTCCAGATATAAAAACAAGACATTCAATCCCTCACTGATTCCAGAAAATTAAGGATGAAGTCAACTTCGTGCAATTCAAAATTATCAGTTACAAATTTCTCTTCCCTCCAAACTGTAACATACATAATGCTACATGTATCAGAAATATTATACACAGTAAGCTATATGTATATATATATGGCATGTCTCATGCAGAAAATAAGCTAGGTGTCTCACAGTATGATAACTCAAGCTATCAAACTTGGATAATCTATAAAGGGAGTATATATATACATGCACAAAGACATGAAACAGCATTAAAAGCAAGTCCAGGCTGACTATAGCGTACAGACAGACAGGATACATTATAAACTCCAAAAACAGTGATAATGTAAAAAACATTTAGAACCATAGCACATATATATATATATATATATATATATATATATATATATATATATATATATATATATATATATATTTGCACATAGATAGCAATACATACATATAACATGGGACTAAAGCAAAATGTACTTTATTATTTTTACAAGTGATCTACTTGTTAACACTAAGTTGACATTTTTTTCTGGTCAAATTGGCCATTTTAAGGGAAACCTTATTTCTTTTGACAAGTTACACGAGGGCCAGTGGGCCAATATTCTGCAAGAGGACCACTTGGCAGGGGGGATTTGAAAGCTTGTTATTTAACCGTTTAAATCTGTCAGTGGTCCCCGCCAAATTTCAATAGCAGTGCTTACTGGGGCCAGATGTACCGAAATTTGTATGCTGGAATTTAGAGTAGCTAATACATTCAGCAATCACACCTAAGCTGTCTATGTAACTTTGTGCTGTCACCTGGTGGGAAACAGTGGTAATGGGCTTTACTCATCCATCAGCTCCTGAGACATAGGCTGAGGTGCTGTCTGGAATAAAGCATGATTAGGGCAGGTAGAGTGTTCTGGACGGGAAAACCCATGTCACCTACAGCAAGGTTCATTTGCTTCAAGTCACGTTTTGCTAATCATCTGTCCTTCATCTGCTCTCTAGCCATTGATATCTATTTCCCTTTTGTGATTGTTTCTTCCTTACCAATAAATTGATCACAGTTAGGTTCCATTGTAGGGACACCCCTATAACTGAGCCAGACTGTCAATCAATTGATTGGTCAATTAATTGGTAAGGAAGAAAGTATTTTGTAGAAAAGTCAATGTTGTGGGCCCCAGAGCCTACTGGTACATAAACACAGACATTTTGGATTTCTAAAAATTAAACAGAATTCCAAGAAAAGGTCAAAGAGATGATATTATGGAAAGTGTACAATTAAATAGATATTATCCCTATAAAATAAACCTTTTAATCCTTGATTAGACCTGATGAGATCCCTGGAGGTATTTCCTTACTTTAGGGCCACGGGAAGAATTTTGCCCCAAGTTAACTTGCACCAACAATCTTATATTATACAATGTACAGCAGTGATACCGATAAGGAGTTCATAGTCTAATAGTTGGAAATGAACCAATACACCTGTCTCAAGTGATCATATATGGGTGGTGGGACCAGCCTACCTCTCAAATACTTCATAGCTCATGCCACTGGACAAAGATAACGCCGCGTGTGACCGACCTTCACCTTCAGTTTCTACCTCCGGAAGTGGAAATGAGAGCCACCAGTTTTGAAATGAGGCGGTCTGCTTAGTTTCTCACAGTACAAAAGGAGAACATCAAGGTAGGTGGACTACATGTGTGATGTTAGAGTAAGTTAAAACTGACTCCTTTGGTCTTTTGTCTGAATTAATGGGTATTACAAGTGGAGCATTAGATAAGGTGATGCAGGCCTAATGGTGGAAAACACACATCTATTTGTTATACAAATGGGATCACATGAACATAGTGATTGTACCAAGGCATGTAATGATCCATGGGTTCTTTTCTGGATATGTTAAAACTAGAGGGCTGACAAAGGAAGTAGGAATGTCATTTATTTAATTAAGTAGGGACGCTAAAGTGCTAGTGTGTCTTGTGTTGGGTAAGAAATTCATGTTGAGGTCAAGGGATCTAGCAGGATAAGCTTTATCTATGGTGTATGATCTGGTGATGTTAAACCTCAGTCAGGTTAAATATAATAGCAGATAACACTGCACTTGAAAGTTGGAGTCTCTGTGTCATAAAGTAATCAACTACCCAAATAAATTAATACTGTATTGGCATGTTATAAGATAGATAATATATAACTATATTAAGGCGGATCAGTACCTAAAATGAACAAACTGAACACATAGCTTTGATTTATCAAAATTTGAGCTGGTATCATTCCCCTATATATAAAACGGCAGTATTTGGCCGCTGGTAACACCTCATTGAATTAGCTCTGTGTGCTCGTCGGGAACAGATAAACCAAAAGAGGCTATCTAAAAATATGTATTTTTTTCAAAGGTAACTCGATTATTCTCCCCAAGCTTATTTAATCAATATTTACAGGAAGTCATTTGTAATACTACTTCTCCCCATCAAAATATACTTGAGATCCATCTGTAATTAATTGGAAAACGATAGATAGTACTCATACTCTCGCACTCAGTGCCTGACAACAAGAGTCAGACAGCTTGACTAAAATCCGACATTGTTTTCGCCTGCAGCAAATACACTAAAATAAGATAATCTTAGATCAATTATAGTTATATATAACATAATTCCATGGTATACATTTATAGGGCTATCCATTCTATCTCCTTCCTTAAATATCACCAGTAATTAAAACGGATAATGGATCCAAACTTCTCAGTCGGGCAGTTCTAAGAAAATGTGTTTGGAGAGTGAGGTAACTAGCAGTCACACTCTCCCAGTAGAGGCATGCGACGTCAATATGAGTACGTCGCATGCCTCTGCTGGGAGAGTGCTAGCAGCCGCTGCGTCGTTAAGGACGCATTGCCATGACAACATCGCCAGGGGTGACAGGGGCGCAGGGACGCCGCCCTGGGAAGTTCCCGCGCTCGGTCCTGTTGTGTGTATGGGGGGGGGGAGAGAGGGGTACCGTTTGTAACAGGTCTAATAATGGGTGACTATTTGCCATGAGAATTGCCATGCCGTGATAATAGACTACACTTTGCTGTGATAATAGACCACCAGTTACCTCCAGAATATCCTGTAAACTTACGTTTTCTGGAACTTTTTTTGCTTCAACATCCAGTCGCCGAAGGCACTGGTATACTATAAAACGTTGCTAATAAGTCGACTTATAGGTGCGGTTTTGAAAAATTATGGTATCATTTAGGCTTCCAAAACTGTTATCCTTTATACAGTGCAATACATCTCTTTTAGGGATTGTATTTTTTCTGCTAAAGTTATTTCGTTTTGCCACAAGTAGAAACTTGTCTTAAGGGCAAAAAATTATTCACTTTGACCCTGGGAGAAGGTGGTTATGGGGGAGGGGAGTGTGGGCCTCAAAATGTATACAGCTGACTTATTTTTATATATGACAATTTCGTGCAAAATTGAGCATTTCAACCATGATTTTGGCAGGCTATATCTGTAGAAATTATCTTGTAATAGCTTTTACCCATTGTATTACTAGGTCGGGCTCATGTAGATCTACAATGCTATAATATAGTTTATACGTATGCCTGTGACATGTATGAGAGGTCAGAAATATACTAGAATTTGCGTTTTTCATTGTTTATTTGAACAAAAAGAACATAATACTGTGACAAACAGTAGACAAACTTTGGGTTTCTCATTATTTTCATATAGAATACCTATATATATGCTACGACTGATTCTATACCTTTTATATTTTACTATCCATTATCCCCATGGGATACCCCTATAATGTTGGTAACAGTATGCCAATATAAGTAAATTCTGCAAGCCCCACAAACACAGATAGGACTATCAATATAGTGCTATAGGACACATTTAGGTGACCCGGTACAGCTGATATTTATGTACTGCTGATAATAAGTCGTTTATAGCCATTCCAACTGGTGCGACTATGTTCCTAACTTTTAGTGGGAAATAAAGAAAACCTCTTTCAATAAACGTGAAATATCCAAACCGGTGAATAAGTGTTTAAAGGTATAATGCATTAAAGCACTATGTAGCATTTATAGGGTTAAATCAATTAATGTTAGGCTCCATTGATTGAAAGTTATAATTGGCGAAAACATACCGTAAAAATAGTCTCATTTTTGCCAGAATATAAATGGTATTAGCCTCGGAGGCTAGATAGCCAAATATCTCTCAGGAATATCTTTTAGGAATTCTCTTAGGAATGGGCGAAACAAAAACGGACCTTTTTTTTGACCAATCTAAATCCTAGCATCCCTAAACACAGATACGTAGCTCAGATGTAAATCTATGTTGATCTGGAGTGTAAACTACGTAATTTTACAAGGTTTATGAATGTCAAAACGTGAAGGTTTATTAACGTTCAATGGCCGTATATTGCGGTCCTGTGCGCAATGTGTCATATATCTGGGTTCAACATTTGATGAAAGAATAAATCAAGCAAATATTCACAGTATCTACTAATTTTATTGTACAAATCTTCAAATATTTTTTTCTTCTCCAAAGTTCAATATTCTAAAATGTAGTGCGGTGTCATATGCTCAAAAGTGCAAACCTTAGATTTTTTCAATTCCGGTTATCTACAAATCCTTGTAAGTTGTCCACTAATATACCACTGTGGTAATCTACCTTTACAGGTGTATATTGCTGTACGCATTGCCGCAATCTACCAATTACAATTACATGCTTAGCACCCAATTTGTTGTGCGATATGCCAATTATACAAAGAGTTCTAATGCAGCACGATGTAGCAAAGTATATGGACTCCGCTTATCATGAACCATTGGGTTCTGAATAAATTCCCCGTCATATATATATGGCCGCCTTGCCCACTTTAGGGAAGATTAACACATTTTTATCAAGGTTTTTAAGGTAAAAAGGTTTTTAAAGGCGCACTGAACCCACAACGTCATTTGTGTACAAAACTCTGCAGGGTTAGGTCCTCAACTCAGTGCGGCTTTAAGGTAGAAATAATGATACATGGCAGAAACGATTATTTCTTTTAGTGAAAACTTTAGAATTTAGAGTTTATCATGATGACAAACATGGTACTAAAATTAAACACCAATTTCAGTGTGGTATTGATTTTACAAATTTTTATTTGGCAAGAATTACATATATACACTCTCAAACAAATGCTAACAACTCTTGACAATTTTCATATTGAGAAACACAGATCGATCCAGATAGCATGTAAAATATCCTGTTCTAGTGACATGAATGTAGTTAGGTAAACACTTCAAGCGTAGGCTATGTGAGACATAGACAGAGTTGCAGACTGAAGTCACTGAGCCCATGATTGCTGCACCCATGGAACCTGGGACATTTTGCATGATGGCCGCAGGCTGAGTGCAGAATGTCCCAGGCTCACTAAGTGCAGCAACCACTGACTCGGTGACTTTAAGTGCATCTCTGTATTAATTTCATGATTTTAGAGTAAATGCTTGGCAAACACTGCCATTCCTACCATGACATAAACTCCATTGACCATGGGTGTCACTATTCTTTGGGGGACAGTATATTGTTTTCCATTTGCGACTTGCATGCATTTATATTTAAATGGCACTGTTGATATTTTATGGAGCCTGTGGAATTAGTTACAAACATGATACCAAAATATATGTTAACCATACTCGTTTCTGTTTCACAATTTACAGATATCCCAAAATGGATACCGGTACTAAGCCTCCAGATGAACCCGTCATCCTGTCAGTACTTGGGCACTACAGGAAGGACCCGGATGGTATCTTCCTGCTCGGTAACCTTATTAGTGAGCAGATCAGAGAGCTCATGCCAAAGGTCAAAATTATCCACGTAGTCCTTGAGGACCAGGCCAAAATCAAAGCGGATGGAAAGGATGGTGACTTCATTGGCTTTATCAGACCAATGGGCTATATTAAAAAGGGCCCAGCCTCTGCAGATTGGCTGAACTTCTTCTTCAAAACCTGCTATCCCCATCTGGGGCAGTACAAAGTGTCCCACATCGTGGCACATGCACCTGACTTCATCTGGGGGGCCATCAACATGAAAGTGGAATTCTTCCGAGATGCGGTCATTCTGACGATGATACATGAGCACATGGCAATGGAATGTATGGACACAAATAGAATAGAAAGTCATCCCCGGGAACAACTTCAATTGTGGAGCGGCTTTACAGAAGTGATGGTGTCTCTTGGAAGGCACACTTATGAAGATGTGGAAACCCTCCTCCATTGCCTGAAGAAGAGCTTTGCCAGCGATAAGAAACTTCGCTATCTACCAGGTCCCCCTGAGCACTTCAGAAAGGTTAAACCATGGGAGAAACCCCCAGAGAGTCAAAGCCCAGCTATCACTATCCTCGCTGGTGATGTCCTGACCCAAGAGAAACAGAAGATGTCTTTGCCAATCATTATCAAAGCCATAACAACTGCTGCTAAGGACATGTATGGATCAAATATCGTGAGAAAGCTAGTTGTCCATGTTACGGGTGTTCCTAGGAATGAGTGGCACCAGGTGAAAGAGACTCTCGAGCCGTACATGAATGCTTTCATATTGTTGGAGTGTGTAGAAGCATTCTCATTCCAGGAACTGGAAAAAGAGATGAGGCGTAGCTACTTGTGTATCATACCACTAGGAAGCAGCACCCTGGCGTATGGCCTTGACTTCATGATTGCAGCAGGATTTGGGGCCCCAACACTTGTCCCTGACTCAGCAGCGATCACCTGGGACGCCAAGGAAATAGTCTCTGCTAGTGACCAATGCCACCTGCAGAACACATTCGTAAGAGTCATGTATGCCAAGTCAGAGGAGGATGAGCAGAACGCCTGGGAAGACAAAATTAAGGACACCATCCTCAACATGGGACTGGCTCAAACAAGTGCTAGAGACCTGCGAGAAGCTATCATAGATAGTCCTGTCCTCGCCCAAAACAGAAAGGATTTCATTGAGCTTTTGAAAGGTGAGTCTACATGTTGAATGAGGAATTCATAATTACATGGCATTAAATGCAATTTACCTGATGTTGTTATCAATATAATTAAACATAGTAAATAAAAACCAAATAAAATAAATATTTTTGTCATTCTGGTTGTGTCTATTATATAATTAAATGCAATTACTGTGATTAATTTCATCCTACGTTCAGATATTATTTTCTTGACTTATGCAAACTAATCTTATGCATATTTCCACCAAATGCTCTAAATGCAATTGATTTGATCCCACATTCAGGTATTATTATATCAACTTAAACCAACTAATTTCATACATAGTTCCATAGTACATTATTGATGGATACATACACAAAGGCCCACGGGTATGAGGTCCACTAACATTAATCTTGCGGCCTCTTGTGATGCACATGAATCCAAACGAGTAGGGAACAAGCAAATGGACCTCGTAGAGTTGGCCTTTGCATTTATTAACTGTGAAAATGCATAAAAATGGCATTTCTAGTGTTTAATCTTAGACATTTTTATTATCTGATAAAAAACAAACACAGAAGTAAGCAAACATGTAATACTATTAGAATGTTTATTTAACAAATGAATGACTATTCTCACAGTGCCACCGCAGGAGATACCACCACATTGCCCATCACCCATGATCAGCGGTCCGCCAGAAGCAGACCTTGTACAATACAGACAACACGTAATGCAAGGGCAGCACCTCATTGTTGATGAGTCAAACTATGGCTCCCCTCTTGGATGTGATGAGGCAAGTCCTAGTGTTGAGCCTGAAGCCATACTACCAGCCACCAAGATGAGTCGCCTTTTGAAAAACTGGGTGCTCTTGGTCCGGAACGTCCCCCTGTACCCATTGGTTGAGACCTTGCTGGAGCAGGGCAGCATCAGTTACTCCGTCCTGGAGGAGGTCTACCAGAAGGAGACGGTGTACGATCGTTACGTCGCTATGAGAAGTCTGCTGAACATAATCCGAAGGCGAGGTGACCTAGGCATTGACCAGTTCTGCAAGGCTCTCCGGGAACCCATGGTGGGCCTTGAGCTTTTTGCTGACCGACTGGACAGCTAGAGTCAATTGGAGAGCTCATTCAGGCTTACTCATGTTTCCTACTTTTTCCCCGAACATCCGGCTTTGGTCATTGCGATATTTGAATAATGATTGCAGTGAAATAATTTAAACGCAAACCAAATAGGCTACAGATGCACATTTAAGAGAAAAGGAAGCCTATGATAATACATCTATTCCAACCAGGATAGAAAATGAGAGGTCACACCCCAGACGCCTGGTTGTATGATATTTGCACAATGTATGTAGTTATAATATAACAAAACATGCCATATTAGTTTGTCTAAATGAGAGTTCATGGTAAGAAAATGCATGACAGATATGTATCCTACTCTGCTCTTAAGAGGGACATGCTTGGGATTATTATTTGAGAACTATCAAGGCTACTGTTTATGTATTTGGAATAGGTCAAATTTCTATGATCCACTGAAATTCCCTTTGATCCTCATAACTGTAAGTTTATCTATCATAGTCAATGTGAATAAGCCTAGTAGACCACCCCTCTACGTTACATTATGTCTGTCCTAATTCCCGACCCACCACAGATTATCTATGGACACTGTTGACTGTCTTCGTTTGGGAGGACCCTTAGAATTGATCTTGATAATACCTTATCTGACACCACACAGGTCTGTGTGTGGAAGTAGTCCATTGTATGTTAGTGCATGAGCACTGTAATACATTTATATAAATGTGCACGCTAAAAGTGAAATGTTAAGCGTGGATTTAATTAAAGCCGATTTTGCTATTATTGACATTTTCTGGTTATTCTTTTTTCACTTTTTCCTATTGCGTCAGATATTTTCAGACCATATTCATATCATCATTAATCAGGGGGGGATTTAGGGGGGGGGGGCGGACCCGGCGTGCGCCCGCCTATTTTTCTGTACATTTTAATATAAAAATTCCAAATACCCCAAGTGCATTGCCTATATAACGCCCCCCCCCTTTTCAAAATCCTTGATCCGCCCCCGCAGTTTGATTGATATCTAAGGTGGTGAGAATAGGTTAGCAAACTGCATATAGGGACAATTCATTATAAGGAAAGTGTCGGAATTAGTGGAACAGCACTTTAGTTTAGATGGCTGATGTGTTGGACATGAAATGTCCAACATTTCATGAAATGAAATGACCCATACATACAATAAGAGAGGGCAAACCTTTATGGTTTTGTTTCAGTTCAAGAACATAGGCTGAAAAACAGAATTGTGTTTAGGCCACATGGTCAAAAAAATTAGGGGTAGAAAGGTTGGGTTAAATTTTCTCTCCTTAATTTTTGAAAGTATCAGGAATGAGTTGTGCATTGCTACTTTGACTTGCGGGTTGGCAGGATGACCCACTGACTTTTTACAGTAACTAGGAATTTCATGCAATTGTTGGATATTCTTGTTTAAAAGCTATTTCTTCAGGTCAGACAATTAATTAGGCTAATCAAATCAGATTAGCTTGTCACTATAAGGGGTTATAGGGAAACCTCATATAACATTGTATAAAGTTTTTTTTAAATTTACTGGTTAGATAAAGTGTATAGAGCTGGGGGAGGATGAGGTAGATAGCATTTTGGTACAATAAGTAGCCACATTTAAACGTTTTACAATGTTGTATAACTTTTTTGTTTTGTTTACTGGCCTGCCTTTTATAGAAACAATAACATTCGGTCGGTATTTGTGTTACATTAGTCAGCAAACTTATGATCTATAGTTTATGGATATCATTAAGATAAGGGTCTTTTGTAGACAAAATTGAACTTGTAATGTATTGCAACATTCACTTGGGAAAAAAGAAGATATTTTAGGAACAGGACGCAGGACAGTGAAGTGAGTAAATAATTACAAGTATGGATGGGATTTGATAATGTCGGTGAAAACTGTAAAAGCCTGCCTATAGAAAAATAGCTTGAGAACCAATATTTGGTCTAGATCCATTAATTTTGACATTTAGAAAAGTCTGCCTGTAAGCCAAACCTTTACTTTTTTTTGGGAGAGGGGGGTTATCGGTAGGTTCTTGTTGTTCACCCCCTTCCCTACCCTTTATTGCTGAACCCCCGCCTCCATGCACCACACCATGTGTCCCCATCCTCTTACCTAAAATGTTGATAAAGTTATGATATTCGTGTAGGGGGGCTTCCATAAAGTATGTACGCACCAAGGGGGTGGGGGGGGGGTCTATTATCTGATTCTTTTTATCATACATAAACCCTTTATTTTAATGGGTACAAGAATTTTGGGGTGGGGGTGGGGGAGGGCAATTTCTGTAGAAAATTTGCGTACTTACTTCATGGAAGCCCCCTAGGTATATTTATGTTCCCTAGGTACATTTATGTTCCCTTGCTCAGCGGCCACTTTCTAATACTTGATGAAACTAAATTTATCATGTATTCCTGATGTAGTTTGAGCTCGAATTCATCCTATATCATGCAGATGAATAAATTAGTTTAAGAAAAAATCATTAGTACTGAACATCTTTCTGAATCCTACTGATCAACAGAACATAGCAGTGCCGCTCTGCTGTGCCTTTAGACCATATGTAAGTATGCCCCTTTATAGTAATTAAATTAGATGAATATCATTCCTTACTATATACTTGCTAATGTCTGGAACCCTATATCTATTAAAACCACTGAGTCATAATATGCACGGTAGGTACATATATAGAGGGAGAGACTATAACGGTATATTATCATTTAAAAGCTCACATGGAAGTGATTTAACTCATAGGCAAGTATTATGAATTTTAAATAAAATAAAATAAGAAAAAGCCTAATCACTATAAGTGTAAATTTTAAAAAAATCACTCAATCTTAAAGTATGATGGATAAGAGTCAGATTTCTGAAAAAATGCTCTAAACTGGGGCACTATGGTGGCGAAAAGAATATTTAGGTAAACTCAAGTTATCTTAAAACAAGTTAATTACATTGGAAGACCAGGATATTGGGTCCATGAAACCACCAAAGGGAATACTTCACTCCCTGGGGGTCAGGTTTTATTATCCTGTGAGCATAACCTAGATTAAAAGTGGCGGAGGTTACAGTCAAAATATCACAGATTTGATAGAATGTATGAAAAACACTTCAGTAACTTTTAATTTATCCTGTCTTGACAATTATCGTTGAAATGATGTTGTGACTATGAACCAAGAAGCTGACACAAATATTAAAAGTATGAACTATAACATTACATAGTTAAAGACCATAGGGCATGTGTACCTAGACCTGTCCCTACCTGTGTACCACATAGGATATTGACTTTTAGATAATGCTGACAGCCAAGTGTCTTATCTTCATGAACTCCAGAGGATACATATTGAGACGTTTTAGTCGACCGGGAATGTGTGCTGTTGTTCAGTGTCTAATATATACATCATGAATTGTATTTCTATTCAGTAGCATATAGTATATATCCCTTTCGTAGTCAAATTAAACTTGAACTGGCACCATAGTCATGGGGTGCTGGGCAGGGTGACCCTTTTGACGAGACTATTCAAAGGCAGTGATCCACTGCCTCGAGAATATCTCGCAAGAGGACACTTGCAAGAATCAAAACTTTTAGATTTCTGCAAATACAGTTGCATGTCGCTTGTTTCCCATTGAGAGGTTGTGGCAGGGACTCGCAGCGGCTGATCCACTACTGGAATGTTCTCTCTGTATTAACTCATACGAGTGCAGTAAAAAAACGGAGGGGATTCGCCGCAATGGATCACTGGCCTAACCAAAATGAGGCACTGGGTCCAGGGAAGGTGATCTCATGGATCACCAAATGTGCCCATGCTGATGGTCCCATGTGACAGTAAATACCCATTGAATTCTCCATGTATAGATGATATTAAAATAAATTACAATCATTTAAATACATCAGCCTAATATTCTGCTTGGAGAGTGAGGTTGCTTAATCGCACAGGGTGGTAGAGAAGGATACACTTAACTATATAGCAAAGTGATAATATTACTCAATATAAATTGATTCATAGGAATTTCATTCACCTTCATAAAAGGCAGTGCTATATACGAATATTTATAATAGAATATCTGTGTATTAGATTGCCCCAGATGTTGTTAGCATGATACTATGGCAAAATAGTTAAGAGAATCTATAAGAATGTTGACGACATATCTATCATATCAGATACAGATGGATAAAGGTGGTATGACTTTGTACACTTACATACCCTTGACATTAGACTGGCTTCTAGGCCTTATGTGACAACACTTCAACTATCTATTCCTTCCCTTTGGGATTACACTCACAATGAGGATTAAATTGCGAATACCTAATATAGCATAGAGTCTAGAGCACATCTACCTGGACCTGTTCCTACCTGTGCACCATATATAGGATATTGACTTTTTGATAACTGGAGATAGCCAAGTGCCTTGTGAGACATGATATGTTGATAGCTATGAGCGCGTCTTATATTAGTCCACATGAAGCCCAAAGTCCACGGCGACAAGAACCTGCATCAAAATCGTATCGCACCTTTGCCACGCTATTTCGCCACTATTCCGCCTGTGTGCACAGCGAAATAGCGAAATAGCTGCGAAAAAGTGGCGAAATAGGGGCGGCAGAGGTGCGATACCGTTTTAGCGCAGGTTCTTGTCGCCATGGATTTTGGGCTTAAGGCTTAATGGGTATAAATTAACGACTATGACACTTTAGAAAAAATTAGCAGGCACAGGAAATGTGGGTGTCCGTTATTATTCTCCCTACAATACTATCCCATTGTGCCCGTTTGCATACCCGCAGGAAGGTACTCTTTTACGGCCACTTCACTTAAACAGACAATTATAATATGGCCTGTCAGATGGAGTTACAAACATTGAATGCTATAGATACAATTACCTTTACCTAAATAATACTTAAATTATAACATAGGAAGAATTAAATATATACAATTTCCATATAAATTGACACAAGGGCCTGCTACCTTCATAGTCACTATATATATTCAATCACGATCCATTGAATGTAAGATAGTGTATGATAAGACAAGTGGTCAGTAGAAGTTGTTATCTCAGCAGGCCTTAAACGAGGAGTTTATATCTCTGAAGAACCTCTGTGCGTCACCACACGTATACAGCCCACCTACCACACACCACGCCTCCTACAACCTCTGTACATCGCCACACGTATACATCCCACCTACCACACACCACACCTCCTACAACCTCCGTAAATCACCACACATACATCGTACAACTACGCCCTACCCTCATCGCACTGACATCCCGTAAGTACTGGCTGTCTTATATGAATTAGATCTATGTCTTATAATGAGAAATGTAACCTATCATCATTATCCCAGCTGCTGTTATATTCAGCAAATACCAATAATGTAAATAGACCAGTCTGAGCAGAATATAATAGAGTGCGCGGATAGCAAAAATGCGGTTGTTTTTGCCTTATTTGCAAAATAATGGTCTACATTAGTGATTGGTATTTCTGGAATTGAACAGCAGCTGGCACACTGATAACACATCCCTAACATCTCATGGCATAACCCCCTCTCCTACATTAAATATATAGCATCTCCCGATTTGTGTTTGTCTCTTATAGCATCTCTGTACCATTATTACGTCATTTTCCTATGCAGTTGTTTAACAAAGAATAAACGATAAACTGTAAGAACATGATATTTTATCTAGATAAATCCTTTATATGTCTTTTGGCAATACACCTGCGTGCTTATTACATGTTTCTACATAAATGGGTCCTAGAGAGAAAAACATTCCTGCCAATGGGGTACCAGATATGGAGAGGAGGAGAGGATTTTTTAAACATCATTATATAATATACAGTAAATAAGATATTATGCTGGCTGAATATAACTGTGCTGTATATGAAAATAAATATTGTGTGAGGGAAAAAATGCCACTTTGGATAGATAAAATGAGTAGAAAAATATGAAATAATAAAAAAGAACAATGCAGTGCAACCCACATTAAAGACTAGAATAGACATGAGAATTATTTAGACAATTAGAAGATATGTATGACAAGTCGTATATGAAAGTGATATGCACCAGGCTGATGAGACTCATAATGATACACATAACTTAAACAAGAAAAGTTTCCTTCATTCCAGGTAAACATGGTGGACATAGATAACAGGCTACGGTGAGTGTACATTTTTCATTTGTTAATTTCATTATCAGTCAAAATGGATTTGTACAGTGCAAATGGCATTTTCGGATACCTGGGCCTCTAGTAATGAAACCAAGATTTAGATTTATATTTATCCTAAATTGATATTTACCCTTTAATGATGGTATAGTGTTTAATGTCTTATATCATGTGTCGTCATGATGTATAAATGCAGCCATGACAGGGCTGTATTCCTACATTATGCCTACCCTATGGGATTGATGTATACATTCCCAAAAGGTTGGACTGATGGCCAATGCATAACGAGTGAGGCATTTGCTCATGGTGCATCATGACAACAATAAGGATTAAGTTGTTCCATGGGTTGTGATCTGTGGCTGTAGCTGTAGTATTTCTAATACTATAATGACAATGATCAACTACAATATTGAGGCCTCTTCACCTCCACTCACCTCCCTGAGGTGAGCATTTTACAGCAAGAATCAGGTTAACATTCTAGGTGATGTTGTGTACAGGCGGAATTAATTCTTTTTGATCAAATTGCACATGCACTAATGCAGGGTGGCATATTAACCTTTAAAGTAACCTGGGGCTAATGTTTTTGACACTAAAATATTGGTCTTCTATGATATCAAGCATGTTGTATAATGATATAACTGGTTTGATCTTTCTATTATATCATCTATTTCTAGTTTGGACAATGCCAGGATCAGCCCCCAGAACCAGCACCGGCTGAGGGCGGCACTCAGCAAGAATACCACCCTGGGGCAGATAGCGTGAGTTATCTTTGTGTTACAATATGATACAAATTCATTCCTATGCTCTCCATATGATTTGGGAATGATCTAGGTGTGACTCCCTAGAAGAGTTTCCTAGAATCATGGTTTTTTGATAACTATCGTATTTTAAACATTTCTATTGATCTTGCTACTTAGAATATCAATGACAGAGAAGGAAGAGCCCCCCTTGGGAACAAGACTATGATCAAACCCAAATGATAATACTTGAGAAGAATGTTAAATGTCTATCCCATAATGCTTTTCAAGGGAAAGTAATTACACCTTTTAATACCGTCTTCAACAACAAACCAAATACCATAATAGGGTTGCCTTTTGTGAGGATTTCGATGTAAACATGTGCTTTAAAAGAAAAGACAAGCGTAATTCCATGTGGCTTTATATCTGTTGTATTGGTATTGATCAACAATATCCTGACAGTCACACTATCATTATATACATTATGTAGCATTTAAATATGAAATAAAGACCAAAATACTACCCAGCCATACCAATCCTATACAAATTGCATTCAAATTTGGTTTATACCAAACAGCTAATGTACCATTAAAGAGCAATTCATTGTATTCATGAAAGAATTCCTAGCCCCATTGCCTTGCCATTTCATGAAGAAAGTTATCAAGAAGGCCACAAGAGCCAATATAAATGAAAAAGATAGAATATACAAAATCGTCTGCACTTACACTACCCCAAGAGTTTGTTATAGTGGTGTCTAGACCAATCAATGCAGATGGGCTGAGTGTGTCTGATACATTTTTGGCCTCTTGTGACATCATTTTATAGATTACCCTCTTTGTATCGTTCAGGTTTAAATGCTACATGTTGCATTTGTTTGATAGAATGTATGTGAAAATATATTGGTTATCAATAAAAATACTACCGATAGGAGGTCACATAAAACTACACTGGTCTCTCCTTTTAAGAGACACTAGTTGCACTTGACAATTGTCTATATTCATTCTCTTTAGACAATCTTTGCATTTTTTTTGTGGTTAAGATAAGGAGTGTTAATAGTATGAATATATTCATTTGAAAATAACCAAATTGGATCATTTACTTTGCCCCAGAAGATTGATAATAACTATTACCAATATGCAAAGAAAATAGGTTCTTTATTCATTTAATTAATGGGGTGGCCATGTTAACAATGTCATTTATGGCCTGTCCTGGCCAACATAAATTTTTATCGCCAAAGAAAACTCTCACCCGGGTGACCCAATTACCCTCACCCCACTACTACCAGCCTTCCTCAGAGGTCCAATATTCCCACCCACCCACACCTTAATTATATATGATATAAAAAGTAATAACTATCTGTATTCAAAAATCTCCTCACTAATAATTTCATGTGTATTCAAATTTATATATCAGAGTGTTATATCACACAAAACCAAACTGGTTGCTTTACAGTTAAGTTAGCGAAGAGTTTTATTGTAGGGGTTCTATACATTGAAGAAGGGTGGGGTTAGATAATTGTATTCAAATGTTTAATGATAATGAATGTCGAGATATATCTCGATATTCATTTAACATTCCAACACTTCATATAGAATGTTCAATGTTATGAGCATCACCACAGAGGAATCAATAGTATATCATATCGATATTACTAACTGTGAGATAGTCCAACATTCTGGGGTATTAAATTGTATGATAGCTGACCATTATAGCATATATGCCGCCAGGAAGAAGGACCGTGAAAAACACTGCAGTCTGACTTTTACCGGCCGTTCTTACAGACACTATAATCCTGACGATCTCAAAACAGAGGTGGCTAACCTGGATTTAACTACCTTCTATGAATCACAAGACCCTGATGAGCAGTGGCTTATCATTTACAAATTTTTGGTGTCATATCTTGATGAACATTGTCCAATCAAGACAATAACAATTAAGAAAAAGTCTGAACCTTGGGCCGGAGACTATTGAATTATTAAATGAGCGCCAAGAGCTAATCGCTGAGAACCGTGTCACACACAACAGGGACACCCTTAAGGCCATTAGGCGTATACGTAATAGAACACAGCGGCAGTTGGAAAACTCGCAAAATGATTACGTAATACTTGCCCTGGAAAATGCAAAGGGGGACCCCAATAAATTCTGGCGAGAGGTTAGCGCTTTAATAAACCCGGTCACGAAAAATCTAAAGATTCAGCTTGTTAATGATCTCACAGGGGAAATAATTCCCAAAGAGCAAACTGCCGCCTTTATTAACGAATATTTCGCTAATATAGGACAAGATCTGTTCTCCAAACTCCCCCCCACTGGCATCTTAATCCCTGATCCTGTCATCAATGATAATGAGCCGGAACTGGACATTGAAGAAATTGTCTGTGAAGAGGATGTTCGTAGCCTAGTGTCTAAGATCAATATAGACAAATCTTGTGGCATGAATGGGGTCAATAGCAGGGTAGATGCGCTGACATGTCTCATACCAGCGGTCACTACCATGTTCAAGAATTCCATCATCACTGGTGTGTTTCCGGCCTCTTGGTCGAAGGGACAGCTCATTCCAATACCCAAAAAGGGTAACCTCAACAACATCAAAAACTGGCGACCAATCACACTATTACCCCTCCCTGGTAAATTACTAGAGAAATTAGTTCACACTGTCTTGTCTAAACACCTGGAAGATAACAGTATCCTCAACAAAAACCAATATGGCTTCAGACCCGGATGTGGCACGTCAGATGCGGTCTTTGCTGTTGTGGAGGACCTGTTTGTGGCAAGGGATGATGGGAAGGTAACAGCTGCATGTTTTGTCGATTTCTGCAAGGCCTTTGATAGTGTCCACCACCCAACCCTAATACAGAAAATCTACAGGCTAAACATACATGGTGCGCTAAAGAAATGGCTCAGCGATTATCTGGGTCACCGCTCGCATGAAATAATATGTAATGGAGGACGCTCTCCCTCATCGCCTGTCCATTTTGGAGTTCCTCAGGGTTCCATCTTGGGCCCGCTTCTATTTGTGCTATATATTAACGACCTCCCGGACACTATTCTGAATTGCAAATTTGCCATGTATGCAGACGACTTAATGTTGTATGCATCCCATGAAGACCCTCAAATTGCACTGCAGCTGTTACAAGAAGATCTCATTTCAGTAGGAGACTGGTGCCATGCGAATTATATGACCATTAACACCTCCAAGAGTATGGTCATGTACTTTGGCACGGCTAGCCGGGTTGATAGACTGGATGAGCCTTCCCTCACATTATGTGGACAGGTTCTACCTAGTTGTAAAACCTATCCATACCTAGGTATAGAACTGGACAGTAAGCTATCAATAAAACCGCATGTCACCAAGGTCAAGAAAAGTTTTGGCAATAAGAATATTAAACTAACCCGCCTCCGCAAAAGCATGACGAAAGACGTCAGTCTCACACTTTATAAAGTTATGATATCCCCCTCCGTTGAATACTGTTCCTTCTATACGGGTAGTGTGATTAAAGGTGAACTGGATAAACTGCAACGTATGCAGAATCAGGCGTTAAGAACCTGTCTACAGGCCCGTATAAGAGACATCAGCATTGCTGATCTTCATAAAGAATGTGGTGTTGACACCTTATCTGTTAGACGCAGCAAGCAGCTACTATGTATCATGTGGAAGAAATTCAAGAAGGGAGAGGCCTTAATCCAAGCTAATGTACGCACTCGGGGCGACTTGAAGGTCCGCTTTGCCAAAAGACGTGCCAAATCGGCTTTCTATGAAAGATCCCCCTATTATCGCGCCGTGTCTATATGGGACAAACTTCCCCATGAGACTCAGAAATTACCCACCTATAAGAAATTTAAAACCGCCATCTCCAAGTTAAAGCTGGACTAATGCCGCACCCTCACACTGATATATCACTCACGTTCAGGTCCACATTTCCTACATTACATAATACCAAATATTTCTACTGCCTGTCAATGCATACTTATGTCATCATAACTGTACACAAAATAACATAATTGCAATCAGTCATTGTAAATTCATGACCCTCCATGTACACTTATATTTTGTTTATTAAACAACAATACTTATATTACTACCTGAATATCATTACATAAAAAATTCAACAACGCCAATAGCATCTCACCTGAACAAGGATTGTAATCAGTGTGGTGCGCGGAAGACCGTCCCATAGGGACGATTGCGCACTTAAATAAAATAATAATAATAATAATAGTGTATTTATTGGTATCGATACGCCATGCCATTGGGATGACAGAACTGCTTTAATTTAACGTCTAACATGTCTAGAATCAACATTATTGACAAATAATTCATCGGATAAAAAGGTATCTATTGGAGGATTATCCCGTAGGGAATTCACAATGACATGGACCCCCTAGCAATACAAAAGTGTCACGGCTCAGCTTACTCCGAGGAACAAGGGGCTGCGTCCTTACACTCACTGGCAGACCCCCAATACACATAATACATGTAGTTGTCATATTTAAAAAATGTGGGGCTTAAAAGCAACCGATGATGTTAACCATGTATGCATTGATAGGAGCCACGTTTCACCACTGTGCATGGCATTTATATTCTAACAGTGCATGGAGTTTTAAGAAAATCTACTTCTCAAGTTCACATCTCTGGTTAGTCGCATCCAGTTTTACAGTGACACCCACCAAAATCTAGCATAAGGTTTTGCCTGATTAATTATGTCATTCCTACAGACCATATGATATCAGGTAATTCCTATTGAAACATAGAGGGACAATTCTAGCGATAGGAAAAACACAGCCCATGCATATGGTCCACCGGGTTATGTACTAATGTGTGAGTAAACAGTAGGCACCGGCATCCAACTGATGAGGGCGACTCCTTTATGACTACCACCTATGTTTAATATTTTTATCGCTCATTGGGACAGACTCTCTTGGGAACGTGAACAAGAAAATCTTTCCAATCTTCAAAGTGATAATCTTAAAGTCCCTTATCTTAAAAATGTTACCGTAAATTTCGGGTATTACCCGCATCTTGCGTATAACCCGCACCCCCAACTGTGGAGAATTCTATAACCCGTTTTTGGATCTGAAAATCTCAATTTTACTACTGTTCTATAGTAATAAAAACCATCGTATAACCTACACCCTATGTAGGCATGTTTGGTATCAAATGAAAGCTGAGTTTGATTCGCGTACAACCTGCGGGTAGTACGCAGGAATTTACGGTACTTGCTTTTAAGCTAATCGCCTCGGTAAACCCACTCAGTTTTCTTTTTTGACCCTTATTTATTAATTGTTGGTAGCATATTGTATCATGTCATACCCAGACCCCCTTTTCCTTCTTTCTTTTTTTCTTCAAAACTGATATCAAACATAACTATGGACAACTGCAACAGGTATAATACAGTGGTGCGATCCAGTGTATAGAATAGTTAATTTAGATTGTCATGCAAGGACAATCTGAAATAAATGTTGTTCTCTTAAAATCATCTTAGAATGTGGAGGGAAACGTTTTTAAGATTACCACTTTTAAGATTGGAAAGGTTTTCTTATCCACATTACCCGCATTATATTGAAAAACTTTGCATGTACTAAGAATATTTTGCCAAATAAAATTTCACAACAACAACAACATCTAAAACTGTCATCGGACCTTCGTATAATCATCAAGTCCTCTCATGTAGTTATGAATGTCATGATGATAACATTGTTTTCTGAATACTTCTCCCGATGGGGTGTTAATAAATGATATAGTTTTCAAATCTTTTGAAATGCTCTACACAATTCTATTGCCTCTTGACTCCTCATTAAATGAACCTTAACTTACAATGATTCCACTTCAGGTTGTTGGGGAGCAGGCTGACGGATGCCGTGGTGGATGACTTCTGTGACCTGATAGAACGGAACTCAACACTTCAACAGCTACAGTATGTATGTCTGTGGAGATCTATGAAGATTCAGCAACAATACTTAGAGAACTCAACACGAAAAGCACTACAATATGTATGATTCAATAGATCTCTGTACATTAAACAATACTAACTAAAATGTATGTGATCTTGTTCTTACAACAGCTAAGTTCAACACAGAGCAGCCAAAAATATAAAATGGAAAGTTTGAGAGTAGTATATGAATATTACTTAATACATGAAATATTTAATGAGTCCCCATATGTAATCCTCGGTTCCCTTTGCGAGAGGTACTATGTATAGTTCGTTTACACCTTTTTGGACAATCAAAGACAATACAGAATGTGTCTGTACTCTATGTGTCCTTACTGCCCTGTCTGCACTATTTACTATTACCTCAGGTTTGGGCAAGAAGACTTCACGGATGACGGAGTATCCAAACTACTGAGGGCACTGTGTTCAAATACAACATTGGAACTGCTACAGTAAGTTACCAACTTCTCTGATGACATCTGATGACATCTGATGACCTTTCATTCTCCATCTTTAATGTATATCTGGCTAAAAATTCAATAATCTCTTCATAAGGAGGAGGTTATAAGCAGCAAACGGTTATAAGAAACACATTTGCTTTGCCAAATCCTTTTCTATACTTTTAGTAAAGAAACACACTATTAGAATATCCATTTCTAGCTAAAAATCGTTTATAAGGAGTAAGTTTTTTCAAGATAGTACATCATCTTTTATTATTGAAATAAGGTGAAAATCTCACATATCCTAAAGGGCCGGTGATGTGGGCGGTGGCCTACAAGGATGTGCGTACGGACCTGTGAGGGCCCATCACAGGGAACGCCCTGCCAAGACCCCCCAGCAAATTATTGTCACCTTTGGCCACTGTTGGCCAACTTTGGTCATGCTGAATTTGGTCATGGCAAAACCTGACCAAAATTGCCGAATTCGGTCATAGCCAAAAAAATCATGGATCCTTCTGGGATTAAACCTGTTTCTGGGAGTACCAACGATATATACCAAGTGCTAAAGCCCCATGACCACTGACTCATGTAATGGCTAAGGGCTGTTTGTTAATTCATATGTTAGCTGTGAGCTTTGGTCAACTTTGGTGAGGTTTGGCTATGACCAAATTTGGCAACTTTGGTGAGGTTTTTGCATGACCAAACTCGGCAATCCATTAGCCAAAATACTGAAAATTCAGTAGGTTGGCAAAGTGTGACCAAGATTAGCTGGGCCACTCCCGCTCTCTAAACAAGAATTAGAAGCTGTTTTATACAGTTAAATCTCGTTATAGGGATGTATGTAAGAATATACTGACATGGAAAGAAGAAAGCTTCTAATTCTAAACAGCTTCTAACTCTTGTTTAGAGAGGGAGTGGGGTCGTGGCAGGGCGTCCCCTGTGATGTGGGTGGCCCAGGGGGTAGGGATTATATTTCTTTCTTCTTTCAATGTCAATATATTCTTACATACCGGGGGAATTTTCTAAAGTAATAACCTCGTTATAATTAAGTTTTGGGCCAGTCTAGGTTGTTTAACAAAACATTCTTTACTAGGGAAATGTATATGTATATAATATGACCAAAATCTGTTACAAGCATGGTTGATTACAAGGAGCAAATTCGACTTGCCAAAAGGTACTCCCTATAATGGGATTTTACAGCTTCTAATTCTTGTTTAGAGAGAGGGAGTGGGGTCGTGGCAATCATTTTATTCTTAGTAGCACACTGGGTCTGTTTGCCAGGTCAGAGCCTGAGCACTGAAGAAGTTGTACACAGAGAGAAGTAAAGGCGTCACCATGACTCTTTTACCATAGTCAACTCTAGTTTTTAGACTCTTGTAGCAGAGTCATGATGACTCTGGTAAAGGTGTCACAGCCACTCCAGTCATACCCCTTGGACGTTGTACAACTTGACTCTACCTTAGAGTCAAGTGCAGTTGACTCTGCCCACAGCAGAGTCATACATATTTTGACTCTGCGTGAAGAGTCAAATAAAAAATGTGTTGACTCTGATAGTAGTTGTATATGAAACCACATGTTGGGGCAACCTGCACTAGTTTGGTACCAGTGGCAACCACAGGCCAGAGCCAATATCAATACTTCAGACATTTGGTACATGCCAAAGTTTTGGTCCTTTATAGAATAGTACACTATGTCTTTATTTGTCTAAATAATGTATTTAAGGAATGTCAATGTAAAAGCTTTTCCAATTAACTTACCTGAATCAAATATGATGATAAACTTTACAATACATTCTAAGAACATCAACAGTATAAAGCCTAGCCACTATATTTGTGGGTAAGGGAAATAAACATACGGCTGGGCACTTACTGTCTGTGATATCATGTATGGCACTGCTTAATACTACACATAGACCTATGATATTGGCATCTAATTTGATGTTTGTGGCCAATGGTCTACAGAGTGTAGTGTGAGGCAGATATGACTTCACCTACTCACTTCTCTCACAGGCCTCACCTGGCCTGTCCACTAATTTCATACACCTATTGCCCCCAGCCTGGCCTGACATAATTACACAATTGACATGACCTGCATGCCCTCATGTATTCAAGTGTAAATTTTGACTCCCCCTCCTTTGATGGGTCAACTGTGGTTGACTCTTCAGGAATGGAGAGTCAAACTCATTCGACTCTCCTCTACAGGTGTTGCGTGGGAGATAAACTACGACTCTGGCTGTCAGAGTCGTAGCGACTCTTTTACTTCTCTCTGTGTACCGTTGACTTATGAAGGTCTGAGAATCTTTCCACATAGCATCTGCCACCTGACATCTCCCTACTTAACCTGTATCAGTGATTTGCAAAGACAGGACGATTTTGGAGATCTATTTCCTAAGTTTCTTTGCTGGAACTGTCGCTAATAACAAATGTAGGATATGGTACCAGTGGGAATTATATCTATCCTTTATCACTGTATTTTCTAGGTCAGCACTTTGTTGACACATTGTTTAACATAGTGATAATTGTTGCCTGTAGTTTAAAGAGGAGAACATTGTACTTTCCCCATAAATATTTACAGTCAGACTGGATAAATAGACTGAATTTTATAGTTTTGTTTCTTTCCTTTTAGGCCAACCAACATGCAAGAGAACAATATGATTACAGATATTCATCCACAAATATCTTTTTGTTAGAAATATAGAACGGAGTCAAGATCATACCCTAATTCTTTCTGATCAAACTGACACTTTTATTATTCCCCATCCTCAGGAGGGGGTGAAAGGAGCACCATGAAGAAATTCACATTTGCTCCGACCCTCTAATGTACAGATGTTTCATTACTCTACACATTGCTAATGTCATAATTCATAGATACATATGTATTCCCCAGTTATTGGATGTTAACTTAACCTGTACTACTTGCAGGTTACGTAGATGTAAGGTGACTGATGCAGTCATGGAGGACCTGTGTCTACTCAGTCTACACAACTCTACACTCACAACTCTACAGTAGGTGTTTTTATGTACCTGATGCTGATTCAATATGATGTCATTACTGGATATCTGGATGTGTATTATTGCTGCATTGCTGCATTATCTACCACCATGGCTTGGCAACACATTGCAAAATAATCCGAATCAAAATGGCTGTCAGTTTTTTAACCTGAAGCCTGCAGGTATTAGCAGATACAATGGCATATCACATAAGCTAATAGAGACATCATATCAAAATAATATGCTAACTTCTCAGTGAGTCATATTTCGTATCTACATCACTAAAAGGAGATGAAGGTGCTGAAAACAATAGCAGTAGATGGACTTACATCAACCTTGTAGGAAGGAAATTCACAATTTTGTAATTGATTGGGTATCATTTTTTGGGAAAATTGTTTCACTCTCCCATGGCGGTACACGGAATTTAGGCACCCAGTCTTTAGGCACCCTGCCTTCAGTCCCCCCTGACCACAGGCACCCTGCCCTTAGGCCCTCCGGATCTTAGGCCCCCAGTCTTTTGGCACCCTGGCCATAGGCCCCCTGGCTATAGGCCACATCCTCCTCACGTCCACTATGACTTCCTCACATCCACTACCCACTCCCCGGCCTGTAGGCACAAATCTCACGTCTATTTCATACATCCAACCCTCCTCCCTTACGTCCAACCCCGTCCCTCACGTCCAACCCCCTCCCTCACGCCCAGCCCCCTCCCTCACGCCCAGCCCCCTCCCTCACGTCCAACCCCCTCCCTCACGCCCAACCCCCTCCCTCACGCCCAACCCCCTCCCTCACGCCCAACCCCCTCCCTCACGTCCAACCCCCTCCCTCACGCCCAACCCCCTCCCTCACGCCCAACCCCCTCCCTCACGCCCAACCCCCTCCCTCACGTCCAACCCCTGCCTGTAGTCAGGGTGGCCTAAAGGCAGGGGGCTGCAAAACCGGAGGGCCTGTGGGCAGGGGGCCTGTGTTCCGGGGGCCTACAGGCAGGGGGCCTATAGTCAGGAGGGCCTATATTCCGGATACCCCCCATGGCTGGTCTCTACAATGATATCTGAAGTAGTAAAAAGGGGATATGCATCAAGCCTGCACTTTAAAGAGGGGTGACTTTGTGTCTAGCAATAGGCCTACCTGGTGTCTTGCCTTGTTTGCTGGTCCCCTCAAACAACGCACCATCATTGTAATTGTAAAAAAAAAAAAAAAAATCAGATTATATTTAATATTTTATGGTACTCGTGCAGACAATAAAAGTCAATGTGTCTCCCATGTGGCTCTGGCAAAAACAGAGAGTCACAAAAGCCCAAAACTCTGCTTGAATGAAGGGCCAACTCTCTTAGTTTATATTCCACCACCTCAGTTGATCCTTCATTAAACCGTTCAATACTGCTTTGCCTTTTTGTTTCTACCAGAGTCACATTGGAGACTTGGCACTTTTACCTATCTCAGCACATATCTCCCAGTATAAATATTACCCCCAGGGGAATGGTATAAACCCAAGGGATCAGTGGTCATTATGGTATGGATATGTAATGATCTTCTGAAAAAGTCCATATGACGAAGAAGAATTGGCACCACCAAAGGAGACATGCAGTTTGTTAATGTGTGTCTATAATTATTGTCAATATATATAAGTAATGTACTACTGGGTGTAAATTTATCTGAGCATACCTAGCTGTATGTAGCGCCCTGCAAACAAAACTTTAAGAGGAAGTTGAGATGTTCTTGTGCCATGACTTGTGATCCCTTTGGGAAACGTGCACAAAGGTGGTAAACAAAATGACAAAAGCACATATTTAAGAACTTGGACACAGTACATTACAAGTAACCCCTTTTTTTTTTACGTAGATTTATTGGATTTAATAACCCTTTCGGGCAAAAACTAGCTTGGGCGCATTGCCCTTCTGCCGCCAGCACCCCTAACTATACAATCATTGTTTGACGGGCTTAATAAATTATAATGCTATGTCGTCCACACGTTTGTTCATTTTCCATGTATATGATGAGCAAAAAATTATTCTAACAGTCGTATGTCATAATAGTTATGATGAGATGAAATGAGATGAGGTTACAATATGTCAGTGTGAGATTTATACCTTTGATGATATGAAGGAGACCCATGAAAATGTGGGTATTTTTTTCCAAGAGACACACACATTTTCTCTTGTCATGAACAACTTATGTTAAGTAGACCTTCAGCACTGTAACCCCCACCCTCAAACTTCAGTTATAGCATCATCCGTCCTGTAGTTCCATAGATTGGCACTGTGGCTGAGCAGGCAGTGAAATCTGCTAAAAGATGAGATGAAGTAAACTGACTGGTTAAGGCCAAGCAATTGTATTATCAGTGTACTACAATGTATGGACATTCTTATATAAATATCAGAATGGTTGTGTTTGCAGGAGTGGGAGGCAGCTTGTCAAGGAGTAGTTAACTACAGCTTGGCCAAGTGTATGGACCTTCTATGTTTAACAGTATTTTCTTTGCTTTTCCCAAAACTTCAAAATGGGAAACCAATACAAGACTACTACTCCCATAGAAGATGCAGCAATATGTTTACTTGTTGCAGGTTCCATCAGGCTGAATTCTCAGACCGTGGTCTGTGTAAGGTGCTCATATCTCTGCGCGGTAATGCAAGCCTTCGTGCACTAACGTGAGTATTTCTTCACGAATTCTACAACCTATATCAGAAACGCTCTTTTAACTAAAGTAGTTATATAATGTTTAATATTTGCTAAATTTACTAATATTATTAGGGACTCCAGAAAAAAATCGAGAAATTTTAAATGGTCAATTATTTTCTTCTATGGTGTAGAAAGTGAGAAATGTAATCCAAATCTTTTAGAAATTTCTTTCTATCTATTATAGGTCCCAGACAATCATCAATTATGTGTCAATAAAATACACCAAGTTCCCCTAGTACATTCACTATATAGCAGTTGGAGTTAGTCTGTGGTCACTTAATAGTTGTAGGGCAGGTTGTTTGGGTCATGGATGAGTGGGGCTGGTATTTGGAAGGTAGTAATGTAAGGAGTTTGGATGGCATTTGGAGTACTGGAAAGGCTAGGCTGTGATTGACAGACTCTTTTCACATGACTACCCAATCACCTCAGTGGGTGTGAGTAGACAGTAAACCAATTGCCTTAATGACCCTATCATGATTATTATGATGTTATGGTCTGGTAACAGGTGACAGCATCCTCTGATTGCTTCCATTTTTTAACATCATATAGCAACATATTGGATCATATCACAAAGCCAAAAGGAGCCACCAGGATTCATAACTTCATAGGGTTTCCCCTGTTTTTGATCAAATCTATCCTATTACCAATGAAATTGATAACTTCTCTTGGCTGCAGTCACTTATCATAGGTATGGCTGGATAGGCCTTTGTCCTGACTGCATTTCTGAGTGATAACCTAACAGTAATAATTAAAATGCCATCCCCTAAGAGGGGAGTTTCATAACAGTGTCTGTGAGACACAGCTGCACCAAAATGCTGACCTGCAGTGTGCACTGTGCACAGGGGCTCACCTAGCGGTCTCTGGAGTCCCTATTACTAATATGCCTACAGTCTTTGCGAAAACATGCAGGACAGTGGCAATGTCCTGCTAAAATGTCTCCGGTCCAGCAGATTGACAAGTGTAGCAAGACCGAATGTCCAGTCACATGCTGAGCTTTTCTGAACTAGAATATTTTAGTTGAGTTTATAAACCTGAAATATGTTTGTCAATAAACTGTGTAAAACAAAGTATTTATCCTGATTTGGCCATAACATATTACAAATGTAATGCACAATACTATTTTATAGTTAAAAATGCATATATCATCAAATATGTTGCTATCCGGTCCTTCAAAAATGAAGCCGGTCCTCCAACATTGAAAATCTGCAGGACCAAATGTCCTGTGGGATGGAAATGTTTTTGCAAAGACCGTGCCTAAAATCCCTCCTCCCTCAGTGTTTAAATTTTTGTGTTCCCATTATAAATTTACTTGCAGGTTTTGGGAGAGTCGTCTGACGGATGAGGTGGTCAGTGACCTGTGTCTGTGGATTGAGCAGAGCAAAGTGATGGACACCTTACAGTAAGTGCAACTTACTAATTACTGACTAGTCAGAATTAAAAAGAATAAGTAAGACCAGGCTAATTTAATGACATTGATATGCTGTCTCAACTGGGTGGCTGCACAGGTACAGCAACTTCTGCTGTAAGCAAACAGCAACCTGCACTGTGACTAGAGACAGCAGTTAGGGCTCATTTCTCAACAATCTATGAAAGCACTGTGGGCCAACGATCTGCCTGAATCATACAGTGTAAATCATCTAGTTTTCAAGTTTTTGGGGAGGTTATGCTTAAATTGTATTGTGTGATCGATTTGAAAGAAGTTGGGCATTTCTGAAGAAGCTGTGAACCATCCACCTGGGTCTTGACAGCAGAATCATCCAGCTTCTTTAGAATAGGCCAGGATCCACACTAAACTGTCCACCATACGTTTATCATGTTTACATCAATATGCCTGTCATGTTGTCAGGAAATTCAATAGCCCTTTCCCCCACATTTGATAGCTATGTGGACCCCAGCCAATTAACAAGTCACCTGCATGATTCAGCTGTGCATAAGGGCTGTAATCATCATGCAGTGCCATTCACTGCAGCAAACAACTATAAACTAAAGACTGTGTTTCAGCAAATAGATACAAGTTGAAAGTCTTTGACCAGGGGCAATCTATGACCTGGTGCAATCTATGACTGACAAGCTTGAATTTGATTTTTCTTTAATTGAAACGAAATAAAATTAGTATCAGTACCGCAAGTCTTAAAACATCCATTAATAATATTCCGGCCATTTGTATGTACATCTGCCCTCAATAAGCCATTTTTCTCATATCAGTCATAGATTGCAACCGGTCATAGATTACACCTGGTCATAGACTTTTCAACTTGTATCGATTTGGAAGGTATAGCCTATGGCACACTTTGTATCGTCCTACCAAATCCCATCCTAAAACCAAATTTTATAGTATATGTAATATCAATGGGAATTAAGCAGGGTGAATTGTAGAGACTTGAGAAAGAGCCCCTGTTATGGTGATATCATATCATTGTTAAAAGAACTTCCTTACATTAAATTAATTACCACTAGGGTAATCAACATTATTGTTCCAATTCTTATCCAGTTGAACTGTGTGAATTAGCAGCACTATCCCATCCATGTACAGCAGATATACATGACATACGGCCATCAGAAGAAAAGAATCACCACCTAATGGGGAAAATTGATTTGGTCTTGATCTTACTAAATATACCATGATTTTAACTTAGAAATAAGTAAAACTATTGTTTTTGGCCTGAATTCATTGTGCTTGTCCATAGGCATTTTACACCGTGGACCTGGTTTCAACATAGCTTTGTAAACTATGTGTATTTACACTTTGAACATGTATTTCTAAATGTGATTTGTGTATGTTTGGTTAGTGGCACCCAAACTAATTGAGACTTTTCTGTTCTTTCACATTAGATTCCGTGAGGCAAGATTTACCGATGCTGGTCTGTCACAACTCCTGCAGGCATTGTGTAGGAATACCACCTTGAAGTACCTTACGTAAGTAATGAGCTGCTGTTAAACTGAAATCTGATACAGTCTCAGAATATTAGAGTTAATATTTTGCATGTCAGATCTCTTCACTAATATATGGTTGATATATTAAACGAAAAATACATTAACATAACATAGTTGTTCAGTGCATTATGTGGTATGTCCACATGGTGGGATAATGTTAGGCCCCCTTCAGTGCAGGTACAGTAGCGAGTAGAGATCAGCATCGGATGATAGTCCACTATTTAAGGCACATCCCTCAGTCCCCCATGTCGCTGTGGTTAACATGGTGATAGTACTGATATTCCGCATTAGCATGATGATCACTGTGCAGCGCCATTTTGTCTGGTACCAGTGCTCTTTCCTCTGCTAACTATAGCAGCCAGCTGGTTAGCTGAAGCTGGTTCCTGACATGTCCAAAATTTGGAAATTTTAGGGGCCATAAACCTTTCAGTTATAGCCCTCTATTTTGGGTCCTTATGTCCTTATGTCCTATGTTCAGATTGGGGGAGTGCTTAGGATACTGGCAATTCAATACAAAGGTCCTGACTTCGAATCCATACCTAGGTTATTTGGTTCACACACAATTTTAAAATACTTTTTTGGTTGGTCAAAAATCATGATAGTACAATGTATGCAATTCAGTTGTAAATTTCCTTTACAAAATATACATTTTAAAGGGTAATCTAAAATAGTATTATTATTCTTGGCCAACTAGGAAAAACCTAACCATGCAACTTTGGCATGGATTCGAACTCAGGATCTTTGTAGTGAATTGCCAGTGTCCTAACCACTCCCCCAATTTGAACAATTGGCACTTAACTACTTAACTATTACCCATTCAAAAAGTGCTGACCCCTAGAACTGATATTGGACATGCAAAGACCAGCTTCAGTGATAGGTCTCACAATGTAGTATCACTGCAACTCGCCAGTGCGGAATAGAGTAGCCCCTGTCTGTACCTCCGACCCCAGTGGGCTTATGCACAGCTGGAAAAAATTATTGTCAACATGATTTTTATTCATATTGTGTTGCGCGACTGATTTTTAGGAAATATATGAAGTAATGTTTGTTTTTTTGTTTTACAAAGTGTCATCTTCATTGAAATGTCATCGAAGTGTCCTTGTCATTGAAATGTTAGCGATGTGTCATTGTCATTGAAATGTCATTGCCACTTGTCAAGAAGATGAATGTACCCTTAGACTTATTTATTATCTAATCAACTTCATGAAAATGTAATGCATGTATCCCTTGTTGATAACCTATTCATATCGATTTTCTCTGATTTTTGTGTGTTTAATTAGCGGCAAATTACTCATATATAAAACACGTTATTGTACACACAATCTTCGGCCATTATAAATAAAAAAAAACTAAATGCTTCACAAGTTAAGGTTTATTAATTTCTAAAAGCTGGTAAAGTGAATTTGTAAAATTTATATGTATATACACCCTATATAAGCTGTTTTTTCAGTTCTATTCAGTCCTCTGACGTTTATATGTGGGTGATGTCTATGACCTGGTGACGTATACTATGACCTGATGACGTCTATGACCAGCCCTTTGTAGCCCCCTAGTACCCAGATACATATCAACATTAAAAGAAAGCATTAAAAGTTGAGATTTATTACTTTCTAAAACCTGGTGAAATAAATCCATGAGATTTCTATGTACATCTGCTCAATAAGCACATATACAATTGTGCCGGTCATAGATGACCGCAAGTCATAGACAACTGCTGGTATTAGATAACCGCCGGTCATAGACTTTCAACTTGGATCATTTTGGTGAGACACAGCCCACATCTAATTGAGAAAATTTCAATGTAGGGGCAAAATATGGGACCAAATATCCAAAAGCATTCAACTGGTATCAAAAGTCCAATTTGGATCAACTTCTAAAAGAATCTTAAAGTCCAATTTGGGTCTAAAATTCCAAATTTGCCCAAAGTCTGATTTAGCCTCAAAAAGAGCTGACGTACATGCGTTCGCTTTGGACACTTGTTTACTTGATTAATTTGCTGGGACATGCTGATGATTACTTAGAATTATTTGACAAATATGGTGTCGTTAAACCCAGTGTTGGGGTCTCAAATGAGTGCCGACATCATCTTTGCACTGTGTTACCATTGACTCTAAGATACTAAACAGTATCACAAGCTAGAGGGAAACATGGACTCTATGATGAGGGAAAGTCCATATTTCAATATTTCACCTGAGGGTCAGGCAGTGATGGTTGTGCCTGACCCTCAGGTGAGGGTAGTTTTAGCGACAATGACTCTCACTTTTCTGTGTGTGTATGTTTGTAGCTGCCCAAAGAGTTGAGTTTAGGACAGCACTTATTATCCATTGTTCACTTCTTATTCACTTTTCTAATAGTATGTAGATCTAGATCATAACATTGCTATAGTATGTAAAACTACTTAAGACAGCTGGGCTTGTCAGCGTTGATGCATTTATTGTTCCTGCCTTATATACTATGCACCTGTAACACCTCTTCCTCTGCTTCCAGCTTCGGTATGAGTCAGCTGAGTGATGCTGTAATTGGGGACTTGTGTTACTTCATTAAGGAGAACGGTGTGATGGACGTCATTCAGTAAGTAGATCTGATATTAAACAGGAAATGCTGAACATAGTTTATATTTACTGAGATTTGCTTGTCTTACCCATCCATATCAATCAATATTTATCCCCCACTGTCACATCTGATTGTACAATCCAATAGTTAGACTCATTCACAATCATTCTGCCCCTGGTACATTTTGTCCAAAAGTACTAGAGAGCTGATGATGAACAGGATTCTACTAGTCCGTGTTCCAGAGGCTACATGATCAATACTGATACAAATTGGTGTTACCTTTAACTTATAAGGCTATGAATTCATGCGTACATCTTGTTGCAGATTTGGCGAAGCTACATTCACAGACCCAGGATTATCCACACTCCTGCAGGCATTATGCAACAATGTTACAATGGAGAGACTGAGGTAAGTTAATGCACACACCCAGAACAGACAGACATATCCCAGGTAGCAAGGGTATATTGGGCCAATGTCGGCAATGATCGACTCCATCGCAATCGTTATACCAACCATGGCCCATTGTAAGTAATGCATACATTGGTTCAACATACAAATTACAATGATGGCCCACCTCTGGCAGTTCTGATAATGGGCCATCGCTGGGTTGACTGCTGGCCCAGAGCTGGTCCATGCTTGATATTGATGATATTGACCCAGTGTTGGCCCAGTGTTGGGACACTTCAGGGCCATCATATTATATCTGACCTTGGACCAACATCAATTCTATCTACACTTGTCCAATATTGGCTGTGATCTACACCAGGGGGATTCAATGTTGCCTGAAGAATTTCTTACGGGATGGCTCAAACTTTGCCATCATATTGGGTTATAAATGTGATCCCCAGTGTGCTCTACATGTTTAAAGGTCAGAGGAAGTTCATAGATGAAATTTGGTATCTAAAAGTGCCATTTACTGCATGACAGCCGTGGGAATTTGTCAAAAGTAACTTGAAGACACCTCATGTGTGGGTAATGGAGCTAGATAAGTCCTAAATGATAGTAATACAGTTTGTATTATTTGTAACCATTTTGAGATAGAGATCAAGATGGATTAAAAAGACAGAAATGGCTTTTTCTAAACTGATGATTATTGACAGTCATGTCTTAAGTATGCTTGCACATTCAATTATACACATAAAAATAATATTGTTCAATATCAGTGATTGCTGCAGTGGTCCTATATTGAAAATTATATGTTGGGGTAACATATGTATTACAAGGTTGGTCCGATGGCTAATTTCTAACCTTGGAATAATGTAAAAACATTTTGATGTTGGCCCAACATTGGGCCGACATGAAATCAATATCACTTTATCCGAGCATGGGCCTTTACTGGGCCAGTGGTCAAACCAGCGGTGGGCCAATATCAAAATGCCATTATTGGCCCAATTTTAAGTGGTATATTGGCCCAATCATGGCCCAATGTACTTATGTTACCTGGGATGGTACAAACAGTGACCAAACACATGGATACAAAAGTAGATCTCTTCATATAAATTGACCTATTTTAACCCTTCTATGGCCATATAGTGCTTTGCTACATCCAAGCATCATGCCAATCCATGAGGTTGATACACCCATGGGGTTGGCATGATGCATGAATGCAGCACTACCGTAGCTATTTTTACGCTGTACATATTTTCGTGATTTTCCTCGAAAATATGTACAGAGCCAATATTCATACAGTATTGCATCAAATAGCCAAATCTTGGAAATCCGTGAATTTTAGTACCAGAGAAAATGTCCTTTTTAGCAAAACCGTGAAAATTTATACACGCGAAAATAACTGGATTTACAGTAATGCCCTGGGACAGAGGATATTAATGATGCAGAGTCACATATTTTGATTTTTCCAAATTAGCCCCCTTCATGAAATAGATCACACAGAGTCCATGTCATCAGTGTATGTAGATAGTTGAGATATATAATCATGGCATACCTGATAATGTCCAAACAGGATATTTAGGATAAATAGAAACCCAAAGAGCAAAGAATACTAAGAGGATCCACTGGCCGACTTCCTCTCCCTCGGAAGCCCATGGACTGTACCTCTATCCTATGGGAGAACACTTCAGTGGACCATCTTGATGTTATTTGCTTTTTGGTTATAGTCTGCTAATATATTGTCAGCTTGGTGTGGAAACAATTATATAAATAGCAGTCCCCCCTAAAGGGGGCAGCATTCATTGAATAGGTGGAATAAATGATATGAGATGGGACTAAGTTTTTACATTCGATCAACGGAATAAACAGCAGAGTATAACATGGGGAAAGCCAAAAAATTGCAGCATAGTGCTCTACCATTGTCTCGACATCAAGACGACAAGTCATAGTAATTGATAAATCAAGAATCTAAATCTACAGTTTCTCATGTCAGTCATACTGGGACAGCATTGCGGAAAACATCATCCTACAAATAGTTTTTCTCTACAGAGAGAAAATTGTCAGGGTTAGGCATTGGCCACTCATCCTTGTCTAGGGAGTCCGGCTGGCACTCTTTCTGAGGCCATATAAAGTGGCTTACTTTCATAGGCCTTAGTCTTCAAAGAGAGCCAGGCAAGATGATAACTCATGCCAGAGTCAGCCTGACTCTCTGGGGAGTCTGTTAGCCTGAACATAGACTGAACATCCTTTGTGAAGTAAATGTAATTTGCAAATTGCATACATGTTGTGTTGATTTCATGAGGTATGTCTTATTCCGGCATCAGATTCCAACTAACTCTCACCTCCTTTCCTTTAGAAATGTTGAGAAAGTCTGAAAAATAGGGAAAATTATTTTCCTACATTCAAATTTGGTTGTTTTGAGTTGAGTGAAAAAATGTGCACTATTTCCCTTACCTATCTTTTCAGTTTCCTCAACTGTCATTTTAGTGATGCAGTGGTTCTTCCCATGTGTAGGCTACTCAATACGAACGCAGTGCTCAAAAATCTTCGGTAAGTTCTGCTGCCCAATAATCACACTAATCATTAACAAAGCTTCTACATAGTGTGCTGTATACATATCTGAGAAGAATTACCAGCAACAAAACTAACGCTACAGTACTTGATATTATCTCTGTATGCTAAATACAAATCTCCACAATGTTCTAAGGTGTGAGGTCCATGATTTGTAGTCTACCAAATCTGTAATTGATTAAAGCATCAAATGATAAGTGCCTGATAATAAATAAACTATCATTTTTTTACAGGTTTGAGGAGGCCAGGTATACAGACTCTGGTGTAACTGCAATCCTGCAGTCCTTGATGCAGAAGGATACCTTAGAGAAGTTAGTGTAAGTACAGATAAACTTGATATACAGAAGCACTACATTGCCAAACAGAATGGTATGGAGAAATCTTACACTTAGCAGAAACCTATGCAGAAACACAATATGTTAACCTATATGTAAATAAACTACTGGATAGATCAGTTTGGATCACCTCATGTATTTGGTATATGGGACAGACACTGAGAATGATTGGGAAAACAAGTCAGCCACACACAAATTAATGAATACTACGATACTAGTTGGAATTATGAATTAAGGCTTATCACCCCCAAACCAATGTAGCAAGAAAGGGTAACTTTTCAGAAAGGTTGCTGATAAAGTCTTTTGAAATTTAAAAAGTGTGACCGACAAGTTGCTCAGAGTGCCACTACAGTAGGTAGGGGGTGGGGATGGACAGGAGCGTTGTACATATTGCAGTGGTAATGAGGATTACAGGATTAATTGAGTGATTACAATAAGATAAAACATACCAGGTAAACTGACAGACACAGCCCCAGTATGGTGGGGGCAGACAGAAGATCCTGGCAAGTCATTGAAATGTTTGAATAACTCATAATCACTTATACTTGAGGACACAATCTGCACACAGTATATCTTAAGGACGGCAAATCTACTGTCTAAAATGGGGAAATAAGACCCAACATCGGAGCCACTGTGGTACTCAGGAGAGTGGGGGAATAAGAGGTACAGGGACCCAGTGTAGGTTACATGACAGGTTGATGTAAGAGTTGGCCTGGACTGCATACACAACATAATCACAGTCATGCACTTTGAGTATGATAGATCACATGCACTTTGAAAGCACCGTCAATGTTACATAGACAGCTACTGTAATAAACTACATGTAGACACCAGCGAGCAGCTATCTGGTACAAAGAAAGGTTCCTGGGTGACTTGGTTGCTCATGATCCATGACCCTTAGAACCATAAAAGTATGAGTAATTAGTATTGACAGTATTGGAACTACATTATGTGCCTCATGTAAACACTTGTACATTGGATTGGATATTCATGTTAAACACGTAGTGTGATACATAATGTGATAGATTTCCTATGAAATGAAAAAAATTAATGATAATATCATATTTCTGGTCAGACAAATATATATTAGCTGTCATTGTCACCCTATAGATGCATCACACTCTTGTTTCAACTGTGCAATTTGACCTTCTAAAACTACAGATTCCGGAATAGTCAGCTGACTGATGAGGTAGTCAGTGACATGTGCCGCTTCATTGGAGTAAATGATACTCTTAAAGTTCTTGGGTAAGTATTGATGGCTGTATCTATAGAGAAGTACACCTAGTCACTAAAGCATTTATACTGACCCTAAATGTTTTATCCTCGTAAACACAAATTCTGTCCATAAATGTAACACACACACATTAATAGAAACTAAGCCTGTAGACAATACGCAGTAATGGGGGTGCATTGTGGTATATTCCCAAACCAAGGAAAGAGAAGTCTTTTCTTGACATGAATCTACACTAGTCTTGATTTATAATATATGTATATTTTACCCTGGCAAAGTAACGTAAATTTATACCCAATTTGTAATCTAATTCTTTATTCTGGCAACATTACTTGTTTTCTATTCATAACAGAGCCTATGTATATACATGTAATAAATAAGCTACACCTACACTTGGTTAATGAGTACCTTTTATAATATATTTAATCATACAGACCTGAGAATTATGTTATCAAAATATTAATTGCTCGAGATGTAATGTTAAAATTAAATTACCCTTATCCTTGGTTCAACAGTTTTGAAATGGACAACTTCACAGACCATGGAGTTTCAGTCCTACTACAGTCATTATCCCTGAATCCCACATTGGAAGGATTGACGTAATTAATTATTTTATTATAGTATTTTGTAGATGCATGGAATTCCAGGTCTTCAATCATTTGCGTATATTTTATAAACAAAGAATACTTTACCCATAACTATAGGATAGGATGTCCTTACTAATGTTTCATTGATGTAGAATACAGTATTCTGTGAACAGAACATATGATTGGAAAGTTTAGAATAGAGCCAATTCTTGTCTCATGATGATAACACTAATCAACCATTTGGTTCTAGATTTGGTGGAAGTCCTTTGAGTGACGCTGTGATCAGCTACCTCGGTTCAATCGTGGAAGAGAGCCATCTGATGAAAGACATGTTGTGAGTAATGGACTCTATGTTTCATACCATTAAGTTTGTGAATGTTATCATCAGTATTATTGCATTAGTGTTGTTGGTGTATCAGGAAGTTGTTGGGCGGCCTGCTATATGTGTATTTGATTAGATAAGTATGATCGGCAGTATGGTGATGATGCCACTACTTCCACTACTAGTGGAACCAATCAAATAAATTAATTTGAGGTTGCTCTAAAAATTTCATGAGAGTCTAGTGTATCTCTTAGGAAAAGCTGTAACCATTTTCATGGGTCTCTCAAAGAACTATTCGTCAAAGAAATCACCAATCAGAGATCCTCAGAAACAATAAAAAAAGGTTTATTAAAAGGGCTCTAGCCACTGAGAACAGAGTACAGGAAATTTTCTGGTCACATGACAGTGACGGCCATGTTGGGGTGCCAAAAAAGCTCACATACCTGTTCAGTTCTAAGTGTAGTAGCAGAGGATCAACACACCGTCTTCTCAACTTTATTAAAAGGGCTCACTAAATGTTTATGTATTTCTACCATGGTATGATAAAAGTGTCCTGGCAATAAAGTGTCACATGTAATCTGGAGATGGATTGTGCTAAGGCCAAAGATCCATGCACATTTAGGAGTCCACCAAACTCCTCAACTTCCTATCCAGATCTTATTTGCATGGCATTCTGATCAGTCTTTGACTCAGTTTAATTCTCAGAGATAACATACCATGCATTGATCACTTACCATTGTAAAATGCAGGATACTATTTGTCTATGGTTATCAGATTTGATGATTTGGCAAGGGAGCTAGTGTTGACTCATGTAACTGTTGTGTAGCAAAATGTCCTCTTCTAACACTCTCCCGTGTATATGACTGATAAGTTTATTTAATAATGGTTCCCATACTTATTATATTATAAATTTATCCCTTACAGGATTTATCACCATGAAGGAGATGCACTCATCAAACCCCTGACAGAGTTCCTGAGACAAAGAACTGACATCATGAGTGTCAGGTAAGATTTATACTAGGAAACTCTCATGAAAAAAACAATTGATCATGTTGATCACTACACATCATTTGCATAGATATACCAACATCCGTGATAACCATTATTCATGTAAATGATTATTTGTTAATCAATAAAAATCACAGTATAAAATATTCGCCGAAAACTGCTGCTTAATGTAGAAGATTTAATAGTATCATAAACAAAATTAGTTTAAAGGGCAAGTTTCTCTCAGGCAGCACAAGTCGCAACATATATTGGCAGAGCATTAATGATTAAATGCAAACCACTTACTGCCCCTGCATTCAAAACATAAAGTCGCCTGCAGACTATGCTATGTGACAAGGTAGCGGGTGTTCTAACTATAGTTGTCAGACAAAGCACCTACTTGGCATGTGCCAGCCCAAAGCCTGACATATGCCAGCCCTAGGCATGTCAACTGGGGCCTGATTCAGGATTCCCCTGTAGCTGGTATCAGAATAGCATGCATTATGTATAAACTGAGGGAATGAATTGATCTTGATCATAATTCTTGAGACACACATTCATGCTTTGGGGAATCTTGATAATTATCTATTGGGGATGCTAGAAAAGGTAAAAGATTCAACGTTTTGATATAATTAAGCCAAAACAAATATGTGTAGGGCATAGACACCTCTTTTGTGTTTATTTCAATAGTAAAATAGCTACAAGGGAACTCTCATTGGTATGACACCTGCAGGGATTCCCTTAATCTACATACCTCTATGAATTAGCTATTACAAACCTGAGAAATAGAGACATGGACAGTAATTATGCCTAGGCCAAGAACCCAGTGAGCTCCACCTGCAGTGAAGTAGAGGTTATAGTGCACAAGTTAACCCTTGAAGGGCTGCATAGTGCTTTAAGGTGCTATGCTCTATGTGATCATAATGCATGAATTCAGCCTTGGTAAGTATATTCACCTAATTATTAATACATTTCCAAAGGGTTGCCGTATGAATGCAGTCTTGACGAATAGACTCACCAGGTTTACACTCTTGCATCATGCTGACAAATTGAAGCAGATTTAAAGTAGTTTGCAGCCAATAAAGGGTTAACTATTCTAGGGTTGTGAATTTGAAGGCCCTAGTCTAGACTCGTCATTTGGAGTGGGCCACCAACTGTTTATTTCATGACCGTCACTTTAAAGACCCTAAACTCTTCTCATAAGATGACCATTTGACAAGTTTGGATCCCTTCATTTTATCGGTGTGCAGTAACGGCACTCTGTGATTCAATAGTGGTTGGGGGGTGAACTAAGTAGAAGTCACGGTGGTGTAATATTTAGCACTGCTGCCTGAAGGTTATGAAGCTCCAGGTTAGAACCTCAGTGAGGATTGCACTTTCCCAATGCCATGTAGCTAAGTGTAATTTAGTATATATGCTAAGGTTGGGTGGGACATACACAGTCCTCACGATTCCAAAATACAACAATGTTGTTTGACAAGTTCTTGAATGGTGTATTATCTGCAGGGCCCGCAATCAGATTGCTTTCGATTGGAAAGTGGACAGGGTTGACACAATCATTTCTATCACCACAAATTGGATCGGTGAGGGGGCAGGTTTGAGGATAGCAGGGAATTGACATGGTGTGTGGGATTGCCAACAGGTCGGGTGATGATCAGACGGATTAGGGCTTGTACAGATGGAGAGCAAGGAGGGGGAGGGTTCCTGGAGGATCTCCCATTCATCACAATCAATTCAGTAGTAAATAACTACTGTAAGTTCTTGTTTAGAAGCCATGGCACTGACGCGAGTCAGGATCGCACCAGTGTCAGGTTGTGGCTGAAGCATGTATTCCACTGACATCGGTCTGCCGAGATTCTGTCATAGGATGAAAGTCTACAATATTAAACTAAAAGAGGGATCGAGGCCGATTCCGTCAGTGGAATACTCCCTTTATACACAAGTTTTTGCTACTGTGCTACAGTGCTTAAGTCACCATAATCAGATGCCCAATGCGGCTTATAGGAACAGCTCAAAGTAGGGGTGCAGCTTATATGCGAGATAGGCTTAAATTCATAGGAGTTAGGCTACATTGTATTATATCAGTTATATTTGTATTGTAGGTACATGACAAAGTTCTGTGTTTCCATGCAGATATTATGAAACTATGTATACATTGTATCTAAATGTGTTTATATTATACTTGGTAATTGATAACGCACAACAGATATCCAAATATTGTCTGCAATTACTTATTTAATTGTGGAAGACAATAAACATATTTCAAGTGAGAAATTACGGTATAATACAATAATGCTGTATAAGAAAGAACAGTCAAGGAATTAATTTCAAATTCTTATTTTAGGTCCATTCCTAGAGGACATACATGGTGTCTAATAACAAAAGAAAGGTGTGTACCATTAGATTTACTGACTTTGGTGAATACCATTCTTTATTACATATCCAGTTAAATATATCCAGTTAAATAAATGAAATTCAGACTCTTCTTTTGATATGTAATTCTAGAGATAAGGCACAAACACATATGGGTTACCCAATATTGGACCTTGAATCGTTAGTTTAGGTGATGACCAGATAACCTTAAAAATTCTATTCTATTTCAACAGTGCTGAATCCGATCGATCAGTTTACCACATCATGAGAGGTGAGAAAAGACATGTCATCTGGCATGACACATAACAATGCTCATCACTTATGAGCAGATAATAACCTGGATAAAACTCAGTTTTACATACAATTCAAAAGAACATGATTATGCCTATTCCATTTAAGGCTCCAATTCAGTATCATATTTTTGACACTTTACATGTAAGATATGTATAAGACATAAATATATTAGATTGACATAACAGCATAAATTAATGTACAAACAGTTTGATGAAAGTATTTATCCAATATTACTTTTTTTTCTTACTTCTGAAAGTGTATACAACTTAATTGCTGCACAATTTGATTGAATGATGGAATATGACTTTTCTTCCCCACAGACCATGGCGTAGTGAGGCTGCTGCCACGGGCTGAGTACCTGCAGGCTCTACTCCTGGACCTACTCAAGCAGTAAGTAGCTAACTCACAGTCAGAAGTAGGAGTGACAAATATACTGTAGATTATCGCCTTTAAACCTAACTCTCTTATAAGCCGCACCCTGACTCTGGGCCGATCCTATAAGGCATACTGGTGATCTCACTTTACAGTAGTACTACACTCTAAGAACAGTGTGTTGCGGGAAAAATGCAACCAATATGGCGATTCATTATTAAATGCGTTTTGTTAAATACAAGAAGCCATTGACTAACAGCAGCAAGGCTGTATCAGCGTACTTCCGGTTTGAACTCCTTGTATCAGTGTTATTTGGAAGTCTTGTATCAGAATGCATCGGCCCTATAAGGGCCTGCAGCCTGATACTTAAAAATTGATACCAGATACAGACGCCCCAAAGTCACTTCTACCGATCCTGTCTACATAACAAGGCAGAGTCCTTGACAACAGTGGCCACTACAGTGCTGACCGGTGGAGGGTGTAGGAACTGTCCAGCTTGACACCCATAGGACCGTGGCTTATATGCCGAGTAAACGTAACAACCTGTTCTTAGAGTGTACTGCCATAAAACGTCTGACCAGCCAACCTTTTTTGGGTGTTTTAGGCCTGATACGGCTCACAGCTTTCTTTCAAAGTTTGGGGTCAGCTCATAAGTGAGGTCTTTTATCCAGTACATAATAGTTTAGTCCTGTTTATATTACTCGTAATTACACATATAACTTAATCCTAAACTGGAGGGGGGAGTCGGCTTATAAGGGAGGTCAGCCTATCAGAGAGGTTTTACGTTACATCTGCTCAACCCGTTCATGGCCGCATAATGCATGAATATTACATTTAGAAAATCTGGAAGTAAGCCTATAGTGCTAGCAAGCTAGTAACCAGACCAGGAAAATCCGGGCCTTCCCCATTACAGGTAGAAAAAACATCCCGAGCATTTTGACCAGCATGGGATGATTGTTCCCCACTTCAGGCAGCTTCTTGGTGGAGGCTCGACCCTTATCTCGTTCTAATGAGGAACCTCCCAGTGCTGTATGTAATACAGGTGGGGGTGTGATGGAGGGGTAAACGGGTAGAGGAGTACACATATAAATATACCTTGTTTTGGCTATATTCTGTAACCAGTAATATCCAGCAGAGGGTACTGCACAAAAACAAATGAATCTGAACATATATACTTCTCTGACACACCTAAAGCCATAGCGGTTAGAGGTTGGGAAGGAAATCCATTGTTAATTGTCATTTTATATATAATTAAATCTGTGAGACGGGTGTGCTGTACGCTTTCATTATATTGCATACCTGTTATCTGTTATATGACAATTCATTCTTTTCAGACACTCAATCCCATCTGCAGTGGACATCCTGAACAACCTGCTGGTGCTATTTGTACAGAAGGAGAAGGAGGCCGGGTTCAGAGAGGCGCTCGGTGAGAAGCTGCAAGATGTAGACGAAGACATCGCCACCGCATACCGCATACACACTCTGGACAAGGCTCCTGAGTTTGTATTAGAAAATGACAATGACAATCCAGAATGGAAGTCAGGGGTAGGGGTTTATGCTCTGCGGCCGGGCACTGGAGATCTAATGTCCACCGTGGGTGCCATTCTTGTAGATGATGAGGGAAAGTTGTACCTGACATCCACCTTCCATGGGGAGAAGTTTGAAAAATGTCGGATCATGAACAAGTATGAAGGTGAATGGATAGCTGATGTATACAGTAAGAGTCCCCTGCTAGATGCATGCTTGATTGAGGTCAGAGACCCTGAGGGAAAGACAAAGCATAATCCAACCCTGCCCGCCCCGCATGTAGAGGCGGCCCTCTGTGGTCCCTATGTGGGACCGAATGGGGATATAGCTAAAAACGCCAAACCTCCTAGAGGAAAGCCTCGTACAGCGGCTACCACTACGGTAGTCAATAAGTATGGCAGTGCCACCTACTTGACTGAGGGAAAACTACTCTATTACAACTACACAGACCCTGACCTAGATGTCAGCGATGCACTTCTAGTGTTGTGTGATTCTAATGATGAATTCACCGAGGGAGGCGACAGTGGGGCTGTCATTTTCAGACACCCCTCCTGTGCTGATACACACACAGACACCGTGCTTTGCCATGAGGCTATAGCCGTAAACTGTGCAGGGGTCGATTTTGGTCATCAGAAAGTGTCAGTTGCCTGCCGCCTTGATAAGGTTATTTCACACTTTGAGAAAAAGCTAGGAAAGAGGCTGAGGCTTGTGGGAACACAACCAAATGTCCTCGAGGACTTTCTATTTAGGATAAAGCTGGGTTTGGTTCTTTGTGAGGAGGAACCTCTGGAATAAATTGCAAAAAGTAATAAAGCAGGGAGTATCATAATCAGGTAAATAACTAACTACAGATCTTTATAGCAAAAGTTAGTCATTAAATTCTTCACCCTTCATGCAAAATTAATGAACAATTCATGAATGGGATTCTGTATATAAATATTTGGCTCTAACTATTGCCGCATGCTGTAGCATTTATAATTCTATAACTAATACTACATAGTACATATGACATGATCTACAATGAAAAATAATTGAATGAAGAGTACAGTAAAATTATAATATGAACGAGTCACAGCATGACAATCATTAAAACGTTGAGTGAGAAATCGGTCATTAGAGCACATATACATGCATATACATAGCTAGCAGTACATCATTACAACATATGCATTTGCTCATGGATCTTATTTATATCATGGGTTGTCGTTACCTCGTGAACTCTTTTGTTAGAAAAAGGGATTCTCAACATATGAATTACATATTATATAATTATTTTGAGTCCGTGGCTCAGTCTCATGAGTTTGTAACATTTCAAACGTCTTTGACCGGTGCCGTCTTTGACCGGTGCCGTCTTTGACCGGTTCCGTCTTTGACCGGGTACGTGATTAAAATGAAGAAAAAAGTAGTGTATAGTAAAGAAATGGGTAATTTTTTTGTATAATATGTTATAACACATCATTTCGAGGCATTATTTAAAATTGATATATTTCATATATTTATGTTACTGGCTCAGTCTCATGAGTTTGTAACAATTGAAACGTCTTTGACCGGCGTCGTCTTTGACCGGTGACGTCTTTGACCTGCTGAAGAAAAAAAGCCCAAAAGGAACCCTTAATATGTGCATTAAAATTATTTTTTAAATTGGGTAAAACAACCATAGACTGTTTATTACATGAAGAAGTTGAAGCTTAAATTTCTTTACTATATAAGTACTTTTTTCTTCATTTTAATCACATACCCGGTCAAAGACGGCACCGGTCAAAGACGGCACCGGTCAAAGACGGCACCGGTCAAAGACGTTTGAAATGTTACAAACTCATGAGACTGAGCCCCGTGTATTCTGTGCGGCATCTAGGCCCTAGGGAAGATAGCCCCCCTGACGTTCAGCCCCCTGATCTTAGACCCCCTGAACATAGGCCATGTACCCAACATACATATTCAAACGTCCAATCAACCAATCAGGTTATGCATAGATTAATGCATACGTGTAGATAGGTCTTGTTTCAAACATTCATATTCAAAGATCCGATCACCTAAGCAGGTTATCCTATTCCAACACCCAGGGACCCAACATCCGAGCAGATCATGAAACCAAAGCCCCCGGATAATAGGTCATGTAACCTAACATGCATATCCAAACGTCCAATGCATAGGTACCTGGGATGGGTCATGTACCAGTACCTAACATACATATTCAAACGTCCAATCACCTGAGCAGGTTATCATATTCAAACACCCAGTGACCCAACATCCGAGCAGGTCAAGAAACTAACACATACTGGTATGTTTGGGTGTTTAGTAGGGATGTTGGGCGTTGGGTAGGGGTGTTGAGCATTGGGTAGGGGTGTTGGGCATTGGGTAGGGGTGTTGGGCGTTGGGTAGGGGTGTTGGGCATTGGGTAGGGGTGTTGGGCATTGGGTAGGGGTGTTGGGCGTTGGGTAGGGGTGTTGGGCATTGGGTAGGGGTGTTGGGCATTGGGTAGGGGTGTTGGGCATTGGGTAGGGGTGTTGGGCGTTGGGTAGGGGCCCAACACTGTTACCCAATGCCCAATACACTTACCCAACGACTAACACACAAACTCATTATATTACTTGTATATTTGGTAGGCACAGGATCGGACGTTTGATTACTGGGTGTTTGAACAGCCAGACATATACCAAAACAGTCTGGTTTCATAATCAGATCGGACGTTGGGTTACTGGGTGTTTGAACAGCCCAAACATGATACCATAATAGTACCCGAACATACTCGGATGCTGGATAAATGTACGTTTTATAACCTGCTCTATCCATTTATTTGTTGGACGTTAGATGTCTGGATGGTATATCAAGTCATAACCTGCTTATAAATGGCCTATAATCCGGGGCGCCTACAATCAGGGTGCCGATGATCAGGGGGGCGAAATTCCGCAGGGCCCAAGATAAGGGTGCCAAACTTCCTCAGGGCCTAGAATCCTAGTACCTATTGTCTTCAATAATCGATGACATTATATTCAGTAGGTTTGATCGTAAGTCTTAGCAATGGAAGATTGCTTTAATTCATTATGCCCTTGGTCATCTCGATGCATGAATGCAGGCCTACCGAGTACCTCAAAGTGTTGCATTCAATGTCATGCCGAGCCTATGGAGCTGATATGATCCCGAAGGATTGCCATTATGTACAAATGCTACCTCAGCGACAGCCCAGCTAACAAAAAAACACACGTTATTTTATGTCAAAATAACGTTTTAAAACTTTATATAACGTTATGCTATAGTAAGGAGCCTATAAGAGAAATGTTATATAACGTTATAAAATGTTGTATACCATTTTTTGTTTACTGGGAGGACTGCATCATGGAGACAAATGTTGCTTTTTAGCAACACACCGTCTTAAAGGGGTAGGAAAAACATATTTGCAGCAGCTTTGTACAATGTTGAAGGTGCAGCTGTTTTGTCTCTGCAATGCCATTTTTAATACAGAATATAATACAGAAAGCTGCAGTATTCAAACACGTGATGTTTGTATGTATAAGTATAGCACTTTACTTAGGTACTTTATTCTTGAGCTTACAAAACTTGTGTCGCAGTATACTAAGAATCTGACTCACCATATCACTTTATCATTTATCATTTAGGTCCATAATCTAGAATGAGACCGAAAAAATCGCTGCTGCCCATATATGTAGTTGATGTACTGTAAAATGATTTATATATGTACACATCTTAGTAACCGTAGAAGAGCAACTGAGCAACATAAAAAGTCTGAAATATAGTATTTGTTGCGTTTTGTGTTACATATTTCATTATTTAAATATGAAGGAGAGTGGAAAATACAGTGATATAACAATGTCTGTTTGTGTTCTCGAATAAATGTAATTCATTAAAAAGTGTTATAAAAGGAACATCGACCATGGAATTCCTATGTAGTTATCTTCTGTAGTTAGATTATACACATGATTTCCACTGGTATATAAGAAAATCGCTACATATAACAAATTATTGATTGTCCTTTAATGGGTTAAATTATGGTGCAGAAATTTCATTTTATGGAAAAATGTAATGTTTTGGGCACGATTGAATCTAATGCTTAATGTTCTAGCAACTTCATAAAAGATATTGTTCAAATATGTTTTCACTTTCTGAAAAGATCATATGCTAACATATATTGATAGGGGCACACACTGTTGGAGGTTTGGGCCTTTTAAATGGAGAAAGGCATGGAAAAAATAACTAAAACATATGCAGCTGGTCTAGCTATCGGTATAACCAATAGACAACGTCTACAAGAAGGTGAAGTAGGATTTAATAGATGCCGACTTTATTGTATCTGTAGAAATTGTTTACAACCACATCAGTACCCAGGGGATACCGGAGAGTATAACCAATTATAGACACCATGGATGATATTAGTGTATAACAGCGTATAATCCGCTACAACTAATTGAGGAGAACCCTCTCCTCCTTCTGGGACATAGTGAGTTATAAAAGACTTTTCTCTCTTTGTGAACATAATGTGAACCACATTGCGAAAAGAACATGTGTTCATATATATATATATATATACATATGTATATATATATATATATATATATATATATATATATATATATATATATATATATATATATATATATATATATGGAAACAACCCGGGTTGTATCTACTATTGAAAGGAACTCGACTCCGTTACACCACCCAGTGGCGGATGGTGGAACTTCATATCCCCAGCTTAGCTGGCACCACTCCCCCACCTGGTGGGTATTGTATGTACTAGTGGTTGCCAGAGAAGCCACCTGCTTGGTTACTGTGTTAAGTTGTTTTCTTCAGTGGCAACAAGTGGCCGACCAGTCCTTCAGATAAACAATTAGAGCAGCCGTTGCTTTGGGACCACGAAGGGTTTTCTCTCTTCTAAAAGAATGGCTGCAGAGAACATGTTCAACAAAAAGTGTTTCTGCCCGTTTTTTTCAAATTCACTCAATTTGCATAAGCAGTTCTTTTGCATTTCTCCAAGAGAAGACGTTATAAGGGGGGAAATGTTTATTTCTCCCCTTGATTTGAAGAATTCGATGTGCTTTTTTTTGTCAGACTAAGCAACTGTTTGAGGGGTAAAATAGTGTTACTCACATGGTATTTAGTAAGAGCAGATGAGGTCCTACTAAGTATGTTAAGTGGTGAAACAACAAGTATAAAAGAATATTTATATGTTTTTACAATGACATAAACACTTCTGAAAAGAGTTGTTGAATAAATTATTATGCAAATTGGATGAAATTTAACTTTATAAAGAAAATATAGCAAAATTGTGCTGTCGTACTGTGTAATAAGTATATATGAAATATTCCCAGAGATGTATTTCCCTCTAAAGGTCCCGGCCATAGTGAGAAAGGATCACAAGGAAACATAACCTGTAACCTGTTACTGTACATACATCTCTTGGTGATGGTATAAACATCGCCCATAACACTACAAACGTCTCTGTTTTCATGACGATGTGATTGTTCTTCCGAGCGACACATTTGTAAGGTAACAAGACGTGCCATACGATTTGTATAAAAGTGTGTATTCTAACTAAGAGAATTTGTTTTAGTTGCATTTCTAGTCTCACCATGCTGCATTCGTGGTTCATCATGCTACATCTGCTATGTTACCTGCATTCATAGCATCTCTGTGCTGCTTTTGTAGCATCACTTTGCTGCGTTCTTCGAACCGCTTTACATAATGCAATGTGGTTAGCTTTAAGATTGCCCGGTTATGCCGACATAGAATTATATGCTTCATTCCAGATAACACAACTGTGAGGAAAAAATACCCTCAAAGCTTAAACTGTCCTAAATATCTTTACTTAGCATACTATTTAATCAAATCAAAGACCAGCGTACCAATCAAAATTAGAATATTGAAAATCATTTTAAAATTGACCGCTACTTGTTGAATATTGACACACTGCGCAGCTCTCTGTGCATACAGCCTAAATGTATCAGAATGGGCTAATAGTATTATCAAATAGCCCGGTACATAATTCTGACTAAGCCATTTAAACGATTTGGCGATTTTGAGCCAAACTGAGAGTTTTAGAGGACTTTGAATATTTGATATACTTGTGAGCTATGATATTTGCTATTTTCAGCATAAGGTAGAATATTGAAATTATTTACCAATAAATCATTAAGTAGAACGACATAGATATTGTCATGTTTCTTAAAATAACCAAGGGTATAAAATATAACCTATTTACCCCATGAATCTTGCTCATTTACCCATTATTTTAAGCATCGAATACGAGATTTAGACCCTTTTCTCCACTTTAGTGTCAAAGGCCCAAACCCCTACTATAATATGCGGGACCCCCTATCAAAATACTGTTATATGTTGGCAAATAATATTCTGTTGACCTATAATTTTTTATTTTTAGCCTGTAAAATCTTGACAATATATTACAACGCATTTCCAAAACATGATATTTTTACCCAGAATGCCATGCAATACAGCTATAAAATTATTTTTGAAGCAAAGGGGATCATATTGGCACTTCACAAATGGTGTTTCATGTTTCTGTACATAACGGTCGATATGAAATAAAGAAAGTTTTTATATTCTTATTTTTCAAAAGCTCCGTTTAAAAAAAAGTAGTTCAGGACCCCCTTCTTTTCTTTTCATTTTCTGATTCTTTATGATTTTAACTTCAGTAGCAAATTGGATAAACTCTATTGACTTTGATTAAAGGGTAGCGACCAACCTTAATACATTTGCCTGTACATTTTTAATATTATCATATATTCAATGCCCTCTTTGGCCCTTTTTAACGAAAATATCCAGCTATTATGCAATGTATTTGTGACAGTGAACCATTCAAAACGAAACCCAACACATTCAATTTTATATATGTATTAGAATTTGAAGTGCAATAATTCTACACAGATAAGGTTCCAGGTAAAGTATTATCAAGTTCTATCAACAGCCTTTTTATCAGGTTGGAGACATTTTGCATAGCAGGTACGTTAGGGGTCTCAGAAATACAAATATCATCACACACCCCATTGTGTTGAGATTTTAAATTCGCAGGTATTGTTCTAATAGTGCAATCAATAAATCATAGCTAAATTATACAGGTACAAGGAACAAAACAGTAAAATCTTTTCAAAGTATACATATTCATGTCAACAACCCATCCCCTTGCACAGAAACAAGAATTGGGTGACAATATAAGTTGCCATGACTTACTATTCGTGTAAGAAGTCAGGCCAAAAAAGAAGTTGGTCTCCAGTGAAAGTCCCTTTTTTTAAAACAATTTCTTTGGTACATGCAATGCGAGTTTTTAGGGTTCATAGTTCGGATAACTATTGAGATTCTTTGAGCCAAAAAATATATCAAAGGGATTTGCGGGCTTGGCCTGGTTTGACGGACCATGTAATCAAAAACAAAAAAAGAGAGAGGTATATCAGGAGGCATTAGTCTCACACATAATGAAGTCATTGGTGGCCTTTACACAGACTACTGCTGGTTATCCAATCGGTCAGCCAAGATGTCAAGGCCCACAGTAGGTTCCCTGAGAGCCCTGCAGAACTGGTCGATGCCGAGATCACCTCTCTTTCTGAGCAGGTTCAGCAGACTTCTCATGGCGACGTAACGGTCATACGTCGTCTCTCTGAGGTAGACCTCCTCCATTACAGCGTAGCTGATGCTGCCCTGCTCCATCATGATGTCCACCAAAGGGTAGAGCGGAATGATGCGGACGAAGAGAATCCAGTTTCTTAAAAAGCAGCTCATCTTGGTGGCTGGTTGGATGCCTTTAGGGTTGATACTGGGACCAGCCTCACGGCGTGCGTCAGGGTAGTAGGGTGGTTTATCGACCAGGAATGGCTGCTCCACAGCTATACTCTGTGGTTCGTATACCAAAAGGTCAGCTCTCGTGGGTGGATTGGTGCCCAGAGGTGATTGCCCTTGCTTTGGTATCCCCTTTGAAGGCACTGTGGAAGATAGAAGGATTAAGTATAAACGGTGGATTCACCAAACATACATTACAACAGTAACAATGGATACCTAGAGTATCAATATCCACTGACAACAAACATTGACTGTCCTCTGCCACACTACTGATATACATACATGTATGTTTTCACACATTTTCCAATAGTCTGGTGTAAGTAATTTGCATAATCAACATGGACATTGAGCTTTTTAATTATATGAAATATAAATTTGAAACCTTACCTTTGAGGAGGTTGGCAAAATCCTGTACATTTTTGGCAAGGACAACACTTTGATTGATTGCCTCTCGCAGTGCACAAGCATTTGTTTCTGCAACATCAATGTTTGTAAGAGTTTTCGTGATCTTTTCTTTCCAGGCATTCTCTTCGTTTTTTCCAGACTGAGCGTGCTTGACGTTCACAACCATCTCCTGCAGATGAATCCGTTTGTTAGCTGTGACAATTTCCCTGACATCCCACAGGATCAATGCTGAATCTGGCACCAGAGTTGGTGCACCAAATCCTGCTGGAACCATGAAGTCAAGGCCGTATGCCTGGGTACTACTTCCAAGGGGGATGATGCACAGGTAGCTCCGCTTGATCTCTCGTTCCAGCTCCTGAAAAGAGAATGCCTCGACACATTCCAGTGAGATGAACGTGTTCTTGTATGGTGCTAGGATTTCTTTTACCTTGTCTGACTCTTCTCGTGGGACGCCTGTAATACGCACAACGATCTTCATCACAATTTCCACCCTGTATAAGTCCTCAGCCACAGAAGCAATGGCTTTGACAATGATCGGCAAAATCATCTTCTGTTTCTCCTGGGTGACAATATCACCAGCAAGGACTGTGATAACTGGACTCCGTGTATCCGGGGGTTTCTTCCATGGCCCACCATTTCTGAAGAGTTGAGGTGTACTTGGTAGGTAGCGAAGTTTCTTATCACAGTCGAAGGTCTTCTCAAGGTAACACAGCAGGTTTTCCACATCGTCATATGTGCTTTGTCCGAGGGACACCATCACCTCTGCGAATTCACTCCACTCTAATTGTTCAGAAGGATGGCTTTCTTTTCTCTCTGTGCTCATGGGATCTAACTCAATCTGCTCATGTATCATTGACAGTATTACCGCGTCTTGGAAAAAGTCTGCCTTCATGTTGACAGCCCCCCAGATGAAGTCAGGCGCATGGGCGATGATGTGGGACACGTTCAACTCGATCAAATGGGGATAAAAAGTCCTGGAAAAGTAATTTAGCCATTTTGCTGAGGGTGTGGCTTTATCGGTGTAGCCTCTTGGCCGGACAAATCCAATGAAGTTGTCAGTCTGTCCATCCGCTATGATTTTGGCCTGGTCTTCAAGGACTACGTGGATGATGGTGGCCTGGGGGAAGAGTTCTTTTATCTGCTCACTGAGGAGGTTACCGAGGAGGAAGATGCCGTCTGGGTCCCTCTTGTAGTGGCCAAGGACCGACAAGATGACAGGTTCTTCTGCAGGCACGTTATGCCTGGCCATCTCGGAGAATCTTTGAATGGGCAAAATCAAATATTGGAAATCATAAGATATTTGCAACCTTCATTTGTAAACCTACTCGGTTTATTTCATTTTTAATCATCATCCTATGAGAGGCAATATACAGAACTTTGTATGGTCTAAGTGAAAGGGGAAATTCTCTCAGTTCTATCATGGTCGCTAGCCTTAGTTGGTTATACATACAGGCCTCATCTCCTACCACATCTATGATCATGATAGCTGTACTCAGTTTGGACAGTTTATGAATTTCACTGAAATACAGTCAGATTGCTTGCATTATGATAACAGAAAATATTCAATTCATATATTTAAGTATAGTTTTAGATGAATAGGGACATTTCAATTCCTAACAAATAGAGCCGTCAACTATGGATGAATCCTTCAGAGTTGTCGCCCAACTATAGGTCAATATTCAGCACGGAAAATCATTAGGCTGGGGTCCACCCAACATTTGAATAGGGCCGTGACTATTGATAGCTCAGACTGTCAACATCAGAATAGAATTCTCTTATTGACAGTTTGAACTGTCAATAGCAGAAAAAAATATTCTATTATCGACGGTTCCAAAAATGGTAGTTGAGTTTTTTGAGTTTTGTATATTTCATTGGCTAAAAAAATCTGCAGAACATACAAGGAGCTATTAAAGCCATTTTCATTACTAATTTCACTAGCACATTTAGGTGCATTTATAATGTTCGAAGTGAAATTTTGTATTTATAGTACTGTGAATGAAAAAAGAATTCGAATTGTCAATAGAAAGATTAATTTCTAATATTGACAGCTTGTACTATCAATAGTTGGCCCGCCATGATCTTGCTATTGACACTTAAAACTGTCAAAATTTTTTTTGCGGAAAAATACTCCCCTCCCGCTTTGGGCTCGATGCATGACTCCCTCGGTGACTCAGTCACCATGGTAGAGGGTCAGACATCGCGCTGGTTGAGGGTGAGAGAATTTCACCAAGAAAGTGATACCCAATAAACAGTTAAAAACTGGCCTCTCATTGACAGTTCAAATTGTCAATAGTGAGATATTTCTCACTGATTACCAGTTGAAACTATCAATAGTGTGTAGATTATTCTGTTATTGATAGAACTTCACCAAATTGTCAATAATAAGAATTTTCTGCCTTATTGACAGTTCTTCACTATAAATGTCATAACTCTGGGAACCTTTTCAGGCAAAAGTCGATTTTAACTGCGAAACCAATTTTGACCGCCATGTTGTCAGCTCCATGTCCGCCATGTTATCACAGTTTTGTCCATCATCATGTGGGTCACCATGTCCTATGCCCCCCCCCCCCCCCTCATTCCCATTTGCTACGTGTACCTCGGGCTATAAACCCAGGCCCCCCTCCCCCCACCCTGCGATTGCGTCGGGACCATAGCCCCACTCATTTACAAGCCTCAGACAACAGCTCTGTACGAAAGTAAACCACCTGTGTACATTTGCACAGCTAACAACGATACCGTTAACCTTTAGAGATACTATGATGACGATCGTCTTTTGATGAGTCTGGCAAGAATATTTCTCACTGAATGGCATATCTATATTAGGGTATAGTTTAATAATGATTGCTTTTTTAAAGACATCATTATAATCTTTATTTTCTTACGATATTGTTATAATTTTGCTGTTCAACAGCCGACAGTGGTCAGTTGCACAGCAAAATAATAACAATATCGTCAATAAATAATTACCAGATTAAAGATCATAATGCTCTCTTTAAAAGTAACCATTTTTAAAGGATTCCATAGTATAGGTATAACATCTAGTGAGAAATTGTAACCTGTAACTATTATCAAAAGCAGATCGTCATAATAGTTTTTCTTAAGGATAACGATATCATGTATTGCTGTGCAAAACAGCACTGTGAACTTTTGCAAAGCAAACAACAATGTACTTTTCCTTTAGAAAGGCTATAATGACGATCGTCTTACGGTGATCGTTGCAAGTGTATTTCTCACTAAATCGCATATATCTATCTTAGGGTATACTTTAAAAACGATTGCTTTTATGATCGTTAATTTTGTAGTTTCCTTGGACGATATCATTATAATTTTACTGTGCAACAGCCCACAGTAGGGTTTTGCACAGCTATAAATAGCGATTTTTATAGACCATACAATTGCTATGATGACGATCTCCATCCGGTGATTGTTACAAGTGTATTTCTCACTAAATAACTATAGCTTCGTTATGCTTTTATAACGATTGGTTTTAAAGATAGCATGCTCATCCAATTAGGCCAATTTATCATGACCAGTAACCACCCTGGCAAAAATGATAAAACCCAACCCAACCCTAAGCTAATAGGCCATAGGCCTACTCCACCCAGAATGTTCATGTGAATAATAACAGCAGGTAAAAACACTGTACAGTACTAGGGCCTACTGTGCCCAATACAAACACAGTGTGAATACACAATAAAACTAGACCTAGCTACAAATCAAAGTCAGTGTCTAGTAAACTGCACTTGTGTGAACACAGTATCAGTATGAATTGGTCAGAGCCTGACCCAAGTGTGACCAGCTGACCACATGAATAACCGATGGGAGCAAAGGGTGGGAAATTTGATGCATAATTAAGTCCAGCTGGTAAATGTCAGCAGGTTCTAGGGCACTTTGTAGTTGTCGTCCGAAGGGAATACAGACTAATCCTCGTTATCCACATAGCATGCTCATCTTCAGTTTTATAATTGTTATATTTTGCAGATATCGTTATTCGCTGTGCAACAGACCACAAGACAGTTCAGCTACTTGTTTGTATAAGGGTCTTCTGCCGAACCCTCCAATGTGATCTTATGGGCAGATTGAAACGTTAGGAGGTAATATTACGTGATATTAAGCAACGTGAATCGTACAGACTTGAGAAATACTTCCTTGAAAGTGGGGCTTCAGCTTATAGGGGAGTTTTGGGGGAAAAACACAATTACAATATACAATTTATTTGTAGGCTTACTCCGTATCAGCTCCCTCCGTATGACTTGGTGGTGCAGATTTGGGCACACACTTCTCTAGACTATCGTCATCTTGTTTCATCACCTGGAAAACATGGATATAAAATGAACTCAATTTTGAGAGTTTTTTTTTCCAGGTTCGGTCCGTATGGGCCCTGTGGACCTGCTGACCAGCCTTCGGCTGTGTTGGTTTTAAAACTATATCATCATCATATCAGAGTTTTTAAAATCTCATCCTAAAGGATTTTCCAACACCATAATATTACATGATTATATCGTAGGACTGAAATAAAGGTTCTGTCCTAATTATCAGTTTAGTTTGACCTATATATAAGTGACTATACATGGGTAAAAATCGATGAGATTGACACAGCGACAAAGCCTTTTGAAAATCGACACGGGGGACACACAAAATGGAATAGAATGCAATAGATGAAAATCAACACAGTAACATGGCACCTTATCTAAAATTCAACACGGGGACGTAATTTGAGTACCCCTCGGATGATCTTTAGTACATATCATGCAATATTGAGTATTTAGGGTGATGAAATATATTCCCTAAAACCCCAATTTTTTACACTCTAGATTCATTAAGATCTTATATTAAATAATAGGAGACTTTTTTCAGTTTTTTTGCGAGCCGGATCCTTCTAGTTTCGGTGGATTGACAACCTTCATCAGGATCAGATATTGAGTATTGTTTAGTCAATGATATTCAGGCAGTGATTTATCTTCATGAGAAATGGATTTAATTTGGAAATTATAAGTCAAGAACTGCCGACTTAGGTTGGGTGGCCGACTTCAAGCGAACCTACATTAGGTGGCCTAGCTTTTTCAGGAATAAGACACTCCCCTACTATTATTAATTGCACTGTTTAGTCTTAACAATAAATGTGACATAGTCATGATTATTTTTCAAGAGTATGTGACCAGGCAATACTTCCATTCGAAACATTTTTAAGCAAGGATAATTTCTCTCCCAAATATCAATTCGTTCATTCTAATACATGTAACGGTGGGTATGGATGGACCAAATTACCCTATTAGCTGTTGGGTTATTCCAGGGTCCCTGTTTTGTTACAACATTGGGATCTATGGGGATACCGTCACTGTATACTATTCTACATAAAACAAATAACTGTGTCTATAGTATCTATAGTGAGTGTACTGTTTGTCCCTTTCATGAATCCAACAGGGATATGTACTCACCATTTGATTTCCACTTGCAACGTCAGTATGACATGTATCAACATGGTGTCCTATGTCCTTTGTCGTCGTGGGACCCGTATGCATCTTGTCAGTGGCTATGGGGTGAATAGAAAGCAGTTGTCACATTATTAACATATTAGACGGAAATAGATAAATAAATTCTGGCAGTTTTGTGTCTATTTCAGCCTGAACCAAAGTTGGTTGGAATCCAGTCCTTAATTTTGGATATACATATAATGTGGCAGTGAGGGCCGTGGGTTCTGCTGCCCCTCGGGGCGGGTCATGCTGCCCCGTGGGGCCACATGCGGGTTTGCTGCCTATATAAGGCAGCGCTCCGCTCCGCGGGGGCCAGTGTTCCCCACTTCTTAGTCTAGAGCAAACATGTCTCTGGGCTGGAGCACTCCTACTAGGTTATCGCTATAGGCTGTGTCTCATGAGATCGGGCCAATTGAAACGTCTTTGACCGGGTGCCAGCTTTGACTGGCTGACATAAAACAGTTTATTCAAGGCAGGCAAAGCCATATATGAAGAACCACTGCCATTTTCTTTATTTTATCCCTTAAGGGGTGCCTCCACCAACGACCGTCTATTCGGCCGTCCATAAAATCCATATAAAAAAGCAGGTATCTGGACGGATTTGATGGACGGATAGGCTGGGTCAGGTGCTAAATGACATTCCATCCATCAATCCATCCAGTTTTTTACCACAAACTTGACGGATTGATGGACAGATTGATGGGCGGAATGGAGGGACGGGAATATCAAACTTTTTTTTTTTTCCGTCCGTCCATTTTTCTACAGAATCCGTCCATTTTCTGGTCATGTTGGCCCATCTGTGATGGACGGAATGGATTGATGGACAGATATCCATCCATTCTGTCCATCAATCCGATCAGTTTTTGGTAAAAAAACTGGACGGATTGATGGACGGAATGGACGGACGGATCTTGGTGGAAGTGGGTTTTGTCCGTCCGTCCATTTTTTGAATTTGTAGACATGTATTTATTGCAATAAATTGATTTTCAAAATACAACATATTCAAAAATTCTTATAGCATTATCATAATAGATCACAATGTTAATGGAACATATACTGCCTATGTCAGTCGCCTAGCATAGGGTCTCTTTGGCGGCGTAAAGACAATAAGTGTTCGTAGCACCACTTATGGGTGCACTATGAGACTCATGGTTCTGGTATTTCTTATGTAGATATTATACATTTGTATGTACATTAGATGACTAAATAAGGAGGAATAATAGACAATTATAATGAAAAAAAAGAAAGAAAAAAAAGAAGTAGGAATTAATATAATGTCAAAAACGTCCAATTCCCTGTTTTTTTTTGACGGATTTAATGGACGGACGGATGGACGGTCGTTGGTGGGAATACTGGAGTACCATGGCGAAGTCAGCCCATGGAAAACTGAATACCATGGAGAAGTGAACCCTTAAGATATCTGAGTACGACAGTGAATACCTTTCCCTCCTATTGACATAAATTCTACCTTATTCTTGTTAGATGATCAATGTAAAATAGTTTGATGCTTAAAGTGGATGGACAGGTGCTGGGTCAGGTGCTAAATGACAAAGTAATAATAATGTTATACTTCTTATTCGGGTGAAATGCTTCGATTTATAGAGTAAGAAGGACATTATCTTCATTAAGTTCTAGTATTTGATCACACATATTCAGAGCACTTTGGTTTCAAAAGTCATTGTCTAGTGAAAGTAGCATTGAAACGTCAGACACCAGTAGGCCTATGTATATATATATGTATACTTGTACGTCCTGCCCAAACACCATACAACCAAACACATTTTGAAGCTGGATACTCAGAAAAAACAGAACCTTCACGTTTAAACATTAATCTGTAAAGCAGGTAGATGTGCTATTCACTTGTTTCTGGCACCCAGTTCTTTGAGGGGTTCACTTCTCTCTGGTACCTAGTTCTCCCATGGGTTCACTTCTCTTGGGTCCTCATTTCTCCAGTTACCGTTGGTGGAGACACCCCTGAACATATTAAAGAAGAAATTTTTTTTCTTAAATATTTTCAAAGCTGGCCCCCGGTCAAAGCTGGCACCTGGTCAGAGACGTTTCAATTGGCCCGATCTCATGAGACACCGCCTATTACTGGTGGATTAGCACATACTGCTATCAGCATACTAGTATCTTTAGTGCCTGTTTATGCTAGTATCTCTATACTAGCGCGGTTTAAGCGACAGTTATCCTTATAAGCTGTCATAATGATCTGACATATTAGAGCCTTATGCAGTGATGCTCCATGCAATATCTGAATGTAACTTGGTAATAAGTCACCCTCTTATAGAATGCATATTTCATATAACTACTAAAAGCTTATGTTGTCTTCTCTATGGCAATATTATTCCTCCACCTCCATAAATACATCTCCCCGGTACAATAACATATACAAGTTATTAGATGGTGAATACAAGAGTATACGAAACTATGCTTTAGATCAGAAAAATAGGTGTGTTTCAAGCCACCAACCCTACATCTAAATAGAGGCCGACCCTAGCATTTCTTTCGGATTTTTATTGTATTTGTTGTTGTAAAATATTCATATTTTTCGAAACTTTAAATAGCAAATCTTTGGTCAGGGAGGTCAGGCTCCCATGCTTAATTAATGGTCTGTCTGCAGGAGATTGCTTTTTAGACAAAAGTTCTTAAGGGTCTGTTACACTAGCGGCATCTGCCATGCTGCATCTGCCGCAGAACGTTCTGGACAAGGCGAGTGAAATCCACTGACAATTAAAAGAATTTATAATAGAATTCCGTTTCCAAAAATGGTGCACGTTATCCATTGACCAACGTTTATTTTGTTCTGGCTGGCCTTAACAACTATCCAACAATGTCCTGATATTCCTAGTTACTGTAAGAATCAGTGAGTCATTCTGGTGACCTGTGAGTCGACATGGTGATTCATTCTGGGTACTTTCAACATGAAAAAAAGAATCCAACCTACCTACCCTAAGTTTTTGGACCATATTGCCTGAATCACACTTCTTTTTAGCTTTAGTTCTGGACTTATTGTATTCCATACCACCCATGTAATATGGTGTAGGCTGTGGCATCGTTGAGTGAAAGCTATTTTAACCTCATAGACATGCATTTTGTACACATCTTGAATGCCATAGCTGCAGGGTCATCTCAATGGTCAGGGACCTTTGTCCATTTGCTGAATCGACTACCATACTCACCTTGCTGGCTTCTCAACTCCTCTACACTCAAGTGGAAGTCCTGTGTGACGAGGTCTTCTCTTTTTTGGGTATCGCACAGGACAAGACAAAAGGCAATGAACTGTCGAATAGAAGCTCCATAAAGATGTGAGAGAAGTGCATCCCGTTGTTTTATAGGGTCTTTTTCAGCCTAAAGGGAATATAATAACAAGCATACTTTTTATGATGATGTAACAGAGAATTTATCATTTAATTCATCTCAGATTCTAGCCCAGATGCCATGATGAATTCCACACAAATCTAAGGGAGTGTTCATTTATTAGTTACAGGGGGCCCCGAAAAAAAAGTTCGACCCCTCCTGAGGGGGGCACAAAAAATCCGGATCTCTCTTGAGGGGGCGGGGAGCAAAAAATTAGGCCCCTTTTTAGCAAAAAAAAGCCTATATTTCAAAGGGGGGAGGTAGTTATCAGACTGACGTCCCTGTACAGGTGTAAGGAGGTCAGTAACCATGGCACCAGCCAATCACAACACAGGGATATGACACACATCTGTCAAGTTGGACAGGGGAGAAAGTCGAAACAAAATCTCACCACCCAACCTTGGAATTAATAAATGAACACTCCCTAATGGCTCAAATATGTAATCTCCTCATAATGAAATGAAGAAATTATGACTAATCTATGAAAGTTTGTATGGAGAAGATATTTTTCATCTCTTGTTTAATATAGAATGTTGGATAATTACAAATTATGGCAAAGAGCTTCCCATTTCAACCAGCGACTACAGATCCCATAATATATAATCTATAATAACCTCTTCTTATTGTCAATCAAAGAGCATTATATTATAATCATGGTTCCAGCGATCCATGAACAACTCACCAGGATAGACTGAGATTCATGTGGCAGCAACACCCCCTCCTTGACCAAGTGGGCCATGAACACGGCATCGATACCTGGGGAAAAATATGAAAAACCACTGCATAAGTGATGTGCCCTTTATTTAAAAATTTTACTTTAAAAAACATTCAGGATAGACTAGGTTTCACCTTAAAAGTGACCATTGTCAGAAACCGATGTGGATCACCATGTTAACAAATACTGTCCTGACAGCCATGGACACTGCATCCCTAAATATAGAATTAATATCTTCCTTAAAATATACAAAGTTATAGACATTATACGAAATGGTATCTAATACCCTGATTTCTTCAATTTTACCCATCTTAGAATGCTTTAAATAAAGTATCTAGTTCGTTTTTGAGAGAGCATAATTCTCATGACTTTGAACACTATTTTAAAGGTAGAAGCCAGGGTCTACGCATACGGCACCTGGTGGCAAAATATGAAACTACCTATAATCATGATAAAAGCATATTTCTCTCTTGTATATGTCCTAACTCACCTTTACTAACCCTTAATATGCCACATTATAGTGTTCTACACATCTTGTCACTGCTTTTCAATGTTGCTAAAAAATGTGCGCTACTCTATAACAGGCGTTTGGACAGAGTAGAAAATATTTGAATAATTCTTTTTTCTGTGTTGCAAAATGCAGAAAAAATACAATTTTCTAGATTCATGTTTTTCTCCTAAATCAGCCATGGCTCTTAAGTTTCACAACTAATTTCTTTGGATTGATTGTGCAACTACTGATCTCTTCTAAACATCTGAGAAGTTTGGCTGAAATATTATTGGTCAATTTTTCAAAAAGTTGAAAAATGTTGAAAAAATAGGGATTTTCCCATAGCCGGCTATGGTTAAGGGTGTCCTATCTTCAACTGCCAATATATCAAAATCTAGCAATATGAAATATTGATTTTTTTGCTTTTATTATACTATTATGTATCAAACTAATAAAGTCCCAAGTGATTAAGAGAAAATGTTGGGAGATGAAAATTGACCAAACCCTGGCTTCTACCTTTAACTGCTATGGCTACAAAATAATCCCTAATGACCCTAACCCTAACCCCTAAAGCAGCCAGTTTTAAGCGGATGTATATACCCATTTTTATTGAAATACTATGTGTCTTCAATTACACATGTATATTTCAAGTGAAAATGATTTATGAGGGTGGCATTAATTCAATTTCATGAAATCTGGCAAAACCTCTCCTGTAAGCCAAATGTGAGTTTGGGCAAAGACATTAGGCTTATACTAAAAGTAAATGACAATTAAACTTAGGCTTATACAGTGAAATCCCGTTATAAGGGGGACTGATATAAAGAACTTCCTGTTAAAGGGAACACATTTCCATTGCCAATTTTCCCATTCTCTCTATATATTATTGGCTATAATGGATATTGCTTATAAGGAGCAAATTTGCCTTGGCTAAGGGCCCTCCTTATGACAAGATTCCACTGTAACCCAGGTTCTACAGTACTTGATGTTCACCCTCTCTGGATTCGTTTATGAATCTCCGATTTGGGCACATACATGTCTAAATGGATGGTATGGAACTAATCAAGATAAATTCATGTGCTACAGCATATAAATCAGTATAGACACTACTTACGGATTTTGGATAGAAAAACAGGACCAGAATCTTTTAATATTCTAGTAATAGTCGGCCTATCCAGCAGCTGAGAAGCCATTTCTACCGCTTAGTCTGCAAGGAGAAAAACGTCAAGATATATCTTCAATTCAAACGGTTGAAGGCTTAATTATAACTACCCAAGCGGGAACAGTCGGGGAGGAGCATGGAAAAGTACTGCGGCCTTAACCCATTAAGGACGGCATGATATCTGGACAAGTTCGCTCGAATTGTCTACTCTCTTGGTTTTATTTAAAAGCGCCCCATGTTATGAAGTAAACCAATTAAAATTAAAAAAAACTTAATCAATCAACCTAAAATCTCAATTCCAAAAACATAATGTAGGCAGGAGTGTTGACCTGCGATACAGACTCATGATATTCCAGAATATCATTGAAAAAGAATCAACAAGAAAATAATTGGAATATTTACAAAATTTGGCCCATCTTAAAAAACTGTGACCTAGATAAGAACAGTATGGCTTGAGGCTATATTTTCAGCCAAGTTGTTTCTCGCGAGAATGACTTAGGTTTCCCACAGGATGGGTGGGATATAAATGGCATGCAGATAAGACATTGTGGTTAATATACTATCTACGTAGCAAGACAAATCGGGTTTATAGAGGATTCCCATGTGGGTGAAAATACCATAGTAAACACTTGGTAGAATATATTATAAATTCCCACATATAACCTACGGATTATAAGTGAACAAAATCCTTAGTTCGGGCTCTACAAAATTCCCAAAGTCTAGGTGCGGGTCATACAAGGGTTTTAATAGCATAGTACAGTACTAAAATCGCCATTTCCAGACCTCTGGTGCGGGTTATAGTGTTCTCCCAAAGTCGGGGTGCGGGTTATACGTGAGATGCAGATTATAAGTGGGAATTTACGATAAGTCATGATTTGTGTAACCGCCCTACACAATCTAGGTAAACATGACCGGTTATCAATATTTGGTAGCTATCTATGTATGTCTAGATAAATGTGAGTAGCATTGTAGGCCAAGTGATATGAAGTGGACTTTACCTATCTGAGTCAATATAGTGCACTATAGAATTACCTGATTATAATATACCTATTTCCGAGACTACCAACGGATATGAGAATGCACACATTTACTAGAATATGGTTGCATGGTCGCTATAACTTCCCCACTTCTAGAAAGTTAGTTAGAATTACCTCTCTGTGGCTGTGCTGTGTTCCCAGTGGTCCCCATACACCTGGTGTACAGGAGATGACTTACAAATGGCGTCTTAAAGTTAAGACAGCGGAGGTTGTTATCGGACTGACGTCCCTGTACAGGGGTAAGGAGGTCAGTAACCATGGCACCAGCCAATCACAACACAGGGATATGACACACATCTGACAAGTTGGACAGAGGAGAAGGTCGATAAAACTGGACTTACAGACTTAAGTGTTGTACAGGTCTTCTGAGTTTCAAGATGGCTTTTCTTCGGTATTGAACTATATAAATTACCACAATGCTGTGCCCCTTTTGATTGTCAGTATAGGATGTTACCTTACCAACAGAAGTAGAAGATGATATGGTATTTAGTTAAACCCCCAACCTAAGCTATATATAGCCGGGAGCATGTAGACTATTAGTGGAAGGGCAGTAATGTTTGGGCATTTAAAGTTATTCACAATAAACTTTCTATCCATTACATTAATACATCATTGAGTGGGGGTCTGGACCTGGGGTCCGCATGTGGATCTTGATGTTGCATATAAGTTGTATGTCACTTAAAGGGGCATTCTCACTACTCGCACTTTACCACATAGTAGACTAGAACAGTACTAGAATTGTGAGTGGGATACTCTCGGTGATTATGCCACTTTAATAATGCTCATGTCTGGTGTCGATTCTAATTTCAAGCATGCTTCTAGACCTCATGTCGATTGTCGATTCTAAGAAATTGGCATGTGGCCATGTCAGATTTGGCCATCCACCCCACCCCCATTTGAGTATTAAATCCTGATTTCTAATCTATCCTATATTTTGATGTGAATTTGACCATCCTGACCCTTGGAGCGGTCAAAGGTCAAGGTCAAAGGTCACTGGGCACCTGTAATATTTCTCCAGTTTGGGCAAGTCTGTTTCCATGGCAACTGGCGCAAAATAGTAATCAGATATGTGTTAAGCTTTTATTTAAGGGGTCGTTCATTACTACACACTTAAAAAGAACCCATGCTTTTGCCCAATCTGAATTATGAAAAAAAGGTTCGGACCAGAAAAGGTCTATGTGTTGCATAAGGCTGTGTCTCACAAACTAGGGCCAATGTTTTTGACTCTGACTGGGTGCCGTCTCTGACTGGGTGCCGTCTCTGACCGGGTGTCGTCTCTGGCCTGGTGTCAGAAAAAAGTTTATTTCTTAACCTATACTCATATGTTTAGAAGGATTTGTAAAAAATAGTTTATGGCAGTTGTTATTTAATTATAATTAGCCTCCTGTTGTTGGTAGAAGATAACTTAACTCCCAAAGTGATGTCCGGTCAGAGACAGCACCTGGTCAGAGACGGCACCTGGTCAGAGACGGCACCTGGTCAGAGACTGCACCTGGTCAGAGACTGCACCCAGTCAGAGACTGCACCCGGTCAGAGACTGCACCCGGTCAGAGACTGCACCCGGTCAGAGACTGCACCCGGTCAGAGACTGCACCGGTCAGAGACTGCACCCGGTCAGAGACTGCACTCGGTCAGAGACTGCACCCGGTCAGAGACTGCACCCGGTCAGAGACTGCACCCGGTCAGAGACAAAAACATTGGCACAAGTTCGTGAGACACAGTCATAAGCTGCTGCTGCAATAACCGGAAGTATTGTGCTACCTTGTGGCGGCTCGGTGGCTCCACCTCTGTGATTTGGTTGTAACTATATGACTGAAGAAAAAATGTAATGCTAGGCGGTTACAATGGCTATGTAATCAAGAGTTATGTCTATCCGTTATCTGGCTAAATGGATGTGGGGGTTAACATTTACTGTGACAGTTTCTATGAGAACAGTTTGAACCATGATTGTATCTTTCAAGACCGATCTATATATTTGTCTAACTACAAAAACAACAACCATAAGGATAACTGAAAAGTGAAAAGGTGGGAAAAAGAAATTTAAATAATTTATTTTCAATGATAAAAGGGGCCTCTTTTTAGCCAGATTACGCATAGCCTCTTTGCAATCAAGTCTTGAATCTTTACTGCTGAAACCCTATATGGTAGGGTATAGTGTATTAACTCCAGAATGCAGAGTGTTATATTTAGGCATTATAACGTCATGAATCAGGAGATAAAGGGGTTTTAATGATGAAAACTGAAAAAAAAAGAAACTTGACTCACAGGTTATTTAAGGTATTTATTCAATGATGGCTTGAACAAGCCACGTCCAGGCTCTCAGGTACACCAGGATTACATCAACATATATGTAACAGTTACCAACACTGCACAATTGTTTGCATTTAAGCAAGTTCAAGACGCCATGAAGGAACACTTTAAGCGTCTCTAAGTTCAGTAATCGTTATGGATGGAAAGGTATTTGTATGGCTTTAAGCGGTATTACCGGTAACTTTGAATTAGATATGCCCAAAGTTTTCATTTAAGCATATTTAATTAAAGTGAATGCCAGGATTCATACCGTGTAAGTTTCAATTGATATGATCAGCAATGAGGGCTTTGAGTAACCACATTAATTGTAAATCTCTGAACTTCAGTTTTACTACAGAATTATTGAAAATAATACAAGAATTCCTAAGAAATTATTTGAATTTTGATTATTTTCGGACCAGCTGACTAAGCGTGCTAAAAGGAACATGTTTATCATTATTATTTAAGAGGCAAAGCCGAATGAAACAACCCTTAAGGTGGGGAACAATATGAGTGCTCATTTGTGTCTATTTCATGTCATTATTGACAATATTTGTTGGAAATTCAATTGTTAACCTGAAATGTTTTTTATAATGGCTATGTGATCAATAATGCTTCTGTGACAGGCTGTTACATATTGGTCAGGGTTATTTCCGAGTGGTGTGAAATACGGCATTCCTCATTAAATTTACCGATGGGGCTACTGTATAAACCAAAAATACCTATCCATATATTCCAATCCTTCATGGTTCTTATCATTATCACTGCAGACCAAACAACATTCAGAGTAAAGTCTAATAAGGGCTGATGATAGGTGTCTCCAAAGGGTATGCTGTAAAGTCAAGCATCATCATTGTAGCAGCAATCAACAGAAATCATATTCACACTTGTTGCGTCAATATCGTTATCCTTATCGACTTGAGTCTGAAATCCACAGATTCCCCCTCCGGTACCGCAGCTATGGACCTCCATCTGCCCCCAGCTGTACCCCCCAGCGTACAGGATGGACCCGTCGGTACACGCCAGGAACAAGTTAACACCCGCCATGTTATCCCGCTTTTGTTCGGACATAGATTGGTACGCGACACCATTCACAAATCCATCACTCGGACAGTCCACCCAGGGTGTCCAATCACCCCAAGGCCCTTCTGTAGACTTCAGCTCTGAGCCATCCCGACAAACAAACTCAATTCCATTCAGTGCAGTATCATCCGCATCGCCTTGGTAGTCTTCGAGTTTTAGACGGAAACCGTAGACGTAGCTCGACTTACAGTTGGCTTTAGCACCCCAGTCACCCCAGTGGGTCCTTCCCAGGTCGTTAGTTGTGACATTCACGGATCTAGAGTGGACCCCTGTAACCATGGTAACAAGCAGGATCAGTTTGGATATCACCAAGGTTCTCATGGTGGGGTGCCTTGTTTTGATTGTTTTCTGTACACACATTGAACTGTCAATAGAAATCAAAGTTATTGTTATCCTAAATTTTCATATAGATATTACAGCTAGTACACAAGTCAGATTGCAAGTGCGGCTTATAGGTGAGTTGTTATGTGTAAACTACAGTACTAAAGCCGCCATGTGCGGCTTATAGCTATAGGATTTTACCGAAGTTTACGTGAGGCTAATATACAAGGATTATATGCTAGAGTTAATGAACTATGAATTGATGGCGAGAATAATGTTTAAAAGTGCCATGTGCAATTAAAATGGGAGAGTATAATGAATTGTGTATAGCTTTGTATGCATGCATACTTACCTCTATATGGTAAAGAGAAATACGACGCAGAGCTTGGAAGGTGGGGCAGATAAGTACAACCTCCCTTATAGTTCGTGTTCAGAACTATACACTACCAGAACGGGATCACAGTACCCTCTAACATGGGCTTACAAATTGTGCCTGTTAGCACACTCTTGGATAATGCCTGCTTAGTGTTGTGTATGTTACCATTCATCTCAATTTCTGATGTAGTCAGGGGAGAGGGGGGTACTTTGTGCCAGCAGTCATAATGCAATAAATTGAAAGTATATAAACAATGAATCCTAATATATTTTTTCAATGTATTTTCTCAATCTATTCTTTTTGGTGACAATGTTTAATACATAAACTTTCTTTCCAGACTTAATTAGTGCTAGATCTAGTCAGAGCTACAGCTATTTGTACTATCTTTTTGTGTTTAAACAACATTGTTTGAAGTTCTCGAAAACATTTAGCTGCTGGATCTGGCACGTTAAAACCATTAGCTCCCTGGCTAAACGTTAGGGATGCGTTTTGTGTCCTTTATAATATAAGGGGAAAAAAGGAAAATGTGCACATGTTGCACTGCATGAGCATTGACATTCAACCTAACTTTTTATCGCTTAAAGTCTCTCTTTATGCGGCTTTAAGTTCAAAACCGCTATTCGCATGTTGCAGAGGGGTCATGATGACATTTAATTTGCTTTAAGTGGAATTTACTGGAAGTAAATTTGCGCAAAGTGTTAATCTTAGCAGTCCAATTTTCTAAATACAAATATTTATGCTGTGTTGGCCAAGTTGCCCCGATCTCCCCGGCACATTATTTTGTATTGAACACACATAATATGAGGCCACATAGGGGCCATCAGGTCCTCACTAAGTCCACTTTGCTCCTAGATCACCAGAAACAATATTCATGGGTTGATAGGTTTATGATACAATGGCCAATAAATATGCCAGGACTGATACAAATTGAGGTCAATATAGGGTAAGCCGTGGGAACTACATACAAACCCTAGTCCCATCCATAGCCCTTTAACCCTTTAAGGACGGCATCATGCATACATGCACCAACCCCTAAGGGTAGTCATGATGCATGAATGCAGCCCTGGTGAGTAACTCATTTATATAACGTTTCTCTAAGACTCCTTACTATGGCATAACGTTATATACATATTTAAAACGTTATTTTGACGTAAAATAACGATTTTTTGTTAGCTGGGTAGTATTATTGTAAATCCACTCTACAGTAGTTTCTACTGTAGATCTACAGTTGATTCTACTGTGTACCTACACTAACTATTTACAGTGTATTACATGCTTTAATGATACATAATGTGTCAATGGGTTTCCTGTGGACTGAATTCCAGCTAGCCTACCCATGTTTGTCATGCCCTTCCACTACTATTATACAGCTATAATCCTCTACTCTTTTATCCCCTACCCTTATCTCATTATTTCCTGCTTTACCCTTCGCTATTATTTGCTCCCTTTGCTGCTTGTCAATGGGATATTTCTCATACTCTCTCCTAAAGCGTATACCACCACTATCCTTTCAATGCAGCCACATATGTCCCCCTGTAAAGTGGCCGGAGTTTTTTTTATAAAGAAATGAACCAGACACATGTATGTATCAAATATGTCTAGAATACCTCAATACTCGTTTAATATCGTTATGGTGATGCAATAACTAAGAATTTTATTACAATTGATTATATTTACCTCACCCTCCAACCTTTCTGACAGATCTGAAAGCAGGTGCATAGTACATACATAGGGCCAAAGCCTCCCTCACAACACAGTGCTGCCACCAATGTCAAATGTATGCACTAATGATATCATTGACCCATACAGACTGGTTTTCTAGCCCCATGACAGAGGTGCCCTCTATTGTTATTCATAGGATGTCAATGACCCCTATAGACTGACGCTGGCTGGCGGTGGGTTGTATCATGTCCATTCCAAATGCAATATTTTGAGTTGATTTAGCTCCATCTGAAAAGGATACAATTAAAAAAAAGCTAACATGCCTTTCATTGGATACCTGCATTCAAGATGCTTGAGACAAAAAAAAAGAATATCGTTGATACATAGATTTGCTATCAACCAGTGTCGATGCCTCCAAAGGACAGGTTCAATGCATCACTCAGTTATAAAGCTCAGAACAGACTCGAAATCTGAAGGTCTGTCAACATTTCCTTTGAATTACATAATCTAAAACAATTAATTGTGCTTACACCAACTAATATATGACATACCCATTCAAGATATTTTAATACCAAGTTGCTAGAACATAAAAGGCTTACCGGTAGAGTCACATAGACTGGCCTTAGGGCAGTTCAATTGCATTGTGTACTTCTTGAAGATACAGAATTCAAACACGGCATATTTTCTTGAGAATTGTAACGTTTTATTGTATAACATGTTGTTGTCAGAAAATGTGTTTCTTTGGATGACCGCTAAACCACCACTTTGTATATATTTGTGATCAAATTTTATTAATTGATCCTATATCCATCTTGTTGTTACTCATACATTCGAATAACAAATGTCTTCATTAGTAAAACAGGGGGAGACATATTATCAGCCACGCTGAAGTCCCCTCCTAACTTGTTTGGCAAAGTAATTATGTATAAATATTTCTGAAATGGTGTTTTATTGATCAACGATTTTCTATAGGGTATAATCAATATGGTTTCTTCAAAATAATACAGTATTACATCTACTGAAAACAATTGTCAATCTACAAATGTGAATTTTATATTATACAAGACAAGCTATTAATTACATATACTCATCAATGATTTAAGGATACCCGATAAAACCTTTATCGAAGGGCTAAATGTAACTGTGATATAACAAAATGCCAAATAAAGTGAAATTGTTCTTTAAAAATATGATTTAAGCCTTAGCAAAAATAGAAAAAAAAGATAATTAAGGAAAAAAGAGCGCTCTTGTCACATTTCCCATGGCTTAATGATGAGAAACAAGCATATTATTTGGAGAGGCCTTATACACAGTCGACAAGTTTGAGATACAACCCCTACTTTCAAACGCAGAATGGCGCCAACTGAGTAGACGCGGGAAGCGGAGAGGCTCCGACTTTTTTCACGATTTGTGTTGGTTTGGTCAACTGGATAGATTCCACATGAACTCAGGAGGATTACCAACCAACCAAAACCCGACTACTGCAGAATAAGGGGTAGGAATGCCTACCATTATCATAATACTAGAAAAAGAGAGGTTTGTGTCGACCGTCAATGTAAACAGAGTGACAGCACCCTGTCAACTACCATGCCTCCACCGAAGACGCATCAGAAGCTGAAATCCCTATTGGGTAAGGTCACTGTCAAGGATGTTGCTAAGGCTGTTTTAAACTTAGAGAAGAGAGTTGCTGAGCTTGAACAGAACCAAGATGACACCGACATATCTATGGCTACTGTAAAAAAGGATATTTCTACAAATTCGAGTAGATCACTGACGCTGAATCAGTGGCGAACAGCTCTCTACTCCTCATATAAGCGTTGACAGACAGGCTTGACATCACTGACGGTCGAGTCAAGAAGACCAAAACAAAGATGACACTGTTAAAAGAAGAAATCTCTACCGTGTCTTAGTCTATCCATGCAACAGGCAACATGGCAGGTAAATTAATGGACCGGGTAGCTAAATTTGAGGAACACAACAGGAAGAAGACCCTGCTGATGAACAGGATCCCAGAAAGTCCACGCAAAAACTTGTGGAAAGTATGTGACTGCTTGTTTCAAGATCTGACACTGTCATATGGCTATGGATGAGTCGATATATAGGCTTGGCAGATTTGATCCTGACAAAGATCATCCCCGTACTATAGTGTTCAGGTTAGCTCACCGCGCAATAAAGGGAGACATCTACAGAAAGGTAAATAATTTGCAAGGCCTGACAGCATGGGAGGGTGTGTCTCTGCAAGGCGAGTTATCTAAAAGTGAAGGAAAGAATTCGTCGAGCTCAGGTCAATCTATCATTTGGCCAAACGCTGGAATGTCAAGAAGATTAAACTAAGACAGAGAGCAGTGTTCACCGATAAATCCACATGTGCACATAAGGATATACCTGCCTGGCCCTATGGGTTAACTCTCAAAGCCGCTTCCATGGTGAAAACAAAGGATGGAATAGCGTTTAAGTCAGAGCACTCGACTTTCTCTAACCTGTACCCCTTGTGACATCGTCTACAATGATGTCAAATACAAGTACAAAATACAGGCCTTACAGCATACTAAAGCACTGAAATGTGGAAACAAAAAAGTTGCTGGCATGACACTAGCTGAGTCTGACCCCTATTATAAGTGATTATGAACTTAGCCAAAGAGCTCGTACCACATAAAGACTGGAACAAAGGAGTAACAAAACTGGTACACGAGTTGCTCACGGTCAAGTTCAGTGATGAAAAAAGAGGTAGGATGTTGCCCAGGACTGATGGAAAGCATTTGTATGAGTGCACGTGCCATCCTGTGTTTGGCATAGGAAGATATATGGGTAATGTGTCTAACCCCACCTTTGATCAAGTCAAAGGAAGGAATATGTTAGGCAGACTGCCCCCGGGGGGGCACTTGATTTTTTTTGACAGGGGTGTACGGCTGGACCCCTGACAACCCTTACCCTTGTTAGGGCGATTTTGATGCCAAAAAGTTACCCTTGTTAGGGCATTTTTGGTCAAAAGTGCCTAGGTTTCGGTAAAAAAGCGATAAAAGGTAGCTTTTGATGCCAAAAAGTTACCCTTTTTAGGGCATTTTCGGCCAAAAGTGCCTAGGTTTTGGTAAAAAAGCAATAGAATATACCATGTTTGTGTAAATCTGCCGAAAAAATTACCCTCTTGCGAAGAATTTTGTTGAAAACTGCGATATTTTTTGTAAAAACGGGCAAATGTTGGCGAAAACCCGGACATTTTTGTGAAAAGTAGACCCTTGTTAGGGCGATTTTCATGAAAGTGGACCCTTGTTAGGGCAATTTTTCTTTGAAAAGTGGACCCTTGTTAGGGCGATTTTGTAGAAAAAGTACCCTTCCCAGCCGCACACATGTGTATACAAAATATACTAAGTGCCCCCCCCGGGCAGACTGCTTGAAAAGGTCAGAGACGAGATGAAGGAAAAAGCTGCTGACACAGCGAAAACCGTCCAGCCACCAACTGCTCCAGTCCCCGGCCCTGTCCCAGAACGGGTTCAAACACCTGAGAAACAGGAAGAGGCTATACTGCAATCAACACCGGTTGTAAACGGTGGTAAGAGACCACACATAGTGATCGAAGATGATGAAGGAAGATCCAACCTACTCAGAGAGCTCATGGAAGCAGCTGACGCCCACAAAAACAATGATGGTGGTGGTGATGACGATGATGATGATGATGATGATGATGATGAAGAAGGTGATAATGAAGATAGCTTGATAGACAGCGGATGGTTGTAAAGAAAGGTAAATCTTGTCAGAACTTAATAGGAAATGTATATAGACCACCAGAAGGTAGTCAAGTTAATTTTATAAACACTCTTTGTAGAACGTCATCTACTATAGGTGCGCTAGAACGATATGATGTGATCCTTACTGGAGATTTTAATATCAATGTTCTAACCGACAGTAATTACAAAGAGAAATTGTATTCTAATTTAGAAGACTTTGCGTTGAAGCAGCAAATACACGATGGTCTTTCCCTACAGATTCTTTCCCTACAGATCAAAGCAGACTCTCATACTTTCATTAATCTGTCCACATCTTTATTTAAGAATCATAAAAAACAACAAAGAAATCTCACAAACTGATTTCTATGCCATGGATGGTGATATGCTCGATTGCTTTTCTAAATTTGAAACAAATACCAAGATATCCATTTATCTACATGTATATTCGTACTTAACATACTTATTCCAGTTGCATAAACATATCAAGGAGTATATAGTTGTATATACATGCAACCACAGCAGTTTCAAGTAGGTTAATAGCGTTAATTTGTTTTTTAGAACACACTAATTGCTTTGGAGCATTAACTAGATATCTCTGGTGGATGGCCTACATCACAAGCTGGAGGACTGCACAGATACATGTACAAGTACGAATTACCGACCATATACACTCCAATACCATATCTGTACATTGACACAACCAAGAAATAAGACAGGTAATTGAACCAAAATATATCAAAACATGCTATTGTATTTCCATTAAACAACATATGCATAACTGTAGCTGGTATATTTCCATTATTATATTTCAAAGATACTAAGGGAATACTATATGGATGGGGTCCAGGCCAATCCAGAGTGCTGACTTATCCATGTATCATTTTGTTTATTCCACAATTTGAAAAGAAATCAGATCATTTATTTAATGTTCTGTCTCATTGTATTTCAGAAGTTGAATGGCACCTTTACTTTCTTTGGACTGAACATGATGTCACTCTCAGCGTCCACATTTGCAACCATATTATTGGTCATTGCAAGTTTGACAGACTGCCTGAGTGGACTGTGTGCCCAGGCCCTTCAGGACATCATCCCGCCATTCCAGCTCAACTGTTTCCGCTACGTAGTGCAGGCCTTACTTAGTGTGGGTGTTGTGTGGTGGCAGAAGAAGTCCTTCATAGTAGAGCGACAACATGTCTTCTATATCATAGCAAGTATTGTTACCAGCACAACCTTCAATACATCATACTACACAGCAGCCTCACGACTCCCACTAGGCCTACTGGTTACCCTTACAACCCTGGTGCAGACACTTTTTGCTTTTATCACACAGAAGCTTGTGCAGAACCGTGTCATCCACATGCTTAAGATCCCGGGTTGCTGTGTCGTCCTTTTGGGATCAGCTTTTATGCTAGAGCCTACTGTGGTACTGGAGAGATTTGAGAGATTTGAGACACGGAAAATAATTGGAGTGATTCTCGTTGTGATAGCTGGTGTGTCCAGTATCCTTACTCCTCTAATAATGCAGATCCATACCCCGGCAGAAGACACAGTTGTGTGGTCAGTCTGGTTATCAGCTGGGGGTGCAGTAGGCTCCACTGTGCTTGCAGTGTACACAGATGATATTCAGCTTGCTTTAACCTGGAGTGAGGTTCTGCTCCTGATTGGACATTGTCTAGGAGCTGGTATGACAGGGATATTGGTAATCTCTGCATATAAACACATCAGCCTCGTCACCTTTGCCATTGTGGGTAATCTCAAACTGGTGTTCAACTATACTCTGCAGTATACAGTGATGTCCTCTGTTGTGAAGGTAGCAGCAAACGGACTGGAGATATCTGGAGTTGTTATTTCGATGATTGGTATAGTCTACACTGCAGGGTTTGATATATATGTTGAGAAAACACAGAAATTTTAGATATATGAATGGAGTTAAAGAATGCATAGAATTGGGGCCTTATAATTTACTGCCAGCTGGACAACCTCACAAACGACAACATTAAGTGCAAGACCTACTTCAGCACTAGGGCTTTGAGTTGACATTGGTTTTGGTTATTATTACTAGTTGTGTTGTATTAGCCGTTGCCCGAGTATAAGCCAACGGGTTGCAATACATACTCAATAAAAATCATATTGCAAGCAATAACTCCACTTACACTTGGAGTATTTACATAGTTCTTTATGCTATATTACCCCTATTTACTAGAAGGTATCAGGGTGTTTCTTCGGTTAAACAAGTATAAGCCTGCCCCGTATATGGCTCAGTCTCACGACTTTATAACAATTTGATAGTCTTTGACTGGGTGACGTCTTTGACCGGGTGATGTCTTTGACCGGGTGACATCTTTGACCGGAAAGCATTATTATAGCCTAAAGTAGACCTTTATAGTAAGAAATGGGTGGAAAAAGTCAAAGGATATTTTCACACTATATGAATGGTAATTTATTTAAAGTTAGTAATATTTTTATGTAGGCCCTTCTACATGCATTATGTTATATTTTTTCCTCTGCCCTGTCAAAATGTCACTTTCTGTATCATGTGGACTTTGAAGAGCTACACTGTCCAAAGTATTATTCAATAACCATTGGCATTTTTTTCAAATAGTAGAGATATGGAAAAAAACCCGGAAAAAAACACCTTTTCTAGCCTCCCGGTCAAAGACGTCACCTTGTCAAAGACATTACCCGGTCAAAGAGGGCACCCGGTCAAAGACGTCATCTGGTCAAAGACGTCACCCGGTCAAAGAAATCACCCGGTCAAAGACTATCAAATTGTTACAAAGTCGTGAGACTAAGCCATTTATGCCTGCCCCGTGTATAAGCCTGGTCAGTTTACCACTTATACTACTTTTTAGTACATGTATAATCCTAGGTTAATGCACAGAGAAATACGGTATTTCATCTTCTGAGAACAATTTATTTCATCGATCAATAATTATTTTACACACATACCAGGGTTACATATATCGTAATGTATACGAGGAAACTAAACATGCACTGGTAAAAACTGGTCCCCCAATCTGAACTTAACACTCAAACACTACTATTCTATACGATTCCAATATATAGTTTTGTTATGCGCCATCACTTGGCATCAGGCATTAAAGCTGATGCTTAAAGCTGGTTAGAGATAACTGACAGGGCATACCTCTGTGCATATATACAAGGCCTGTTGGCAAAGAATCATGTGGCAAAAAACACATTTGGTGACCCAGGTTTGAAGCACATAATACCATTTAATCATATATCAATTAACATTGATGGTAAGATGTTGAACAACATACTAGTTTCATTAACCTAGACTCATTGGAAGGGTATGTAATGATACAGACTACAAGTCCATTCATCTTGCCAGGATAAGTAAAAGACATTGAAATGAATGAAACAATCTAGCGGCTGCTTAACGCTGATGTACTATATTATTTTAGTTGTCAATTCTACCAACAGAGGGGAGTGTCATAGTCAGAACCTCATCTGAGGTGGTGTGGGCACATCTTGCAGCACAGGTGACCTCATGTGGGGGCTAGGGAAACTGATTTACATATTATGTTATGTATGGAGGTTAATTATATGGATTATGGACACCTCTGCAGGTTAAATATGATGTAGGCATTGCAATTGCATTGATTAATTAGGCCAGATGTGCATAAACCTTATGCAATCATCAAATAATTCTAAAATAGATTAACCTTTTAAGTACTGCATAGTGCTTCAATGTGCTATGGTCTTTGTCTTCATGATGCATTGATGTATTAAAGGGTCAAGATTGGCAAGCACTCATGGATCATGATAAGCAGAGGGCACCATACATCACTGCACCATGCAGCCTTGAAGGGGTTAAGGTGGTTGCCTACTATCACAAATACGTTCATTGCAACGATTTCTGCGCAACTGGTGTGTATGGCTCTCCTATAACAGGCATGCCCAGGAAAGCTATCCTAGGTGAGCGGACAAACGTTAAAAGCGCAATCTTAACACAGAATTAAGATCGTCTTATCTGGGTGTAGGATACATACTATCAAGGCAAACCCCAGCTTGCATAGTGTGGGTATGTGACACTAGGTGGCAGATACAAGTATTAATACAAAACAGGACTGCCTTAGATTAAGACATTATAAGATGTAAGATTAAGATTGCGCTGTTGACGTTTGTCCGCGCACCTGGGAGAGCTATACTGTATTTGCCTATAACAGTAGGCAAAACAGTATCGGGAGAAGTCGGCCCCTAGGACCAAACGGCCCCTGATAGGTGAGCCCCAGAGTGAAGACGGCCTTGAGTGAAGTCGGCTCCAGAATGAAGTTGGCCTCAAAGTGAATCTTAATCTATCATCTTAAATCTTAAATAATCTGATAGCTCCCCTTGTATCTGCCACCTAGTGTCCATTGTTCGTCACCCTATGTCCTCACACTGTTTACCTCCTCTAGGGTTAAAGGGTGTAGCATGGATCCCTGAACACCTGTTACTATGATCCTCAACTGATATCCACAATCCCACTTTATCCCCATCAGGTTTATGGGGGTCTGTTAGCCACTGTAATATTGAGGACGGTTGGGGAAGGCGAGCGGGGGTGGTCAAATTTAGCATGGTGGAGGTGGTCACAACCAAATATTGATAAGAAATCGATGGATGCGCCAAAAGCTTGTAAACTAGTTATACATGTACCTCATTAGAGAGGGGATGTCAAACAAAAGGTTACCGTTCTGACAAATCCATGCACCCCCCCCCCACACACACACACTGCTGCAATAAATGACTCGTCCCTTGGTTGTATGTGCATAGTGCTGTTATCAGTGTAATATATTACCACACAGCCCACTTACTTAGTAATTGATAACACAGTGATTCAAACAGGGCCATTGGTGCAATTCACCAACACCTGTATGGGAGATTGGTTTAGGGGGATTGCAGCCACAACAGAGCCATATCAGGATGGTTGTTTGTAAAGTCAATGAGATTGGTGGGGTGGAGCAGGCACTGGATTTCAGCTATCAGTGTGGCATTGCATAATAATGATTTCCAATATTAATACAATTGATCGTATATCCCAATATATCACAATTAGAGACATATATTTTATTGGTGTATAGGGGCTATACATAAGAGTTAGTGAACACTAACAATTTTACAATGAGATAATGGCTTAAGCATTAATGCATTAACACATGAACACATCGCCAGGTAATTACTAATAATGGTTCAGCATTGGTGCATTATTTTTACCCTTCATGGATGTATCACTCCCAAATTTAGATCAGCATGATACATGAAAGAAGCGCTATAGCATCATTCATGCATCATGACAACAATAGAACACATTATATCAAATAATCATGTTGGCCTTCACCCCTTCACCACTGGATTTCTTTTAACTCAATGCAATATTGTGCAATATATTGGCTTACCATGTGGAGGGGGTTAAACGGTTCAGCCCGTGGGAAATGCCAGTCACTATTAATCCACATCCACAGCTATACATATATTTATACCATCTGCTATTGATATAATTGTCCTGTGGCCACTGCGTATGCATAAGCTACGTATCACTCCTGTATATTGATCACACCCACAGTCACTTCCTCAGCGGCTGTTGACGTAGAGTTGACAAATTCAAATCAATATCATTCTGGATGTTGAATAATACGAAGGACTAATATTTGACTGGCATTTAGAGACTGCAGATCTAGGGATATAGTAGAGCTCACAAGATGGATTGTAAGACACTAAGGCATACCTATTGCTGAATCCTTATATACAGTTGATATCCAACAATAAATTTGACTGAATGATTTTGAAATTAACTTATTTAGAGTATGACCTTTCTCATATTACAGTATGTATATATATATTGTTATGTAGGAGGTCTACAGAAAAATGATTTACAATTCATTATATAGAAAATGATTCAATATGAGGATTTTGCAATGCCATGTAATAATTGAACTATGTGTGAATAGATAATGCAATTTTAATGTACAGCAGTCCAATTTCTGGTTCCAATCCATGTGTGCCACTGTAGCAAAAAATGTTTATCCATCAATCACAAAATGCACATTAAACATTATTTTGCCATGTATAAAGATGCTGTACCATTATACCATTGTTTCCCAACAAATAATCAGATCTATATTATGGTAGTACTTTCAACAGTGTACAGTGTTGGTAGCCAGTTTATGCAATATGGTGGGCAACTGCCTTTTCTGGTTTTCTAATAGTACTACTAGCAGATAGATTTGTAGACTTTGTTTGACTTTGAACAAATCCATTTTTAGATTTAAGATTGTTTCTGCGCTGTCGGAATTTCCGTGCCAAGATCTGTCTGAACTTCCCCCCACTCACACAGTACAGTAGGAAGTTGATGGAGGAGTTGATGGTCAGGAACATGTTGGCAATAGTCGCCATGTAGGCAAAGTACTTCCAGCTCATGACAATGTGGGAATTGTACATTTTTATTGTACGTACAACTCTGAAGGATGTATCAGGGATCTGGCAGACAATGAAAGTACCAACAACCAGTGCAACAATCTCTGTCATGTGGTGTGTAGATTTGCTGGGGATATTTTGATGTTTGTTTGTAAGGATTCTGGATCTAGATTTGTGTAACTCACGCACCAACTTGCCATTTAAGATGCACAGAAGAAGCACAGGCCCTATGGACTTAAACACCAGGCAGGCTATGGTCTTGTAGAAGAGGTTGTAATAGTAACTGCTGATCAGTGAAACAGGCACGGCTTGTATGGGTCTCAAATCTGGGCATTTGTCAACTGGTAAATCCACAACACGAAGCTCAAGGTGACACGGTGCATTGAAGAAGAAAGCCACAGCAAAAGTAGTAAATATCCAAATCCTGTTCCTCCTTTTGGTGAGCACCCCCTTAGCTACCAGTGGTCTGGTAATGGCATAGAACCTCTCACTGGTCACCAGCAAAACCAGCCAGATTCACACCGTCTGTATCGTGTTGGCAAGAGGCCACACTACTCTAGCCTTTATGTACGGATAAAACCAGAACACTTTAGCAAACCCATCATTGTAGGTGTAAATAGTACTGACGCTTCAAACAGAACTACGCTGTGTACAGACACTGACTGCTTCCATTGTTTTTTTTAGCTTATCTGCTCGAGGCTAGAAAAATCATGGTTTGCTTGAGGCTGTGTCTCATGAGATTGGGCCAAAGGGGTCTCGTCTTTGACCGGGTGCCATCTTTGACCGACCTGCTAAAAAACGTTTTATATAGGGTAGATGAAGATATGAATGGTCTGAAAAGGTTAATGGATATTATAACACTTTAAATTAGTAATTAGTAGCCCATTTATATCTTCATCTGCCCTAAAAAAACGTCAAAGATGGCACCCAGTCAAAAACTATGACATTGTCCTGACTTCGTGAGACACAGCCTTAAATTTAACTGCTTATGCACTTTTTCATTGGTCAACAAATGAAACAAAATGATTTTTTCCACCTTTGATTTAATGATGTTGCGTGTCCTATTTTACAATTCCTATTAAAATGTGGTGTATCAACCCTATATTCAAAGGTTGGCATGATGTACGAATACAACTCATGTGAGTTCCAGGGCTTAATTTATAGGCGGGTGGGTTTGAAGGGTCAATTAATAGATCAATACACTGCCCTACCGCTATGGTGGCCAGATGTTTGTGGGATCTATGTGATCCACATCCAATATTTGCTCCTCTATCCTGTCTTATTGGCACCTGCACAGCAGTGCTGAGGGTCATGAGTGGATAAAGGTTTCATTTTGATATGACATTTTCTACTTAGCTTACCCTTCAAACAGGACCCGGGAATTGCACGTTCAAGGCCGGTCAACTCTTGGAAAGTCACATAATATATATTGAAAAGCCATAAGATATTTTCATGAATATCTCCTGCCTTCTCCTGTGTTCTGGTGACTTTCTCAGATATGTCCCAGTTGTGAACGTTCAATTCCCGGGTGCTGTTTGAAGGGTATTCACGAGTAACAGCTAACAACCCCTCCGCTCAATTGTTATTGAAAATATAATTAATACAAATGGACCCATTGCTTTTGTCAACATCATAAAATTACTATATTTTTACAACTTTAGAAAATCCTCTTGTCAGATGTTCCCAGTACTGATGAGGGATTGGCATGATGCAGTACTGCAGCATGGGTAAGGATTATGGCAAGCCTATTCTAATCAACACAATATAAAATTAACACATTTTTCCCTATTTTCCTACTTGAACACCTCTGTAGACCTTAATAATAGTTGTAGGAACGAGGAATGTTGGAGTCCCCTTAGACCACAACTACAAGAATGCCCTATAATCTGCTGTTGTTCACCATGTAAACTTAATTATGCATAAAAACTGCCGCCCTTTGATCTCATTGGTTCCCTCACTTTCATGTGCATTCTGGTGCCCCAGATCCATACTGGCACTTGTTTTAAAGTGCAGATGGTGCACACTGACACATTATTGGAGTATACTGTGCGCGTGATCAATATTGCAGTTTTGTCAGTGACATTCTATTCCTGTTTGGAAATTCATTCCAGTGGAGTATAGAGGTGTGGCACTATAGGGACAAAGCAATATTTATTATCACAGGGGTGGGGAGAGATGAAACCTTTGATAGTTTACTGACTATTTATAAGTTTTGTACGGTAGTTTATCAGGGGCTAGGCCTTCCATATTAGGTTTTCTAATTTGAATCACCCTTCTGTTTTTTATCATAAAAAATTACTCTTTTTTATGAGATTCTTGTAGTTTCGACCCTAGATGGCATCATCATCAGGTGGATTGACGGGTTTTTTTATAGAACCTATAGTGCTACTATAGGTCTATGTATTGAATTAAATAACCCTCCCTCGTGTGGGCTAGTGTTTTTTAATTCATATTTATGCATAAAGTTTTGTATATGGTACCTTATATACAATATGTTTTGGTGAACTAGTCGGTGCAGTTTTTATATATAGGACCAGGTTATGGCTGATGTGATCCCCAAATATATTGCTAGTTAGCTTTGGAACGAGGACTGGTTGGGGGCCTAACCATGGCTGCCGTCTTTGGTGTTCATCCCCCTAAGGGGAATGAGTTCAGAGTTTTTCGATCCAGTGGAATTCCACTAGAGCAAGAAGTCTTCTACCCTTGTCACTTTTAGGGTGAAGAGAGATGAAGTCTATGACAAATATCTTGACGTCACTCCTTTTCTGATGGTCACACTGGTTAAAGTGCCAGGGTACATCAGTTTCTCCCTTGTTGTTGCCAATGGCTCCTAGATGTTCGCCGAGCCTGAATTTCAGGGCACGTTCAGTTTTCCCACATATTGCATCTGGCATCTTTTGCACTCTATGCAATATATGAGATTTGAGCTTTCACATGTGACGTTGGTTTTCGCCGGGAATGTTCTCCCAGACGTTTTTGAGGATATTGTCCCGCATTTGTCAATTTTGACACATTTGTCACAGAACAATTTCCTGCATTTGTTTTTTGTTTTTTTTGGGTTGACTGTGTCTCGTTATACCATCTTCCTCGTCATCTGAGGTGGGGTAGCTCACTGCTGCCCTTACAAGATGGTCTTTGAGATTTTTCACCAGTCCGCCCCTTTTCAGGAATTTGGTTTGTTTTGACCCTCCCAGTCTGTCCCAGTTCTTTGCGACAGTTTTGTTTATGATATTGTTGCCCGGTCGATGGGTGCTTATCAAATGGGTGGTTTTTGGTTGCAGGGTGGCCGCTCTGTTTTGGGCTTTCACTTTGGTGTAGGCCTTGTTCAAGAGTTTTTTGGGGTACCCTTTTGCCTCAAATTCCGCGATTTTTTGTTGGCTGTGCTTCTCAAAGTCTTTCAGATTTTGACATATTCTGAAGATTCTGAGTAGCTGTGAGTATGGCAGACTTCTCTTTGTGGAGAAGGGGTGGGCCGAGGTGAAGTCTAGATAGTTGTTTACATCAGTGGGTTTCCTATACAAATCGGTATATAGGACCCCAGTGTCTTGATCTAGTTTTACGGTGGTGTCTAGAAAATGTATTTCTCTAGACGACATTTCTGCTGTGAATTTTATTGTGTCATGAAAACTGTTTAAGTGTTGAAGCCACTTCTCCAGTTCATCTTCTCCATGTGTCCATATGAAGAAGATGTCGTCTATGAACCTTAGCCATGTCTCTGGTTTCAGGGTATGCGAGTCTAGCGCTGCTTTCTCCACATTTTTGGGCATCAGTCTTGGATCCCTAGTGTCCTTTAACCTTTCTGCTATCACCGCAATTCCCTCTCCATTGGGAATGTTGGTGTAGAGTGAGGTTACATCTAGAGTCCCTATTCTAGACCCCTTTGGTAATTTGTCTAGGGCCTCTATTTTGTTGATGAAATCTGTTGTGTCTTTTACATATGATTTTATTTCCGGCACTAGTGGTTTTATAAATGCATCTACAAATGCTGAGACCTTTTCTGTAGGGCATGAGTTTGCTGAGACCACTGGTCTCCCCGGGGGTGGTAGTACCCCCTTATGTATTTTGGGAAGAAAGTAGATGTGTGGGGTTCGGGGTTTGACATTTCTTATAGAACCTGCCATCTTAAAGGATATTTCACCCTCAGATGTCATTTCTATAATTTTATCATCCACTTTGCCTGCATAGTACTCGACTGGGTCTTCTTTCAGTCTTTCGTATGTTAATAATAGGCCTTAATAATAGGAATATCCAAAAAGTGAGACACAATTCACTAGTAAATCATGTCTATATTACATTCCATTTATCAGAAATATTAATTCTGATGATATTCTACCCCTCAGGGCTGTTCAAAGTAAATGACCTAAAAAAGAACGTTTTTGTTCCAATTACATTCCATCCCTAGCAACGGCCCTTCTGAGCCCATGAATTTGAAAGAGGCACGATGTATGGTCATATTAGTGTTGGTTATGTAAAACTCTGATGAGAATTCATCAAATTATAGCTTATTACATCTGAGATTTCTGCATGGAAAGAGTAGGGGAAGGTCTACCCTTAATCTGTCAACATCTTTATTTAAAAATCATCAAAAACCAAAAAGAAATCCCAAAACTGATTTCTATCCCATGGATGGTGATATGCTCAATTGATTTTCTAAATTTGAAACAAAAACCAATAAGATATCCATTTATCTACATGTATAATCATACTTGACATACTTATTCCAGTTGCATAAACATATCAAGGAGTATATAGTTGTATATTCATGCAACCACAGCAGTTTCAAGTAGGTTAATAGCGTTATTTTGTTTTTTAGAACACACTAATTGCTTTGGAGCATTAACTAGATATCTCTGGTGGATGACCTACATCACAAGCTGGAGGACTGCACAGATACATACAGGTACGTAGTACAGACCATATACACTCCAGTACCATATCTGTACATTAGCACAACCAAGAAATAAGACAGGTAATTGTACCAAATTATATCAAAACATGCTACTGTATTTCCATCAAACGACATATGCATAAGTGTAGCTGGTAAATTTCCAATATTATATTTCAAAGATACTAAGGGAATACTATATGGCTGGGGTTCCAGGCCAATCCAGAGTGCTGACATATCCATGTATCATTTTGTTTATTCCACAATTTGAAAAGAAATCAGATCATTTATTTAATGTTCTGTCTCATTGTATTTCAGAAGTTGAATGGCACCTTTACTTTCTTTGGACTGAACATGATGTCACTCTCAGCGTCCACATTTGCAACCATATTATTGGTCATTGCAAGTTTGACAGACTGCCTGAGTGGACTGTGTGCCCAGGCCCTTCAGGACATCATCCCGCCGTTCCAGCTCAACTGTTTCCGCTACGTAGTGCAGGCCTTACTTAGTGTGGGTGTTGTGTGGTGGCAGAAGAAGGCCTTCATGGTAGAGCGACAACATGTCTTCTATATCATAGCAACTATTGTTACCAGCACAACCTTCAATACATCATACTACACAGCAGCCTCACGACTCCCACTAGGCCTACTGGTTACCCTTACAACCCTAGTGCAGACACTTTTTGCTTTTATCACACAGAAGTTTGTGCAGAACCGTGTCATCCGCATGCTTAAGATCCCGGGTTGCTGTGTCGTCCTTTTGGGATCAGCTTTCATGCTACAGCCTACTGTGGTACTGGAGAGATTTGAGAGATTTGAGACACGGAAAATGATTGGAGTGATTCTCGTTGTGATAGCTGGTGTGTCCAGTATCCTTACTCCTCTAATAATGCAGATCCATACCCCGGCAGAAGACACAGTTGTGTGGTCAGTCTGGTTCTCAGCTGGGGGTGCAGTAGGCTCCACTTTGCTTGCAGTGTACACAGATGATATTCAGCTTGCTTTAACCTGGAGTGAGGTTCTGCTCCTGATTGGACATTGTCTAGGAGCTGGTATGACAGGGATATTGGTAATCTCTGCATATAAACACATCAGCCTCGTCACCTTTGCCATTGTTGGTAATCTCAAACTGGTGTTCAACTATACTCTGCAGTATACAGTGATGTCCTCTTTTGTGAAGGTAGCAGCAAACGGACTGGAGATATCTGGAGTTGTTATTTCGATGATTGGTATAGTCTACACTGCAGGGTTTGATATATATGTTGAGAAAACACAGAAATTTTAAATATATGAATGGAGTTAAAGAATGCATAGAATTGGGGCCTTATAATTTACTGCACGCTGGACAACCTCACAAACGACAACATTAAGTGCAAGACCTACTTCAGCACTAGGGCTTTGAGTTGACATTGGTTTTGGTTTTTATTACTAATTGTGTTGTATTAGCCGTTGCCCAAGTATAAGCCAATGGGTTGCAATACATACTCAATAAAAATCATATTGCAAGCAATGACTCCATTTACACTTGGAGTATTTACATAGTTCTTTAGGCTATATTACCCCTACTTACTAGAAGGTATCAGGGTGTTTCTTCAGTTAAACAAATACAAGCCTATATATGGAAAAAACCCCGGAAAAAACACCTCTTCTAGCCTCCCGGTCAAAGATGTCACCCGGTCAAAGACATCACCCGGTCAAAGAGGGCACCCGGTCAAAGACGTCACCCGGTCAAAGAAGTCACCCGGTCAAAGATGTCACCCGGTCAAAGACATCACCCGGTCAAAGAAATCACCCGGTCAAAGACTATCAAATTGTTACAAAGTTGTGAGACTAAGCCATATATGCCTGCCCCGTGTATAAGCCTGGTCAGTTTACCACTTATACTACTTTTTAGTACATGTATAATCCTAGGTTAATACACAGAGATATACAGTATTTCATCTTCTGAGAACAATTTATTTCATCGATCAATAATTTTTTTACACACATACCAGGGTTATATATATTGTAATGTATACGAGGAGACTAAACATGCACTGGTAAAAACTGGTTCCCCAATCTGAACTAAACACTTAAACACTACTATTCTATACGATTCCAATATATAGTTTTGTTATGCGCCATCACTTGGCATCAGGCATTAAAGCTGATGCTTAAAGCTGGTTAGAGATAACCTACAGGGCATACCTCTGTGCATATATACAAGGCCTGTTGGCAAAGAATCATGTGGCAAAAAACACATTTGGTGACCCAGGTTTGAAGCACATAATACCATTTAATCATATATCAATAAACATTGATGGTAAGATGTTGAACAACAAACTAGTTTCATTAACCTAGACTCATTGGAAGGGTATGTAATGACTACAAGTCCATTCATCTTGCTAGGATAAATAAAAGACATTGAAATGAATGAAACAATCTAGCGGCTGCTTAACGCTGATGTACTATATTATTTTAGTTGTCAATTCTACCAACAGAGGGGAGTGTCATAGTCAGAACCTCATCTGAGGTGGTGTGGGCACATCTTGCAGCACAGGTGACCTCATGTGGGGGCTAGGGAAACTGATTTACATATGTTATGTATGGAGGTTAATAATATGGATTATGGACAACTCTGCAGGTTGAATATGATGTAGGCATTGCAATTGCATTGATTAATTAGGCCAGATGTGCATAAACCTTATGCAATCATCAAATAATTCTAAAATAGATTAACCTTTTAAGTACTGCATAGTGCTTCAATGTGCTATGGTCTTTGTCTTCATGATGCATGGATGTATTAAAGGGTCAAGATTGGCAAGCACTCATGGATCATGATAAGCAGAGGGGACCATACATCACTGCACCATGCAGCCTTGAAGGGGTTAAGGTGGTTGCCTACTATCACAAATACCGTATTTCCCCGTGTATAAGCCCCGGCTTCTACAACCACTAAGTGGCAAACTGCCCAGGCTTATACACGGGGCAGGCTTCTACACGGGGTAGGCTTATATTCCTCTACCTGGGGAAACACTCTGATACCTTTTCATAATTACTAGAATTATCTATTATCTTGACACATTATTTCAATATTTTTCACAAGTTTTAGCCTTTTTCCTATTTAATATGGATCGTAGACACATATGGTGTAAGTAGGGATTGCAAAGTTGAAGGAATTACATTAATACTCCAAGTACAAGTGGAGTTATGGCCTGAAATATGATTTTATTGACTACATATTGCAACCCCCGGGCTTATACTCGGGGCCCGGCTTATACAGCACTAAGTCACATTTTCCCCAGGCTTATACACGGGGCAGGCTTATACTCGGGCCCCGGCTTATACACGGGGAAATACGGTACGTTCATTGCAACGATTTCTGCGCAACTGGTGTGTATGGCTCCCCTACAACAGGCACTCTACTCTACTATGTTTTCTATTACTATTATTGTGTCTATATTTGTCACATATTATGAGTCTGTCAGAACCTCAAGTACAAACAGACAATGAACATTGTATATCGCCTCGCCGGGCCTTTAAGCCCAATTATCTCTTCCAAATTATGTTAACAGATTTTAGTAAAACTAACTAATGGTAGAGGGACTGACCAAATACATCTTGGTCAGTACCTCATCTTATTTCCACCCCTATATTGGAGGTGGCTAGTTCTCTGATTAACGGATCATTATTTATGATGAATGCTGTGGAATACAAAAAATACAATCTATAATAGTTATGTATCTCCTCAGGATAAAAATAAATGAATCAACAACAACAGCGCCTAGGATAGCTCTCCTAGGTGAGCAGACAAACATTAAAAGCGCAATCTTAACACAGAATCAAGATTGTCTTAATTATCTTAAAATTAGTCTTAATCTTATCTTGACCTATCTTAATCCTATCTTAAACTATCTTCTACCATCTTAAAAGTGTTATGAAGCAAATGAGGATTGCGCCACTAGTAGTGGTAAGACTACACAGTCCATTGTAGGATAGGCTAGTCGACTAGTATGTACCCCCATTTTTTTTTCTTATAGATGTTTATGTTGTCTCATCTGGGTGTAGGGTATATACTATAAAGGCAAACCCCAGCTTGCATAGTGTGGGTATGTGACACTAGGTGGCAGATACAAGTATTAATACAAAACAGGAGAGCCTTAGATTAAGACATTTTAAGATGTAAGATTAAGATTGCACTGTTGACGTTTGTCCGCGCACCTGGGAGAGCTATACTGTATTTGCCTATAACAGTAGGCAAAACAGTTTCGGGAGAAGTCGGCCCCTAGGACATAACCGCCCCCGATAAGTGAGCCCCAGAGTGAAGACGGCCTCGAGTGAAGTCGGCTCCAGAGTGAAGTTGGCCTCAAAGTGAATCTTAATCTATCATCTTAAATCTTAAATAATCTGATAGCTCCCCTTGTATCTGCCACCTAGTGTCTCTCTAGGGTTAAAGGGTGTAGCATGGATCCCTGAACACCTGTTACTATAATGCTCAACTGATATCCACAATCCCACTTTATCCCCATCAGCTTTATGGTTAAGCCACTGTGATATTGGGGACTGTTGGGAAAGGCAAGAGGGGGATGGTCAAATATAGCAAGGGGGAGTTGGTCGCAACCAAATATTAATAAGAAATCCAATGGTGGGCCAACAGCTTGTTATACATGTCCCTCATTAGAGAGGGGATGTCAAACTAAAGGTTAGGCCACTAAAAAAAGGACAATCTTGCATTATAACAACTTTTGCTAACTAATAAACTTTGAATTACTAAAGTGTGAAAATTGATCACAAAAAGTTCACATTCAGCCCCAAGTAAAAAAAAGAATTAAAAAAAAAAGAGGAGCGCCCTTGTCAGATTTTCACTGCGTGGTGATGAGAAACAACTTTTCTTTTGCCTGGCCTTACAGTCCTGACAAGAATCAACTAATTCCCCCCCCCCCCCCACTCTGCTGCATTAAATGACTTGTCCCTTGGTTGTATGTGCATAGTGCTGTTATCAGTGTAATATATTACCGCACAGCCCACTACCTTAGTAATTGATAACACAGGGATTCAAACAGGCTCATTGGTGCAATTCACCAACACCTGTATGGGAGATTGATTGGTATAGGGGGATTGCAGCCACAACAGAGCCATATCAGGACGGTTGTTTGTGATGTCAATGAGATTGGTGGGGTGGAGCAGGCACTGGATTTCAGCTATCAGTGTGGCATTGCATAATAATAATTTCCAATATTAATACAATTTATTGTATATTCCAATACATCACAATTAGAGACATATATTTTATTGGTGTATAGGGGCTATACATGATAGCAAATGAACATTAACGATTTTATAATGAGACAATGGCTTAAGCATTTATGCATCAACACATGAACACATCGCCAGGTAATAACTAATAATGGTTCAGCATTGGTGCATCATTCTGACCCTTCATGGATGTATCACTCCCAAATTTAGATAAGCATGATACATGAAACAGGCACTATAGCATCATTCATGCATCATGACAACAATAGAACACATTACATCAAATAATTATGTAGGCCTTCACCCCTTCACCACTGGATTTCTTTTAACTCAATGTAATATTGGGCAATATATTGTGCTTACCATGTGGAGGGGGTTAAAGGGTTCATCCGGTGGGAAATGCCAGTCACTATTAATCCACATCCACAGCTATACATTATATTTATACCATCTACTATTGATATAATTGTCCTGTGGTCACTGCATATATATGCATAAGTATACGTAATACTTCTGTATATTGATCACACCCACAGTCACTTCCTCAGCGGCTGATGACGTAGAGTTGACAAATTCAAATCAATATCATTCTGGATGTTGAATAATATGAAGGACTAATATTTGACTGGCATTTAGAGACTGCAGATCTAGGGATATAGTAAAGCTCACAAGATGGATTGTAAGACAATAATGCATACCTATTGCCCCACAGCATTTCTGGTTCATCATATTCTTATACATTGCCTACTGAACTACTGAATCCTTATATACAGTTGATATCCAACAATAAATTTGACTGAATGATTTTAAAATTAACTTATTTAGAGTATGACCTTTCTCATATTACAGTATGTATATGTATTGTCAGGTAGGAGGTCTACAGAAAAATGATTTACAATTCATTACATAGAAAATGATTCAATATGAGGATTTTGCAATGCCATGTAATAATTGAACTAGGTGTGAATAGATTATGCAATTTTAATGTAGAGCAGTCCAATTTCTCGTTCCAATCCATGTGTGCCATTGTATCAAAAAATGTTTATCCATCAATCACAAAATGCACATTAAACATTATTTTGCAATGTATAAAGATGCTGTACCATTATACCATTGTTTCCCAACAAATAATTAGATCTATATTATGGTAGTACTTTCAACAGTGTACAGTGTTGGTAGCCAGTTTATGCTATTTGGTGGCAAACTGCCTTTTCTGTTTTTTTAACAGTACTACTGGCAGATAGATTTGTAGACTTTGTTTGACTTTGAACAAATCCATTTTTAGATTTAAGATTGTGTCTGCGCTGGCGGAATTTCCGTGCCAAGATCTGTCTGAACTTTCCCCCACTCACACAGTACAGTAGGAAGTTGATGGAGGAGTTGATGGTCAGGAACATGTTGGCAATAGTGGCCATGTAGGCAAAGTACTTCCAGCTCATGACAATGTGGGAATTGTACATTTTTATTGTACGTACAACTCTGAAGGATGTATCAGGGATCTGGCAGACAATGAAAGTACCAACAACCAGTGCAACAATCTCTGTCATGTGGTGTGTAGATTTGCTGGGGATATTTTGATGTTTGTTTGTAAGGATTCTGGATCTAGATTTGTGTAACTCACGCACCAACTTGCCATTTAAGATGCACAGAAGAAGCACAGGCCCTATGGACTTAAACACCAGGCAGGCTATGGTCTTGTAGAAGAGGTTGTAATAGTAACTGCTGATCAGTGAAACAGGCACGGCTTGTATGGGTCTCAAATCTGGGCATTTGTCAACTGGTAAATCCACAACACGAAGCTCAAGGTGACACGGTGCATTGAAGAAGAAAGCCACAGCAAAAATAGTAAATATCCAAATCCTGTTCCTCCTTTTGGTGAGCACCCCCTTAGCTACCAGTGGTCTGGTAATGGCATAGAACCTCTCACTGGTCACCAGCAAAACCAGCCAGATTCCCACCGTCTGTATCGTGTTGGCAAGAGGCCACACTACTCTAGCCTTTATGTACGGATAAAACCAGAACACTTTAGCAAACCCATCATTGTAGGTGTAAATAGTACTGACGCTTCAAACAGAACTACGCTGTGTACAGACACTGACTGCTTCCATTGTTTTTTTTAGCTTATCTGCTCGAGGCTAGAAAAATCATGGTTTGCTTGAGGCTGTGTCTCATGAGATTGGGCCAAAGGGGTCTCGTCTTTGACCGGGTGCCATCTTTGACCGACCTGCTAAAAAACGTTTTATATAGGGTAGATGAAGATATGAATGGTCTGAAAAGGTTAATGGATATTATAACACTTTAAATTAGTAATTAGTAGCCCATTTATATCTTCATCTGCCCTAAAAAAACGTCAAAGATGGCACCCAGTCAAAAACTATGACATTGTCCTGACTTCGTGAGACACAGCCTTAAATTTAACTGCTTATGCACTTTTTCATTGGTCAACAAATGAAACAAAATGATTTTTTCCACCTTTGATTTGATGATGTTGCGTGTCCTATTTTACAATTCCTATTAAAATGTGGTGTATCAACCCTATATTCAAAGGTTGGCATGATGTACGAATACAACTCATGTGAGTTCCAGGGCTTAATTTATAGGCGGGTGGGTTTGAAGGGTCAATTAATAGATCAATACACTGCCCTACCGCTATGGTGGCCAGATGTTTGTGGGATCTATGTGATCCACATCCAATATTTGCTCCTCTATCCAGGCAGGACAACCTGTCTTATTGGCACCTGCACAGCAGTGCTGAGGGTCATGAGTGGATAAAGGTTTCATTTTGATATGACATTTTCTACTTAGCTTACCCTTCAAACAGTACCCGGGAATTGCACGTTCAAGGCCGGTCAACTCTTGGAAAGTCACATAATATATATTGAAAAGCCATAAGATATTTTCATGAATATCTCCTGCCTTCTCCTGTGTTCTGGTGACTTCCTCAGATATGTCCCAGTTGTGAACGTTCAATTCCCGGGTGCTGTTTGAAGGGTATTCACGAGTAACAGCTAACAACCCCTCCGCTCAATTGTTATTGAAAATATAATTAATACAAATGGACCCATTGCTTTTGTCAACATCATAAAATTACTATATTTTTACAACTTTAGAAAATCCTCTTGTCAGATGTTCCCAGTACTGATGAGGGATTGGCATGATGCAGTACTGCAGCATGGGTAAGGATTATGGCAAGCCTATTCTAATCAACACAATATAAAATTAACACATTTTTCCCTATTTTCCTACTTGAACACCTCTGTAGACCTTAATAATAGTTGTAGGAACGAGGAATGTTGGAGTCCCCTTAGACCACAACTACAAGAATGCCCTATAATCTGCTGTTGTTCACCATGTAAACTTAATTATGCATAAAAACTGCCGCCCTTTGATCTCATTGGTTCCCTCACTTTCATGTGCATTCTGGTGCCCCAGATCCATACTGGCACTTGTTTTAAAGTGCAGATGGTGCACACTGACACATTATTGGAGTATACTGTGCGCGTGATCAATTAGCAGTTTTGTCAGTGACATTCTATTCCTGTTTGGAAATTCATTCCAGTGGAGTATAGAGGTGTGGCACTATAGGGACAAAGCAATATTTATTATCACAGGGGTGGGGAGAGATGAAACCTTTGATAGTTTACTGACTATTTATAAGTTTTGTACGGTAGTTTATCAGGGGCTAGGCCTTCCATATTAGGTTTTCTAATTTGAATCACCCTTCTGTTTTTTATCATAAAAAATTACTCTTTTTTATGAGATTCTTGTAGTTTCGACCCTAGATGGCATCATCATCAGGTGGATTGACGGGTTTTTTATAGAACCTATAGTGCTACTATAGGTCTATGTATTGAATTAAATAACCCTCCCTCGTGTGGGCTAGTGTTTTTTAATTCATATTTATGCATAAAGTTTTGTATATGGTACCTTATATACAATATGTTTTGGTGAACTAGTCGGTGCAGTTTTTATATATAGGACCAGGTTATGGCTGATGTGATCCCCAAATATATTGCTAGTTAGCTTTGGAACGAGGACTGGTTGGGGGCCTAACCATGGCTGCCGTCTTTGGTGTTCATCCCCCTAAGGGGAATGAGTTCAGAGTTTTTCGATCCAGTGGAATTCCACTAGAGCAAGAAGTCTTCTACCCTTGTCACTTTTAGGGTGAAGAGAGATGAAGTCTACGACAAATATCTTGACGTCACTCCTTTTCTGATGGTCACACTGGTTAAAGTGCCAGGGTACATCAGTTTCTCCCTTGTTGTTGCCAATGGCTCCTAGATGTTCGCCGAGCCTGAATTTCAGGGCACGTTCAGTTTTCCCATATATTGCATCTGGCATCTTTTGCACTCTATGCAATATATGAGATTTGAGCTTTCACATGTGACGTTGGTTTTCGCCGGGAATGTTCTCCCAGACGTTTTTGAGGATATTGTCCCGCATTTGTCAATTTTGACACATTTGTCACAGAACAATTTCCTGCATTTGTTTTTTGTTTTTTTGGGTTGACTGTGTCTCGTTATACCATCTTCCTCGTCATCTGAGGTGGGGTAGCTCACTGCTGCCCTTACAAGATGGTCTTTGAGATTTTTCACCAGTCCGCCCCTTTTCAGGAATTTGGTTTGTTTTGACCCTCCCAGTCTGTCCCAGTTCTTTGCGACAGTTTTGTTTATGATATTGTTGCCCGGTCGATGGGTGCTTATCAAATGGGTGGTTTTTGGTTGCAGGGTGGCCGCTCTGTTTTGGGCTTTCACTTTGGTGTAGGCCTTGTTCAAGAGTTTTTTGGGGTACCCTTTTGCCTCAAATTCCGCGATTTTTTGTTGGCTGTGCTTCTCAAAGTCTTTCAGATTTTGACATATTCTGAAGATTCTGAGTAGCTGTGAGTATGGCAGACTTCTCTTTGTGGAGAAGGGGTGGGCCGAGGTGAAGTCTAGATAGTTGTCTACATCAGTGGGTTTCCTATACAAATCGGTATATAGGACCCCAGTGTCTTGATCTAGTTTTACGGTGGTGTCTAGAAAATGTATTTCTCTAGACGACATTTCTGCTGTGAATTTTATTGTGTCATGAAAACTGTTTAAGTGTTGAAGCCACTTCTCCAGTTCATCTTCTCCATGTGTCCATATGAAGAAGATGTCGTCTATGAGCCTTAGCCATGTCTCTGGTTTCAGGGTATGCGAGTCTAGCGCTGCTTTCTCCACATTTTTGGGCATCAGTCTTGGATCCCTAGTGTCCTTTAACCTTTCTGCTATCACCGCAATTCCCTCTCCATTGGGAATGTTGGTGTAGAGTGAGGTTACATCTAGAGTCCCTATTCTAGACCCCTTTGGTAATTTGTCTAGGGCCTCTATTTTGTTGATGAAATCTGTTGTGTCTTTTACATATGATTTTATTTCCGGCACTAGTGGTTTTATAAATGCATCTACAAATGCTGAGACCTTTTCTGTAGGGCATGAGTTTGCTGAGACCACTGGTCTCCCCGGGGGTGGTAGTACCCCCTTATGTATTTTGGGAAGAAAGTAGATGTGTGGGGTTCGGGGTTTGACATTTCTTATAGAACCTGCCATCTTAAAGGATATTTCACCCTCAGATGTCATTTCTATAATTTTATCATCCACTTTGCCTGCATAGTACTCGACTGGGTCTTCTTTCAGTCTTTCGTATGTTAATAATAGGCCTTAATAATAGGAATACCCAAAAAGTGAGACACAATTCACTAGTAAATCATGTCTATATTACATTCCATTTATCAGAAATATTAATTCTGATGATATTCTACCCCTCAGGGCTGTTCAAAGTAAATGACCTAAAAAAGAACGTTTTTGTTCCAATTACATTCCATCCCTAGCAACGGCCCTTCTGAGCCCATGAATTTGAAAGAGGCACGATGTATGGTCATATTAGTGTTGGTTATGTAAAACTCTGATGAGAATTCATCAAATTATAGCTTATTACATCTGAGATTTCTGCATGGAAAGAGTAGGGGAAGGTCTACCCTTAATCTGTCAACATCTTTATTTAAAAATCATCAAAAACCAAAAAGAAATCCCAAAACTGATTTTTATCCCATGGATGGTGATATGCTCAATTGATTTTCTAAATTTGAAACAAAAACCAATAAGATATCCATTTATCTACATGTATAATCATACTTGACATACTTATTCCAGTTGCATAAACATATCAAGGAGTATATAGTTGTATATTCATGCAACCACAGCAGTTTCAAGTAGGTTAATAGCGTTATTTTGTTTTTTAGAACACACTAATTGCTTTGGAGCATTAACTAGATATCTCTGGTGGATGACCTACATCACAAGCTGGAGGACTGCACAGATACATACAGGTACGTAGTACAGACCATATACACTCCAGTACCATATCTGTACATTAGCACAACCAAGAAATAAGACAGGTAATTGTACCAAATTATATCAAAACATGCTATTGTATTTCCATCAAACGACATATGCATAAGTGTAGCTGGTAAATTTCCAATATTATATTTCAAAGATACTAAGGGAATACTATATGGCTGGGGTTCCAGGCCAATCCAGAGTGCTGACATATCCATGTATCATTTTGTTTATTCCACAATTTGAAAAGAAATCAGATCATTTATTTAATGTTCTGTCTCATTGTATTTCAGAAGTTGAATGGCACCTTTACTTTCTTTGGACTGAACATGATGTCACTCTCAGCGTCCACATTTGCAACCATATTATTGGTCATTGCAAGTTTGACAGACTGCCTGAGTGGACTGTGTGCCCAGGCCCTTCAGGACATCATCCCGCCGTTCCAGCTCGACTGTTTCCGCTACGTAGTGCAGGCCTTACTTAGTGTGGGTGTTGTGTGGTGGCAGAAGAAGGCCTTCATGGTAGAGCGACAACATGTCTTCTATATCATAGCAACTATTGTTACCAGCACAACCTTCAATACATCATACTACACAGCAGCCTCACGACTCCCACTAGGCCTACTGGTTACCCTTACAACCCTAGTGCAGACACTTTTTGCTTTCATCACACAGAAGTTTGTGCAGAACCGTGTCATCCACATGCTTAAGATCCCGGGTTGCTGTGTCGTCCTTTTGGGATCAGCTTTCATGCTACAGCCTACTGTGGTACTGGAGAGATTTGAGAGATTTGAGACACGGAAAATGATTGGAGTGATTCTGGTTGTGATAGCTGGTGTGTCCAGTATCCTTACTCCTCTAATAATGCAGATCCATACCCCGGCAGAAGACACAGTTGTGTGGTCAGTCTGGTTCTCAGTTGGGGGTGCAGTAGGCTCCACTGTGCTTGCAGTGTACACAGATGATATTCAGCTTGCTTTAACCTGGAGTGAGGTTCTGCTCCTGATTGGACATTGTCTAGGAGCTGGTATGACAGGGATATTGGTAATCTCTGCATATAAACACATCAGCCTGGTCACCTTTGCCATTGTGGGTAATCTCAAACTGGTGTTCAACTATACTCTGCAGTATACAGTGATGTCCTCTTTTGTGAAGGTAGCAGCAAAAGGACTGGAGATATCTGTTGGCATTTCGATGATTGGTATAGTCTACACTGCAGGGTTTGATATATATGTTGAGAAAACACAGAAATTTTAAATATATGAATGGAGTTAAAGAATGCATAGAATTGGGGCCTTATAATTTACTGCAAGCTGGACAACCTCACAAACGACAACATTAAGTGCAAGACCTACTTCAGCACTAGGGCTTTGAGTTGACATTGGTTTTGGTTTTTATTACTAGTTATGTTGTATTAGCCGTTGCCCGAGTATAAGCCAATGGGTTGCAATACATACTCAATAAAAATCATATTGCAAGCAATAACTCCACTTACACTTGGAGTATTTACATAGTTCTTTAGGCTATATTACCCCTATTTACTAGAAGGTATCAAGGTGTTTCTTCAGTTAAACAAATATAAGCCTGCCCCGTATATGGCTCAGTCTCAAGACTTTGTAACAATTTGATAGTCTTTGACTGGGTGACGTCTTTGACCGGTTGATGTCTTTGACCGGGTGACATCTATGACCGGAAAGCATTATTATAGCCTAAATTAGACCTATATAGTAAGAAATGGGTGGAAAAAGTCAAAGGATATTTTCACACTATATGAATGGTTCTTTATTTAAAGTTTGTAATATTTATATGTAGGCCCTTCTACATGCATTATAACATTATGCTATATTTTTTCCTCTGCCCTGTCAAAATGTCACTTTCTGTATCATGTGGACTTTGAAGAGCTACACTGGTCAAAGTATTATTCAATAACCATTGGCATTTTTTTCAAATAGAAGAGATATGGAAAAAAACAAGAAAAAAAGCACACCTTTTCTAGCCTCCTGGTCAAAGACGTCACCCGGTCAAAGACATCACCCGGTCAAAGAGGGCACCCGGTCAAAGAGGGCACCCGGTCAAAGACGTCACCCGGTCAAGGACGTCACCCGGTCAAAGACGTCACCCGGTCAAGGACGTCACCCGGTCAAAGACGTCACCCGGTCAAAGACGTCACCCAGTCAAAGACTATCAAATTGTTACAAAGTCGTGAGACTAAGCCATAATGCCTGCCCCGTGTATAAGCCTGGTCAGTTTACCACTTATACTACTTTTTAGTATATGTATAATCCTAGGTTAATACACAAAGAAATACAGTATTTAATCTTCTGAGAACAATTTATTTTATCGATCAATAATTATTTTACACACATACCAGGGTTACATATATCGTAATGTATACAAGGAAACTAAACATGCACTGGTAAAAACTTGTCCCCCAATCTGAACTAAACACTCAAACACTACTATTCTATACAATTCCAATATATAGTTTTGTTATGTGCCATCACTTGGCATCAGGCATTAAAGCTGATGCTTAAAGCTGGTTAGAGATAACTTACAGGACATACCTCTGTGCATATAGAAGGCCTGTTGGCAAAGAATCCTGTGGCAAAAAACACATTTGGTGACCCAGGTTTGAAGCACATAAAACCATTTAATCATATATCAATTAAAATTGATGGTGAGATGTTGAACAACATACTAGTTTCATTAACCTAGACTCATTGGAAGGGTATGTCATGATACAGACTACAAGTCCATTCATCTTGCCAGGATAAATAAAAGACATTGAAATGAATGAAACAATCTAGCGGCTGCTTAACGCTGATGTACTATATTATTTTAGTTGTCAATTCTACCAACAGAGGGGGGTGTCATAGTCAGAACCTCATCTGAGGTGGTGTGGGCACATCTTGCAGCACCGGTGACCTCATGTGGGGGCATGGGCGGGAGGGACTAGAACTCTGCTGTGTGAGTGTAGGTGCGTGTGACCTATATATATATATATATACAAGGGTATGTCACTTGACCGCCATATTGGTTTCCACCATTTTTTGGTAAGTGCCCTCTGTTGGAAGTTTAGAGAACTATTTGCTGCTAAGCTTGTGGTTTAAACATTCCCTTCTTCATTAGGCCTTAATTTATTGTGACTCAATAATAATTTATAATGACTATTTATTCTACACTCATATTTTAATGTAGATTTGTTCATGGTCCAGGTCCAGGTTGGAATCTAAGTGGACGTTTCTGGAAGTGGCTGCTCCGTTGAGCCAGTGCTCCCCCAGCAGAGGCTAGTAGCGCGTAAGCCTATCTGGCTGAGAGTGACCACGACTGCCAAATTGAGGGTTTGGTCGCCACCATGATTTTTAGATAGCTCTATGTATAGGCTATCAGAAAATATGAGGTGGCCTTGCCTCAGGAGTAGCTTAAGGTCAGGGCAGGGCTTCAAGGTCAGAGAAGTTTAGAGAAATCTGAAATTTATTTATTCACGTATGTAAGTGAAAAGTCACTTTAAATTTGAATTTCTAATCAAATAAAATAGCTACGACGTACTACTCATCAAGGGCAACACAAAAAAGACAAAAAAGATAACTTTTGTCAAGGTCAACATCATTCAATTCAAGGTCAATCTTAGAAAAGTGACTTTTCTATCAAAACACTTACCTTTCAATTGTTATAGGTTCATGGATTATATCCAGAATTTCTCCATAATGCATGAGGGAATACCTACATAGTTGAGGATCATGGAAAAATGAGGTGGACTCCCATATTACATGCCTTTTTGTAAGGCCTGGCCTCATTCCACCATGATGCCATAAAATAGCAGATTCACAATAACACACTCAAGAGGCCAGGATCTTGGTTTAACTTTGTCTTTTCCTTCATTTTAAAAACCTAGAATATACTATGTTGTAAGGCCAACCCAAACAACCCTTTCATAAAGGTCAAGGTCACTTAAATCAAGGTCACATCAGGTAAAATCACATCACAACTGAGAATAATCAACTTTGGATGGTTATAAAGTTGACAAATATGTTTATATACATATCAATTTGTGTCTTTGTATAGCTATACAGAGGGGTTCAAAGAATGATATCGTTAATTTACATATCATGCATCTTAGTGTAGGTGCAAGCCTCATACCTCTGGTCTAAACCGCATTTAGACATATGGATTCTCCCATGTGCCTTGACCTTTCCTTTTTGTTTTATATCAACTTCTAATATATCACTGAGGAAGGGCATACCAAAGAACTCATCTGACCTGACCTTTATCCATGTCAAGGTCATTTTTATTGGAGGGTACAATGATGCCAAATGACTAAAATGTCTTTACATCTCAGTTGTTGACAGAATGATGTATGTAAACATATCTAGATATATCTAGATATCAGATGTATACCAAAATCATCAGTATCTTTATAAATCTTGCGGTAGTGACCCTATCTGAGGTCAAGGTCATTGATACCAACTAAATGAGAAGACAGCCCTATATGCAGGATATAGGGCTACTACTCCTAGCATCCTTAAAATCATTTCATATAATGGTCATCAAAACAATAATTTGGAACCAGGCATGTTGTGATTTTCATATATAGGGGTCAGGAGGGTGGTGCGCTGGTTACGGCGACAAGCACTGATAAGAGCAGACAAGACTGTGACAGGCCTGTCCCCTGTTTGTCCCCTATTTGGACCCATAGTGGTATGTCTCATCATAGGGTTGAACCTCAACCAGGGAAATTGAAAATGGTGGACATACCGGGTATAACTCCAGATTCCTATAGAGAAGTTTGACTGTATTAAAGTACAGTAAATAGGAACACACAGTATATGACAGGACCTTAATAATTCTGATCGTTGATAAAGCTCAAGCACGCAAGTATTGTTTTAACATTGATGAAGTTTGTGCATAGAATGTGTACATCTTAGAGTAGAGAGTTATACGGGAAAGCTACATTCGCCATATACATGTGGTGAATAAATTACTTGAATAAAATGTCTGATAGGAATCTGGGCATGACACCAAGAGGCTCCTTGCCTATAGGGTGATTATACATCCAGTCATTCGACACAAGGAAAAAAACATGCAAACTGCAGTGCAGACAGTAGGAAAGACTGGACAATGTCCCCTGCTTTGTTCACATTATTTTATACAACAGGAAATTTATGATAGCTCCACTGAAGAAAGTTATTCTAACTAGTATATAGTGTACACTTCCAAAATAATTGAAGAAATTATACCGAATTACTTGTGCTTTACCAAACCCGCATTGGTTAGTGGTGCTCATTGGCATGCACACATTCACTACATGCGACAGTGTAAGTGCTTTTGCTGGACGAGGGAAAATCAGCAGTCTGAAGATTCTAATGAAGGACAAAAACATGCAAACTTTCATGCAAACTGTAGGAAAAGACTGGACAATGTCCCCTGACCTGTCCACACTTCTGTAAGAATTTGTATGCAAAATGTATGCAGCCAGATTGAAGATCAAGAAGGTGAATGAGTTGAGATATGAGCTGTTCAGGGTCAAGCGTGGTGATGTTGAGTCTGGGCAATTGCCACCATGTGAGAACTATTTGTACAAGCATTGCCTCAGGGCTAACTATCAAGTAGCAATCTGGAGAAGAAGCCTTGAGCCATTCCCAGTAATTCCAAACCCCTAAGATCATGGTGGGATCATTGAAGGCACAAATCTATCAATTGACTGGATGAGAGGTTCTCCAGCCCCAGAGGTAGTCTTAGAATTGATGGCCTGCACTTGCTCAAGATCTCGCCAACAATATAAATGCCCTTGTGTTGATAATGAATTGCAGTGCACACCAGCCTGTAAACTGGATGACTGTGCCAATATGATGCACAATGAGATTCAACAGCAAATGAGTGACAGCTCAAGTGAGGAAAGCGACATTGACTAGTAGTCCAATACAATAAGTCTGAACACACTGTACAAATTAGATGTTCCTGTCATCAGTTATAAGTTTGTATCATATACAATAACCATAATTAGAATGACCTTGAACCCAATGAAGGTCAGATAAGGTCAGATCTAAATCCTTAACTCTTCATAGTAAATTTAATCCAGAGTAATCGTTTAAGATATCTATGTAAAATTGTTTAAGTAATTAAGTGACCTTGACCTTGATGAAAGTCACATTCAAAGGGTGTTTTGTGTTGACCCACCTTAACCCATTAGGGCTGACCAAGAAAGTATTTGCTGGTGGTGGGCCCAGATGTTTTGCAGAAAACTTTCCCAAATCCAAACGAGTTAATTATGATGACTATAGTCCATGCTTGGCCAGCAATGGTATAAAATATAGAAGATGCTCAGCCAGCCATGGTATTTTCTATAGTCTATGCCAGGCCCTAAAGGGTTGATAAAATATGATAAACTGTATATGAAATTCTATCACAATTTGAGGCCAATATGTTTATATGCAGTTTCTATTTTATATGAACAATGACAAGAGGCCTAAACCTACTCTTTACTGTAAAATACAGATTTCAAACACATTTTTTCTTAAACTGCATATATTTGACGCCATGCATAGACAGATATTGATGTGGATATGAACATTTCTGTTAACTTTATTACCATCCAAGATTGATTTTTATCAAACATCTAATTTTACACATGTGACCTTGATTTAAGTGACCTTGACCTTTAAAAAATGAAAATGAAAAAAGACGTTTCGGTCAGCATCATAGCATAGCATATTCTAGGTGTTTAACATGAATGAAAAAACAAAGTTATTGCCAGGTTCCTGCCCTTTAAGTGTGCTGTTGCAGACCCTGCTATTTTACAGCATCAGTGTGGAATGAGGCCGTGCCTTACCAAAAGCCATGTGATATAGAAGTCCACCTCATTTTTCCATGATCCCTAACTATGTAGGTATTCCCTCATGCATTATGGGGAATGTCTGGATATTTTTGAGGAATCTTTTAGAGTTAAAAGGTAACTGTTTTAACAGAAAAGTCACTTTTCTGAGATCGACCTTATATAAAATGAAGTTGACCTTGAGAAAAATTATCTTTTTTGTCTTTTTCGTGTTGCCCTGAATGAGTAGTATACTGTAGATATTTTATTTGTTGGGAAATTCAAATTTAAAGTGACTTTTCACTTGCATATGTGAATCAATAAATTTCAGATTTTTCTAGACTTCTCTAACCTTGAAGCCCTGCCCTGACCTTAAGCTACTCCTGAGGCAAGGCCACCTCATGTTTTCTGATACCCCATACAAATAGCTATCTAAAAATCATGGTGGTGACCAAACCCTCAATTTGGCAGTCGGAAATGGCTTGGCTTACGCGCTATAGGGTTGTAGATTGCACCCAAAAATAGAACAGTGGGAGACAAACAAAGGCTACGTGGGTGATACTTTGTAGGGTATATAAACCATATCTCACCCAGTTAAATTGATTATCTGATAGGAATTATTGTAGAAAAAGACATATCTCTGTTAATGAGATTGGCACTGTCATACAACACGTACAAGGTATCATTATAGTGAAGACTGGACATTATTAGGGTCCAATTGATATATATCAAATTACAATAAGGGGTAATGGTTCTATTATGGTGAAACTACCCAACAATGCCTGTGTTTGCCCCACATTGACCCTATTACTTAGCAGCATATTATAGGCTACACTGATCCTGTGATCCTTTGTAGAATACACATGGTTTGAGGACAGCAGAAAATGTAAACACATAGGAGAGGGTGGACAAACACAAAATGCACAATTCTGTTGTTATAAGTCACAAATGCATCCCGCAATGCTGAGGGGAATACCAGTATAGTATGCATGTAAGAATATGCTTGTTTATTCTGTCCATATTAGATGTGATTGCTGACATTCCTGAGATAATGTCAATGCACAGGAGAGAAGCGTTTAGCTGTGACATACCGTTGTATATATATATAGGTCACATGCACCTACACTCACACAGCAGAGTTTTAGTCCCTCCCGCCCGTGTGTGGGGGCTAGGGATACTGATTTACATATGTTATGTATGGAGGTTAATAATATAGATTATGGACACCTCTGCAGGGTAAATATGATGTATACATTGCAATATTGCATTAATTAATTAGGCCAGATGTGCATAAACCTTATGCAATCATCAAATACTTCTAAAATAGATTAACCTTTCAAGTACTACATAGTGCTTTAATGTGCTATGGTCTTTGTCTTCATGATGCATGGATGTATTAAAGGGTCAAGATTGGCAAGCACTCATGGATCATGATAACCAGAGGGCACCATACATCACTGCACCATGCAGCCTTGAAGGGGTTCAGGTGGTTGCCTACTATCACAAATACGTTCATTGCAACGATTTCTGCGCAACTGGCGTGTATGGCTCCCCTACAACAGGCACTCTACTCTACTATGTTTTCTATTACTATTATTGTGTCTATATTTGTCACATATTATGAGTCTGTCAGAACCTCAAGTACAAACAGACAATGAACATTGTATATCGCCTCCCCGGGCCTTTAAGCCCAATTATCTCTTCCAAATTATGTTAACAGATTTTAGTAAAACTAACTAATGGTAGAGGGACTGACCAAATACATCTTGGTCAGTACCTCATCTTATTTCCACCCCTATATGGGAGGTGGCTAGTTCTCTGATTAACGGATCATTATTTACGATGAATGCTGTGGAATACAAAAAATACAATCTATAATAGTTATGTATCTCCTCAGGATAAAAATAAATGAATCAACAACAACAGCGCCTAGGATAGCTCTCCTAGGTGAGCGGACAAACATTAAAAGCGCAATCTTAACACAGAATCAAGATTGTCTTAATTATCTTAAAATTAGTCTTAATCTTATCTTGACCTATCTTAATCCTATCTTAAACTATCTTCTACCATCTTAAAAGTGTTATGAAGCAAATGAGGATTGCGCCACTAGTAGTGGTAAGACTACACAGTCCATTGTAGGATAGGCTAGTCGACTAGTATGTACCCCCATTTTTTTTTCTTATAGATGTTTATGTTGTCTCATCTGGGTGTAGGGTATATACAATAAAGGCAAACCCCAGCTTGCATAGTGTGGGTATGTGACACTAGGTGGCAGATACAAGTATTAATACAAAACAGGAGAGCCTTAGATTAAGACATTTTAAGATGTAAGATTAAGATTGCACTGTTGACGTTTGTCCGCGCACCTGGGAGAGCTATACTGTATTTGCCTATAACACTAGGCAAAACAGTTTCGGGAGAAGTCGGCCCCTAGGACATAACCGCCCCCGATAAGTGAGCCCCAGAGTGAAGACGGCCTCGAGTGAAGTCGGCTCCAGAGTGAAGTTGGCCTCAAAGTGAACCTTAATCTATCATCTTAAATCTTAAATAATCTGATAGCTCCCCTTGTATCTGCCACCTAGTGTCTCTCTAGGGTTAAAGGGTGTAGCATGGATCCCTGAACACCTGTTACTATAATGCTCAACTGATATCCACAATCCCACTTTATCCCCATCAGCTTTATGGTTAAGCCACTGTGATATTGGGGACTGTTGGGAAAGGCAAGAGGGGGATGGTCAAATATAGCAAGGGGGAGTTGGTCGCAACCAAATATTAATAAGAAATCCAATGGTGGGCCAACAGCTTGTTATACATGTACCTCATTAAAGAGGGGATGTCAAACTAAAGGTTAGGCCACTAAAAAAAGGACAATCTTGCATTATAACAACTTTTGCTAACTAATAAACTTTGAATTACTAAAGTGTGAAAATTGATCACAAAAAGTCCAAATTCAGCCCCAAGTAAAAAAAAGAATTAAAAAAAAAAGAGGAGCGCCCTTGTCAGATTTTCACTGCGTGGTGATGAGAGTAGTATAGTATGTATCGGAACGGGACTATAGTTAACTACTGTTTATTACTCAATCGACCTGCAGCCAATCAGAGGCCTCCATTTGGTCACGTGACCGGAAGTGACCTACTTAGGGGATTAGTGGTGACGTCACATGACCTAGTTAGCCAATCAGAGGCCGCCATTTGGTCACGTGACCGGAAGTGACGTCATATGACCTACTTATGGACCGGAAGTGACGTCATATGACCTACTTAGGGGACCGGAAGTGACATCATATGACCTAATTTAGGATCACGTGACCGGAAGTGACCTGATGAGTCACGTGACCGGAAGTGACGTCACATGACCTAATGGCCAACCGGAAGTGAGTGACCTCATTGAGGATCACGTGACCGGAAGTGACCTGATTGATCACGTGACCGGAAAAAGAAGAAGAAGAAGAAGAAGAAGAAGTTTTTTGTTTAGGAAGTGAGGGTCTTTAGGATCACGTGACTGGACGCGACGTCGTCACATGAGTGACGCTTTAAGAGACTGCGCGACTTACTAGTAAAAGAAGACGTATGAAAATAAAAACACAACAATAATTTATTTTATTTTTTTATTTCTTTTTTTTCAATCTTGATAAACACTCTATTTTTGAAAAGATGCACTCAATCAAGCAATAACACGCTTATTTTTTTTTTTCATATCTCTAAAGGACTCGTTGTCACACCGTCAGAATGCACGCGACGCTTATAATACAAGTAGCGCACGCCGTCTATGGTGTAGGTGACCATTTTGTTTCGCACCACTTTGAAATTTCTATTTACAGCAATGAGAGTTTTTCGTTGGCGAAGAACATCCAAGAAGTCATCTGGTTCCTTAGGGTTTTGTTTCTTCTGTACGCCTTTTGCACTCCATTTTTTGGATTTTCTTTCACCGGTGTCGCTGACTCGATCGTAGCAAATGTAAGTCTTAGGGTTGAGACTTAGGATCCCGTCACCTTCCCACTCCGCTTTCATAAGCCCCGAAGTTCTCAGATCGTGAAGGTACCGTCTCTCACAACATCCGCCGGGCGGCGGACACCATTCTCGCACTCTTTCCGTTTTTGTCTTCACGAAAAGCTCTAAGTGATCGTCGCACACCGCTGTCGGAAGCCACTTTCGTTTCTCTCTGAAGTACGTCTCTCTCAGGCGAGGTTTGACTAGGTCATCCAACGTGTCACCGCTGAGAGCCATGTAAAGACTGTCGGTGTCCATTTGACAAAGGGCATAATCGCGCCGATCGACGAATCTATCCAAGAAGTCGTATGTGAACTCTAACATTTTCAACTTCGCGTACTGGTATACCATGAACCCTATTTGAATAGGGAGGTTGTTCTTGACTGTTTTTGGTTGTAGTTCGACTTCAAACAGATCGGAACTCAACTCGGACGCCTTTTTGAAGCGCCACAAATTGGCCAATAGTTCGAACTTCCGACTGTCAGTGTATCTCACCGCCGTGTGTTTTTCTTTGTTGCAGATTGTTTTACCGTACGTAGCGTTTCCCATTAACTTGTAACAGTCTGACAGAATTTTCTCGTTCTCGTTCACGTCGCCACGTCTTCGCGCCGCCGTTACTTCGTCCGCAAAACCGGCAAAGGAGCGTTTAGGTAGGTATTGACCAGCTGCACTTTGGTGACTATCAAACCGTGCTCTAAATACCACTTGAGAAGCGGCGTTCCCAAGAGAATATTTTTTCCGTGGTAACTCCCTATCAGACATCTCTGAGGCGTGTTCAACAGCTTTTCTTCCTGCGCAAAGTCTGACATGTGAGGTCCTATGTCCGATTTTGAAACGGTCACGTTCTTGAAAACGGGGGTCATTTCTGCGAAGTAGTCTCGTAGGTGAGGCGGCGTAGTGATGTCCACTTGAACTAAACCGAACATTTTCTCCTCTTTCACAGCGGAAAGGATGTCGCTCTCGCTCATCGCGTTTCGAGACACTTTCAAAGCGTCAACCTTCCAGCGTTGTTGGGAGGCCTTAACCCGCTCATCTCGACGCTTCATCTCGCTCCATTCGCACTCCCACACGACGACCAGCTTGTGACCTAGCGCTTTCAAGTAAGCGCTTACTCTAGTCGTTCTGTCGCGTCTCTCCTCCCTCAGTGAAGCGCACTGATATCGGTGCGACGGTATGCACTCGTGAGCGTGGAACCAACACCCGTGAAACTGGAAAACCGTATTAGAGGCCGCGTGAAACCCGTCCACGCGAATTCTCCGACAGCCTACAACCATCTCGCCGCCTTTCAAAGCGTGGCGCAGTTTCACGTCGCGGTCGTGCTCTACGAAGCGTAACCACTCCAAAGCGCTGTGACAGTTTCTTTGCCTAATTTCGGGCTTGAACTCGGTCTCAGGTCGTCTCACCGCGTAATAGCCCGTGCAGTGCGCTTCGCTCATGCAGCGCAAGTACAGAGAGTTAGCGTCTAGTCCTAGGATGTGTTGGCACGGTCTCGCTTCTTCGCCGTACTTGTGCTCCCTTATCCGCGTGGTGCCCTTCTCGTGAAATCTATGGAAGATGATGGAAGGACCGCCGACTAGATTTTCTTTGATCAGAGCGTGGAGGACGGCGTCGAACTGGGGGAACGTTGTGAACGCGTCTTCTAGGTTTTGGAAGAGGAACCGTAAAGTCAAACCGGCGAGAGAAACTCCGTCTTTCAACATGTCAATGCCGCGATCTTGGAAAAATTTAGCGTGATTTTTCAGAGCTTCTATGAAAGGTTTGACGTCTTTGTTGTTGTAGTGGATCAAGTAATCTTCCATAGTTTGCATCTTCTCGTCGGACCAAACTTTCTGACATGCGGCGTAGTCGGATTCGGACATTTTGACGCCCGTCAGTTCGCTGTCAAAAGCCGATCTCGGTGGCAGCGTTCTGTTTGCCAGTTTCCTGGTAGACGTCATCCATTCGTAAGGAAAGTGACCTTTCTCTTCGTTCCTGGTGAAAGCTCGCAAATAGGTCGCGTAGTTGTAACCGGGTGCCAAATAGTTGACTACGTCCAAGAAAACCGTGTGCTGCCAAGTATTGATTGCTTCTCTTTATGACGCTGAATTCTTGGTTTCTTCGGTCTCCGGAGGCAAAGAACGAGTGAAGGCGTATTTTGATCAGGTTCAAGTCGTAACGCCCCGAGTTGAAGCCCACGACTGGAGCTTGACGGATGCATCTCAGAAGACGCTTCTTCAGTTGAACTAACGGGTGTCTGGTCTGAGCCGCAGCGAAGCCGCCTGGAGAAGGGGTGAATGTCGCCTCCTCCAGCAGGAGAGCTTCACCTATCGCCGCATCTAACTTCGCTAACGTCGGTCGGTAAAGTTCTAGCACAGCTTCCCCGATGACTTTGGCGTTCTCGTTTATGTGATTTAAAACTCGGTCCAACAAGGGGTCGGAATCTGCGTCGGATTCTCTGACGAAGCAGACGGGCCCCTCCCACCCCGGAAAGTCGGATGCGACGCTAGCCGACAAAGGGACGTGATCCCACAGCAGGGACACGTGTTCCGTCGACGGTTCTTTGCACGGTCTGAAGAAAGCCTCGAAATCGAAGGCGATCTTGTAAGGGTAGATTCCGGAATGTCCGTCGGGGGGAAAAATGGAGAAGTCTGCTAGCGCTTCGAAAATCGTTCTCGAATTTTGGTAGATGCCACCTACGTAGCGCAACTTGACTTGTCGGCAAGAGGAAAGCTGGTTCCTGTGTCTCTTCAGCAAGAACTCGGTGGTGAAAGCCGCCTTACACTTGCAACATTCGTATATGCCCGCGTACGCGTTGAAGTCCGTGACGAGAGAGACGTGCAAACCGCCTTTCGCCGTCAGGTGTAGGTTGACTTTACCTCGGGCGGCCAGAGTTCTGGAAGGCGGTCTGATCAGAGTAACGCGTCTTCTCAACTTCCGCCCCGGCACTTGACGCGACGCGGTGTAAACCGCTATTTGTACGTCAAACAAGTTCTCTAACGCGGGTAAGTCGCGGATGTTCAGACCCGGAAAGGATTCAGGTGTGGCAGCGGGACAGAACTGACGTAACAAATCTGAAGCGCGCTTGCTGGTGTTGTATAAGTGAAAGGAAATGCAGCGGAAGATGCAGAGGTTGTCCTTGTTGGGAAAATCTAACACGCCGCTTCTCTTTCCAACTCGACCGGCCTGAGTGATCCTACCGCCTATGGGGAATTCCCCCGGTCCCATGTAAACGCAAATGTTCAATTGGTAGGAAAAAGAACGTGCCACTTGGTGTCAGCGTCGCAAAGTTTCCGTACTTCCTCGCAAGCGACGGTGTTTTCCATCTTTGAGAGGAGCTCTTCCAAAGTTTCTGAATTAGTTATAGTAGGGAGCGGTTGTATGAGAGTTGCTTTGTTCTGGGAGGCGTGAAAGTAGCGCAGTTTGCTCTCGTCTTCTCTGTGTTGTAAGAGTAAGCCTACCGAGAAACCCACTTTGTATCTGAATCTTTGTGTCAAGTGAATGCGACGCATAGTATCTACAGCGTCACTCAACTCGCCGGTTGGTAGCCTGAAGTTTGTTACACTCACGCGAGTCCCGTGCATCCTGACGCCCGTTTGTATCGCAGGCCAATTCGCCGTGAACGTTTCCTCCCCGTTCGGTACAGCACATATGCGCGGAGGGATGGTCACCCCGTCCAGAGATTCGCGTCGACATCGCCTTCGCCGCATAGACGGCAAAACTTAGGTATTACTCTACAATTTTCTACGTGTCTCTCGTGGTTGTACGGTCTTTTAAAAATTTTGAAACACTTTTCCCATACGTACTGCGTCATGTTTTTTCACTCAGTTACCAACTACTTAGCCGTCTAACTATCTATCTATCTATCAATCTATCTGTCTATCTATCTATCAATCTATCTGTCTATCTATCTATCTGTCTGCTGTCTGTGTATCCGTCTGTCTGTCTCATACAGCGTACGTCAAACGCTCTGTGTGTGCGCGCGTGAGCGTTGAGCATCTCTCATTCCGAATCTATACCGAGAAATTTGAGAATAATCTCTGTTTTGTCATCCAACTCTTTGAGCGCTCTGGCGGACAGCGTCACCCCCTGCTGTGTGGGTTTTTTGTCAGGACCTTAGTACTTGCGCACGTGGACGAGGTTCTTACCGCTGTAGTAGCTCACAGCTGCGTACACTTCGCCCTCCTCATACAGCACTGCGAACCAGGGGGTGTGATTAGGTCTTCCTTGCGCGGCCGCTGTGTCGCGTATGCGCACCACTGCGCGGATATCGGCGATGCGTGCTATTAGCTCGCGCAGCGCGTCGGCAGTGAAGTGCACTCGCTTGCTTCTGGTCAGAGACGCCTCTTTCACCTGGCCGTCTTTTGTGTAGTGCGTCCTCCTAGACAGTCTAGCCACGTCCTCCCAGATCTCCAGCGTCAAAGCCCCGTCTAAGCAGAACTCTAACCCGAGAAGACGGGAGAAGGTTTTCTCTGCTTCTTCTCGTCCATCTCGTTCTTTTTCTTGTATTTTTCTCTTCTTAGTAGGCCTTGTTGTTCTGGAACTCACCTTAGAACGTTTCAGACCCGCAAGAAGAGTAACACCATCAGCGTGAGCTGAATCAGCAGCAGAACCGATAACAGGAGCAGCGTCAGCGCTGGTGGTATCCGAGGACTCGTTGTTGGAACAGAGCAGCCACACGCCGTCGATGCTGAGTGTAGCGGTAGAAGAAGATGAAGCGCCGCCGCCCTCGTAAGGTGGCGGTGAGGGCAGTCGCCACGGACCGGACGCGCTACCAGTGGAAGTGAGGTCGAAAGCTGGGGAAGAGGGGAGCCGAAAAAACGTACCGTCCGCCCCTTTCCCTTCGGGTTCTTCGTACGCCTCGTCGTCAGCGTCGTTCTCTGTCTCACCCTGTTGCTGCTGCTCCTCCTCCTCTTCTTCTTGGTTTAGGGGCTGAGTGTCCGAATAGCTGTAACTCTCAGCGCGAGCGGCGTCGAGGGCATCGGTCGATGTAGTGGTGGAGAGGGGCTGTGCAACGTGCGGCAGGTCATCAAAATCATCAACAGTAGTGGGGAGGTAAAAACCCGGTTGCCAGTACTGCGCTGTGCCAGGAGCGTTGTCGTCAGTAGTAGTAGCGGTAGCAGCAGGTGCAGCAGAAGCAGCAGCAGCAGCAGCAGCAGCAGACGCAACAGTAGCAGGCGCAGCAGCCTCAGCAGGCGCAGCCGTAGCAGGCGCAGCAGTAGCAGGTGCAGCAGCAGCAGCAGCAGCAGCCGCAGCACGAGGATCACCAGCAGCAGCAGCAGCAGCAGGCAGGGCGGCAGTAGCAGCGGCAGCGCGCTTAGCAGCAACGTGTACCGTCGCGAGTGTAACAACGTCGCTAGCATGACGACTACTACCAGTAGTACTACTACCACTACTACTACTACTACTACTACTACTACTACTACTACTACTGCTGCGAGGGTGATAAGACCAAGCGGCTGCGGCGGTAGTCTCATTTTCAGTAGCAAAAGGAGGCACTGACGCTAAACGAGCGCTGTTCCGCGTAGTCTTCTTGTTCTTGAACTTGCTTAGATCCTTGGCCGGCGCTAGGTGTTGTCTTTTGCTCATGGTGGTGACTTTAGAGAGCAGCAAAAGAATGAGTGAGTGAATGGAGGTTTCCAGACCCCTTATATACGCCTTCTCGCTTCTAGAGCTAAGCTACTTACTGCCCCTGTTCAGCTGCCGCCGGCTGGCCGGCGGCCATTCACAAAGAGAAACAAAAGACATAAGGCATGACGTTTTCAGCTGGATCCCTTTCCCCCCTTTTGAGAGATCGACTGTCATGAGCTAAGCTACTTACCACCCTGTTCAGCAATTCAACGCGCATTAGCTGTATAAAGGATTAAGCGGTTGCTGCCGCCGACTGACCGGCGGCCATTCACAAAGAGAAACAAAAGACATAAGGTATGACGTTTTCAGCTGGATCCCTTTCCCCTCTTTTTTGAGGGATCCACTGTCATGAGCTAAGCTACTTACCACCCTGTTCAGCAATTCAACGCGCGTTAGCTGTATAAAGGATTAACGGTGATGAGCTTAGAGTGTGTATACAAAAAAACTACAGGAGGCATGTGGCGTGAAGCAGGACCCCCTAAGACGAACGTGTCTGTCTGTGAGTAGAGGCGTGTGCATGTGGTGAGCGACTTAAGTGTAAGACAAAAAAAAATCACCGCCTCCTGCCGTGGTGAGTAGACCGGGCCGGCCGGCGGCGGCCGGCTAGTTCAATAGGGAGGGGTGACAGCTGACTAAGGCTGTGCATGAAAAAATCTGATTTTCACCTGACCTCTGACGTTTGTTACAATGAATGTCAGAGGGAGGGAGACGTCCTCAGGTAGGGGGTAGGAGGTAAGGCTATGGATGAGGAAAAAACACCGTTTTCAGCTGGTCTCCACGGATAGCGATGACATACCCCTCGTCATCTAAGCTCTTAAGGAGCGGAGTGGCTGAAAAAGCGTCATGCGGACAGGTCGCTAGACAGCTGGAGTGCTGTTGGAAATAGGATTAAACTCCCTCTGTATAAAAGCTCTGACTTCTGTTGGAAAAAAACCATATCGCCTCTGACCACAGTAACGTCTACTACCACCACCACCGCCACCACCGCCGCCGCCGCCGCCGCCGCCGCCGCCAAGACGAGATGAGATGGCTCAAGCTATTCCACTTTCAAGCTCGCCTTCACCGCCTTGTCCACCTGAAAAAAAGTTAATGCGGCTTAACGACGTGAGACGCGCGAGGCAGACCGATGGGGAGAACAGAGAGGTAGGACAGCGGCGCTTAGCATATAGCGACGCCTTGCTTCGTCAACTAGGTAAAGAGTTGAGCGGATCTTGGAGAGAGCTGGGCAGTAGCTTAAAAGTTACCGCCGTCCGTATGGATGCTCTAGTAGAGCGCAGTGTCAAGACACCGGAGGAGCTGTGTACGGCGATGTTCCGAGTCTGGTGGGGTGAAACCCCGCATCGTCATAGATGGGGAGAGCTCGGTCGCGTCTTCACCCGCATTAGACGCGTGGAACTGTTGGCTCAGTGGATGTCCCTTCTCCACAGACAGGGGTTGGATTTCGAAAACCCCGACTCGCGCGCGATGCATAAGCACTTGGGCACCCTCGGCAGACGTCTAGGTAGCAGGTGGAAAGAGGTGGGGGACCATTTAAAATTGTCGCCTGAGAGGTTAGATAAGATCGCTGAAGAATGCGAATACGGAGGAAGTCCCGCTGAGTGGGCCTTCCGAGTGTTGAAAATGTGGCAAGCTGAAGCTGACGGTGCCGGCGGTACGCCTTTTTAACTCCTTCGAGTGTTGACTGAGGACATGGGAAAGTTCGACCTCGGCATCGCGATATTACTTGACTTTATCAAGCAAGAAACAACAAGAACGACGGACATGTGAATTGTTGTGTTTTATTTTCATACGTCTTCTTTATTAGTAAGTAAAAAAAAAAATTATAACAATTAAGACGCGTGTCCTCTTAAAGTGTCACTTCCTCCAGTCGCAGCTGATCGCCTCATCGAGGCATGTGATAAACAAAAAAAAATGAAGAGACACGCTTCTTCCTCTCGAGAGGAAGAAGCGTGTCTCTCGATTGAAATCTTTTCTTTTCTTTTTTTCTTAAAAGAAACAAACGCCCCTTAGAGTGCCCCCCCACCCCCCTAGAGTGCCCCCCTCCCCCCTCCCCCCTCCCCCCCACCCGCCCCATGCATCCTAAAAGCGCCCCCCTCCCCATGCATCTTAAAGGGGCCCCCCTCCCCCCCTCCCCTCCCCTCCCCTCCCCTCCCCTCCCCTCCCCTCCCCTCCCCTCCCCCCTTATACACTCTAAAGAACGCTTCTACCTAGTTCAATAAGTCACTTCCAGTTGCTCGTAAAACAATAAAAATGAAAAAAAAAACTTATATCGTAGTGTTTTTTATTAGTTAACCGAAAAAAATAAGAGACTCGCCTCCTCCTCCTTCTTCTTCTTCTTCTTCTTCTTCTTCTTCTTCCGGTCACGTGATCAATCAGGTCACTTCCGGTCACGTGATCCTCAATGAGGTCACTCACTTCCGGTTGGCCATTAGGTCATGTGACGTCACTTCCGGTCACGTGACTCATCAGGTCACTTCCGGTCACGTGATCCTAAATTAGGTCATATGACGTCACTTCCGGTCCCCTAAGTAGGTCATATGACGTCACTTCCGGTCCATAAGTAGGTCATATGACGTCACTTCCGGTCACGTGACCAAATGGCGGCCTCTGATTGGCTAACTAGGTCATGTGACGTCACCACTAATCCCCTAAGTAGGTCACTTCCGGTCACGTGACCAAATGGAGGCCTCTGATTGGCTGCATGTCGATTGAGTAATAAACAGTAGTTAACCATAGTCCCGTTCCGATACATACTATACTACTGATGAGAAACAACTTTTCTTTTGCCTGGCCTTACAGTCCTGACAAGAATCAACTAATTCCCCCCCCCCCCCCCCCCCACTCTGCTGCATTAAATGACTCGTCCCTTGGTTGTATGTGCATAGTGCTGTTATCAGTGTAATATATTACCGCACAGCCCACTACCTTAGTAATTGATAACACAGGGATTCAAACAGGCTCATTGGTGCAATTCACCAACACCTGTATGGGAGATTGATTGGTATAGGGGGATTGCAGCCACAACAGAGCCATATCAGGACGGTTGTTTGTGATGTCAATGAGATTGGTGGGGTAGAGCAGGCACTGGATTTCAGCTATCAGTGTGGCATTGCATAATAATAATTTCCAATATTAATACAATTTATTGTATATTCCAATACATCACAATTAGAGACATATATTTTATTGGTGTATAGGGGCTATACATGATAGCAAATGAACATTAACGATTTTATAATGAGATAATGGCTTAAGCATTAATGCATCAATCCATGAACACATCGCCAGGTAATAACTAATAATGGTTCAGCATTGGTGCATCATTCTGACCCTTCATGGATGTATCACTCCCAAATTTAGATCAGCATGATACATGAAACAGGCACTATAGCATCATTCATGCATCATGACAACAGTAGAACACATTACATCAAATAATTATGTAGGCCTTCACCCCTTCACCACTGGATTTCTTTTAACTCAATGTAATATTGTATACTGTGCAGTATATTGTGCTTACCGTGTGGAGGGGGTTAAAGGGTTCATCCGGTGGGAAATGCCAGTCACTATAAATCCACATCCACAGCTATACATATATTTATACCATCTACTATTGATATAATTGTCCTGTGGTCACTGCATATGCATAAGTATACATAATACTTCTGTATATTGATCACACCCACAGTCACTTCCTCAGCGGCTGTTGACGTAGAGTTGACAAATTCAAATCAATATCATTCTGGATGTTGAATAATATGAAGGACTAATATTTGACTGGCATTTAGAGACTGCAGATCTAGGGATATAGTAAAGCTCACAAGATGGATTGTAAGACAATAACGCATACCTATTGCCCAACAGCATTTCTGGTTCATCATATTCTTATACATTGCCTACTGAACGACTGAATCCTTATATACAGTTGATATCCAACAATAAATTTGACTGAAGGATTTTAAAATTAACTTATTTAGAGTATGACCTTTCTATACATGTATATATATTGTCAGGTAGGAGGTCTACAGAAAAAAGATTTACAATTCATTACATAGAAAATGATTCAATATGAGGATTTTGCAATGCCATGTAATATTGAACTATGTTTGAATAGGTAATGCAATTTTAATGTAGAGCAGTCCAATTTCTTGTTCCAATCCATGTGTGCCACTGTGCCAACAAATTGTTTATCCATCAACCACAAAATTTATGCACATTAAACATTATTTGGCAATGTATTAAGATGCTGTACCATTATACCATTGCTTCCCAACAAATAATCAGATCTATATTATGGTAGTATTTTCAACAGTGTATAGTGTTGGTAGCCAGTTTATGCAATATGGTGGGCAACTGCCTTTTCTGGTTTTCTAATAGTACTACTGGCAGATAGATTGGTTGACTTTGTCTGGCTTTGAACAAATCCATTTTTAGATTTAAGATTGTGTCTGCGCTGGCTGAATTTCCGTGCCAGGATCTGTCTGAACTTCCCCCCACTCACACAGTACAGTAGGAAGTTGATGGAGGAGTTGATGGTCAGGAACATGTTGGCAATAGTCGCCATGTAGGCAAAGTACTTCCAGCTCATGACAATGTGGGAATTGTACATTTTTATTGTACGTACAACTCTGAAGGATGTATCAGGGATCTGGCATACAATGAAAGTACCAACAACCAGTGCAACAATCTCTGTCATGTGGTGTGTAGATTTGCTGGGGACATTTTGATGTTTGTTTGAAAGGATTCCGGATCTAGATTTGTGTAACTCACGCACCAGCTTCCCATTTAGGATGCACAGAAGAAGCACAGGCCCTATGGACTTCAACACCAGGCAGGCTATGGTCTTGTAGAAGAGGTTGTAATAGTAATTGCTGATCAGTGAAACAGGCATGGCTTGTATGGGCCTCAAATCTGGGCATTTGTCAATTGGTAAATCCACAACACAAAGCTCAAGGTGACATGGTGCATTAAAGAAGAAAGCCACAGCAAAAATAGTGAATATCCAAATCCTGTTCCTCCTTTTGGTGAGCACCCCCTTAGCTACCAGTGGTCTGGTAATGGCATAAAACCTCTCACTGGTCACCAGCAGAACCAGCCAGATTCCCACGGTCTGTATCGTGTTGGCAAGAGGCCACACTACTCTAGCCTTTATGTACGGATAAAACCAGAACACTTTAGCAAACCCATCGTTGTAGGTGTAAAGTGTTTCTAGGGTCTGGAAGAAGAGGCAGTTAATAAGATAGATGGAATCTGTTATGGCCAATGTCCTTAATACCACAGTTGCAGCAACTTGTTTCATGTCCCCCAGAATGGAGAAAGACATGATGTTTCCTACAAGCCCAAATAAAATCGCAAACGGTAGAAAATACACCTCTATGGCATACCTGTAAATCCTGTACTCATCCCCATAGATCTTGATGCTTAGGGGACATCTGAATGGTAACATCCCATCACCAAATGTTGAATTCAAAGCCTCTGTTAGGTTTGTGAAGTTACTGCTGATGAGGGTGTCATGAGGTGCAGTGTCCAGTATGGGGGGAGGAGGGGGAGGAGGTCCCGGGATGAAGCCGTGCTGAAAAGCCATCCTGCGCTGGTTGTACTGAGCTGGTTCCTGCCACGCACAAACTGACCGATTGTCGTCTGCTGACAGTGACTCAGGGATACTGTGTGGGTGTGTGTGTGTGTGTGTGTGTGCGTGTGTGTGTGTTTGTATGTGCAGGCTAGGTCTGTCTATATAGCATGCAGCCTGATTATAGATATGTGTGGCGTGTATGATGCATGATCACAGCACTGTCACTCATCTGCTCTCCATTCACGATATGTATTGCAGCATTTCAATTGAGAATTTGACACAAAAAATGATTGAAAAGGAAGGACAGTTTGTAGATTGTAAGAAGATCCTAAGATCATTATCTACATTAATTTTGGCCTAGACCTCCAGGGTATATATTTCTGTAAATGTTTCTGAAAGGTCACAGATATAGAGTTATTGTAACTATTAGCAACAATCCCTGTTTATGGACGCTCCTGCCCAGCATGGGCATCAAGTAGTCAGATTGCCATCCATATAGTAACACAGCAGTGCACTCTCCGGGCAGATCCCTGGTTGCCTGGTTTAACACTAAAGGTGCAGACTAATAAGCAGTATGTGTGGAGAGTGTAGCTGATGGGGAGGTCCTCAGTAGCTGCTCAGGCTGTGGGATCTCTACTTGAGGCTGACCTGTTGTAAATAGTACTGACGCTTCAAACAGAACTACGCTGTGTACAGACACTGACTGCTTCCATTGTTTTTTTTAGCTTATCTGCTCAAGGCTAGAAAAATCATGGTTTGCTTGAGGCTATGTCTCATGAGATTGGGCCAAAGGGGTCTCGTCTTTGACCGGGTGCCATCTTTGACCGACCTGATAAAAAAAGTTTTATATAGGGTAGATAAATGGTCTGAAAAGGTTAATGGATATTATAATACTTTAAATTAGAAATTAGTAGCCCATTTATATCTTCATCTGCCCTAAAAAAACGTCAAAGATGGCACCCAGTCAAAAACAATGACATTGTCCTGACTTCGTGAGACACAGCCTTAAATTTCACTGCTTATACACTTTTTCATTGGTCAATAAATGAAACAAAATGATTATTTCCACCTTTGATTAGATGATGTTGCATGGTCTATTTTACAATTTTGCTATTAAAATGCGGTGTATCAACCCTATATTCAAAAGTTGGCATGATGTGTGAATACAACTCATGTGAGTTCCAGGGCTTAATTTATGGGTGGGTGGGTTTGAAGGGTCAATTAATAGATCAATACACTGCCCTACCGCTATGGTGGCCAGCTGTTTGTGGGATCTATGTGATCCACATCCAATATTTGCTCCTCTATCCAGGCAGGACAACCTGTCTTATTGGCACCTGCACAGCAGTGCTGAGGGTCATGAGTGGAGAAAGGCTTCATTTTTATGTGACATATTCTATTTAGCTTACCTTTCAAACAGCACCTGGGAATTGCACTTTCAAGACAGGTCAACTCTTGGAAAGTCACATGATATATATTGAAAAGGCATAAGATATTTTCATGAATATCTCCTGCCTCCTCCTGTGTCCTGGTGACTTCCTCAGATGTGTCCCAGTTGTGAACGATCAATTCCAGGGTGCTGTTTGAAGGGTATTCACAAGTAACAGCTAACAACCCCTCTGCTCAATTGTTATTAAAAATATAATTAATACAAATGGACCCATTGCTTTTGTCAACATCATACTATCTTTTTACAACTTTAGAAATTCCTCTTGTCAGATATTCCCTGTACTGATGAGAAATTTGCATGAGGCAGTACTGCAGCATGGGTAAGGATTATGGCAAGCCTGCATTTGTGGATCTTAATCACAAAAGTGCAAAGGATATTACAGTAAAGAGCTACCCTCAAAGGGTTATAGAGAAGAGGATGTTGCCCAGCAGGCCCCAGACACACCCTTCTTTGTACTAATGTGTTGTACGAGTGTCGCTGTCTAGGTTTGTCTACACATGTCTGCATCCTAGGGTGTGGCTGACACAGAGTGCCGCTCTGTGATTTACCACCACTTTACGAGCACCAGACAGGCATACCAGACATGTTAGACTGAACTGAGGTAAACTGGAGCCTTCATTAGCCTAACACTCTAGATAGTATAACAACTTAAGGCAGGGTATTTTTTGGGGAGGTTGATTCCTGGCAACATGGATAAATCTAACCTAAAAAAGCTGTTGATTTAGAACTTTTAAATTGCTCAAATAAAATAAACTGGTTTCCCATCAGTGTAGGTGTCTCCAAAATCTTTTTTTTTTGCAATTTCCTGTGAAAAACATGAAAACCAGAATTGCAGTTGTTGCCACGTAAAAAATGCCTCATGCATTTTTATACTTGGCAACAACCGCAATTCTTGCATTCGAAGGAATATAATGTCGATATGGTTGGAATGTTTGAGGGGGACCCATTCAAGACACCAAATAACCAGGGAGGGAGGGGTTATCAGGAGGAAGGATGATATAACTTCAAAGCATGCATTCCTTGGGTCCATGTGAGGGGAGTAGATATGATTATTAATCAACCTCAGGACCACGGAAATGTGTGTTGCTAATCAGATAAACAATATAAATAGCCGTTGCTAGGCAATTAGCTGTATAAGAAACCAACCAATAAAACCATTGAATTCCTTGGGTTCATATTTGGGAGGGTAGGTATGATTATAATCAAGCTCAGGACCATAGAAATGTGTGTTGCTAAGCAGATAAACAATTAGAATAGGCGTTGCTAGGCAACCAGCTGTATTAGCAACAAACCGATAGAACCATTGACTTCCTTGGGTCCATATTAGGGGGGTACGTATGATTATTATCAAGATCAGGACCCCGGAAATCTGTGTTGCTAAGCAGATAAACAATTAGAATAGCTGTTGCAAGGCAACCAGCGGTATAAGAAACAAAACAAAACAATAGAACCTTTGAATTCCTTGGGTCCATATTAGGGGTGGTAGGTATGATTATAATCAACCTCAGAACCACGGAAATGTGTGTTGCTAGGCGCAGTTAAACAATTAGAATACGTGTTGCTAGGTAACCAGCTGTATTAGCAACAAACCAATAGAACCATTGACTTCCTTGGGTCCATATTAGGGGGGCTAGGTATGATTATTATCAAGCTCCGGATCACAGAAATGTGTGCTGCTTAGCAGATAAACAATTAGAATAGCTTTTGCTAGGCAACCAGCTGTATAAGCAACAAACCAATAGAACCATTGAATTCCTTTGGGACACATTAGCGGGAGTAGGTATGATTATGATCAACCTCAGGACCACGGAAATGTGTCTTGCTAGGCAGATAACCAATTAGAATAGGCGTTGCTAGGCAACCAACTGTATTAGCAAAAAGCCAATAGAACTATTTAATTTCTTGGGTCCATATTAGGGGGGGTAGGTATAATTATAATCAACCTCAGGAACTATCAAAGGTTGATTAATATTATTGTAATCACATAGAATTTGTATTGTGACTCCTTAATCCAAGATGGCGGCGCAATCCAAGGGGGGATGGCGGCGCCCGTTCTGACTTTTGGCAAAGTGCAAACACGATATACCTTGTACTCAAAGTAAGAAAATTGGCCAAAATTCAACACAATATAAAATTAACACATTTTTCCCTATTTTCCTACTTTGAACACCTCTGTAGACCTTAATAATAGGAATATCCAAAAAGTGACATACCGTTCACTAGTAAATCATGTCTATGTTACATTCCATTTATCAAAAATATTAATTCTGATGATATTCTACCGTTCAGGGCTGTTCAAAGTAATTGACCTAAAAAAGAATGTTTTTGTTCCAATTACATTCCATCCCTAGCAACGGCCCTTCTGAGCCTTATGAATTTGAAAGGGGCACGATGTATGGTCATATTAGTGTTGGTTATGTAAAACTCTGATGAGAATTCATCAAATTATAGCTAATTACATCTGAGATTTCTGCATGGAAAGAGGAGGGGAAAGTCTACCCTTAATCTGTCAACATCTTCATTTAAAAATCATCAAAAACCAAAAAGAAATCTCAAAAACTGATTTCTATGCCATGGATGGTGATATGCTCGATTGCTTTTCTAAATTTGAAACAAATACCAATAAGATATCCATTTATCTACATGTATATTCTCACTTGACATACTTATTCCAGTTGCATAAACATATCAAGGAGTATATAGTTGTATATACATGCAACCACAGCAGTTTCAAGTAGGTTAATAGCGTTAATTTGTTTTTTGGAACACACTAATTGCTTTGGAGCATTAACTCGATATCTCTGGTGGATGACCTACATCACAAGCTGGAGGACTGCGTAGATACATACAGGTACGTAGTACAGACCATACACTCCAATACGGTATCTGTACATTAACACAACCAAGAAATAAGACAGGTTATTGAATCAAAATATATCAAAACATGCTATTGTATTTCCATCAAACGACATATGCATAAGTGTAGCTGGTATATTTCCATTATTATATTTCAAAGATACTAAGGGAATACTATATGGCTGGGGTTCCAGGCCAATCCAGAGTGCTGACTTATCCATGTATCATTTTGTTTATTCCACAATTTGAAAAGAAATCAGATCATTTATTTAATGTTCTGTCTCATTGTATTTCAGAAGTTGAATGGCACCTTTACTTTCTTTGGACTGAACATGATGTCACTCTCAGCGTCCACATTTGCAACCATATTATTGGTCATTGCAAGTTTGACAGACTGCCTGAGTGGACTGTGTGCCCAGGCCCTTCAGGACATCATCCCACCATTCCAGCTGAACTGTTTCCGCTACGTAGTGCAGGCCTTACTTAGTGTGGGTGTTGTGTGGTGGCAGAAGAAGACCTTCAGGGTAGAGCGACAACATGTCTTCTATATCATAGCAACTATTGTTACCAGCACAACCTTCAATACATCATACTACACAGCAGCCTCTCGACTCCCACTCGGCCTACTGGTTACCCTTACAACCCTAGTGCAGACACTTTTTGCTTTTATCACACAGAAGTTTGTGCAGAACCGTGTCATCCACATGCTTAAGATCCCGGGTTGCTGTGTCGTCCTTTTGGGATCAACTTTCATGCTAGAGCCTACTGTGGTACTGGAGAGATTTGAGAGATTTGAGACACGGAAAATGATTGGAGTGATTCTCGTTGTGATAGCTGGTGTGTCCAGTATCCTTACTCCTCTAATAATGCAGATCCATACCCCGGCAGAAGACACAGTTGTGTGGTCAGTCTGGTTCTCAGTTGGGGGTGCAGTAGGCTCCACTTTGCTTGCAGTGTACACAGATGATATTCAGCTTGCTTTAACCTGGAGTGAGGTTCTGCTCCTGATTGGACATTGTCTAGGAGCTGGTATGACAGGGATATTGGTAATCTCTGCATATAAACACATCAGCCTCGTCACCTTTGCCATTGTCGGTAATCTCAAACTGGTGTTCAACTATACTCTGCAGTATACAGTGATGTCCTCTTTTGTGAAGGTAGCAGCAAACGGACTGGAGATATCTGGAGTTGTTATTTCGATGATTGGTATAGTCTACACTGCAGGGTTTGATATATATGTTGAGAAAATACAGAAATTTTAAATATATGAATGGAGTTAAAGAATGCATAGAATTGGGGCCTTATAATTTACTGCAAGCTGGACAACCTCACTTGTAACGACAACATTAAGTGCAAGACCTACTTCAGCACTAGGGCTTTGAGTTGACATTGGTTTTGGTTATTATTACTAGTTGTGTTGTATTAGCCGTTGCCCGAGTATAAGCCAATGGGTTGCAATACATACTCAATAAAAATCATATTGCAAGCAATAACTCCACTTACACTTGGAGTATTTACATAGTTCTTTAGGCTATATTACCCCTATTTACTAGAAGGTATCAGGGTGTTTCTTCAGTTAAACAAATATAAGCCTGCCCCGTATATGACTCAGTCTCACGACTTTGTAACAATTTGATAGTCTTTGACTGGGTGACGTCTTTGACCGGGTGATGTCTTTGACCGGGTGACATCTTTGACCGGAAAGCATTATTATAGCCTAAAGTAGACCTATATAGTAAGAAATGGGTGGAAAAAGTCAAAGGATATTTTCACACTATATGAATGGTAATTTATTCAAAGTTTGTAATATTTATATGTAGGCCCTTCTACATGCATTATAACATTATGTTATATTTTTTCCTCTGCCCTGTCAAAATGTCACTTTCTGTATCATGTGGACTTTGAAGAGCTACACTGTCCAAAGTATTATTCAATAACCATTGGCATTTTTTTCAAATAGTAGAGATATGGAAAAAACCCAGAAAAAACCCCAGCTTTTCTAGCCTCCCAGTCAAAGATGTCACCCGGTCAAAGACATCACCGGTCAAAGAGGGCACCCGGTCAAAGACGTCACCCGGTCTAAGACGTCACCCGGTCAAAGAAGTCACCCGGTAAAAGACGTTACCCGGTCAAAGACGCCACCCGGTCAAAGAAATCACCCGGTCAAAGACTATCGAATTGTTACAAAGTCGTGAGACTAAGCCATATATGCCTGCCCTGTGTATAAGCCTGATCAGTGTACCACTTGTACTACTTTTTAGTATATGTATAATCCTAGGTTAATACACAGAGAAATACGGTATTTCATCTTCTGAGAACAATTTATTTCATCGATCAATAATTATTTTACACACATACCAGGGTTACATATATCGTAATGTATACAAGGAAACTAGACATGCACTGGTAAAAACTGGTCCCCCAATCTGAACTAAACACTCAAACACTACTATTCTATACGATTCCAATATATAGTTTTGTTATGCGCCATCACTTGGCATCAGGCATTAAAGCTGATGCTTAAAGCTGGTTAGAGATAACTTACAGGGCATACCGTTGTGCATAATATATACAAGGCCTGTTGGCAAAGAATCATGTGGCAAAAAACACATTTGGTGACCCAGGTTTGAAGCACATAATACCATTTAATCATATATCAATTAACATTGATGGTAAGATGTTGAACAACATACTAGTTTCATTAACCTAGACTTATTGGAAGGGTATGTAATGATACAGACTACAAGTCCATTCATCTTGCCAGGATAAATAAAAGACATTGAAATGAATGAAACAATCTAGCGGCTGCTTAACGCTGATGTACTATATTATTTTAGTTGTCAATTCTACCAACAGAGGGGAGTGTCATAGTCAGAAGCTCATCTGAGGTGGTGTGGGCACATCTTGCAGCACAGGTGACCTCATGTGGGGGCTAGGGAAACTGATTTACATATGTTATGTATGGAGGTTAATAATATGGATTATGGACACCTCTGCAGGTTAAATATGATGTAGGCATTGCAATTGCATTGATTAATTAGGCCAGATGTGCATAAACCTTATGCAATCATCAAATAATTCTAAAATAAATTAACCTTTTAAGTACTGCATAGTGCTTTAATGTGCTATGGTCTTTGTCTTCATGATGCATGGATGTATTAAAGGGTCAAGATTGGCAAGCACTCATGGATCATGATAACCAGAGGGGACCATACATCACTGCACCATGCAGCCTTGAAGGGGTTAAGGTGGTTGCCTACTATCACAAATACGTTCATTGCAACGATTTCTGCGCAACTGGCGTGTATGGCTCCCCTATAACAGGCACGCCCAGGAAAGCTTTCCTAGGTGAGGGGACAAACGTTAAAAGCGCAATCTTAACACAAAATTAAGATCGTCTTATCTGGGTGTAGGATACATACTATCAAGGCAAACCCCAGCTTGCATAGTGTGGGTATGTGACACTGGGTGGCAGATACAAGTATTAATACAAAACAGGACTGCCTTAGATTAAGACATTTTAAGATGTAAGATTAAGATTGCACTGTTGACGTTTGTCCGCGTACCTGGGAGAGCTATACTGTATTTGCCTATAACAGTAGGGAAAACAGTATCGGGAGAAGTCGGCCCCTAGGACAAAACGGCCCCCGATAAGTGAGCCCCAGAGTGAAGACGGCCTCGAGTGAAGTCGGCTCCAGAGTGAAGTTGGCCTCAAAGTGAATCTTAATCTATCATCTTAAATCTGAAATAATCTGATAGCTCCCCTTGTATCTGCCACCTAGTGTCCATTGTTCCTCACCATATGTCCTCACACAGTTTACCCCCTCTAGGGTTAAAGGGTGTAGCATGGATCCCTGAACACCTGTTACTTTAATCCTCAACTGATATCCACAATCCCACTTTATCCCCATCAGGTTTATGGGGGTCTGTTAGCCACTGTAATATTGAGGACGGTTGGGGAAGGCGAGCGGGGGTGGTCAAATTTAGCATGGTGGAGGTGGTCACAACCAAATATTGATAAGAAATCGATGGATGGGCCAAAAGCTTGTAAACTAGTTATACATGTACCTCATTAGAGAGGGGATGTCAAACAAAAGGTTACAGTTCTGACAAATCCATGCCCCCCCCCCACACACACTGCTGCAATAAATGACTAGTCCCTTGGTTGTATGTGCATAGTGCTGTTATCAGTGTTATATATTACCGCACAGCCCACTTACTTAGTAATTGATAACACAGTGATTCAAACAGGCCCATTGGTGCAATTCACCAACACCTGTATGGGAGATTGGTTTAGGGGGATTGCAGCCACAACAGAGCCATATCAGGATGGTTGTTTGTAAAGTCAATGAGATTGGTGGGGTGGGACAGGCACTGGATTTCAGCTATCAGTGTGGGATTGCATAATAATAATTTCCAATATTAATACAATTGATCATATATTCCAATATATCACAATTAGAGACATTTATTCTATTGGTGTATAGGGGCTATACATGATAGTAAATGACGACTAACAATTTTACAATGAGATAATGGCTTAAGCATTATAATTATTATTAATGCATAAACACATGAACACGTCACCAGGTATGGTCCACTGCAGCATTAGCACATACACTGTCTCTACACATAACGTAGCGCTATAGCGCGACGCTCTGCCCCAGCTTTCACACTCCATGTGAGGGGCAGGGGGGGGGGGGGTGGTGGACAGTTACACAGGCACCTTGGGACATAGTACATGGGGGGGGGGTGGTTAACTCCTATTTTCTCCTAAATGCAACACAAGATTAACCAGGTGCATCCACAGGCCATTAGTAGGGATATCCATCGAATACCTTATGCCATTAGTTTAGTCCACTAATTTGTAAGAATGATCTCAAATTCATTTTAATTTAAGCTGCATATACATTGACTCATGCATCTCAGTTAAACACTACGGTGTGGCAAAGTCGCTGTGGGTGTATACTAAATAGCACTACGGCTCTGTGTCCAGCACTGACAAGGGAGTTCTGGTTAGCTGTCACCTGGTCACCAGCTAATATCTAACTAGTACTGCATTGGTGCATCATTCTGACCCTTCATGGATGTATCACTCCCAAATTTTGATCAGCATGATACATGAAAGAAGCACTATAGCATCATTCATGCATCATGACAACAATAGGACACATTACATCAAATAATTATGTAGGCCTTAAAGGGTTAATCCGGTGGGAAATGCCAGTCACTATTAATCCACATCCACAGCTATACATATATTTATACCATCTACTATTGATATAATTGTCCTGTGGCCACTGCGTATGCATAAGTATACATACTACTCCTGTATATTGATCATACCCACAGTCACTTCCTCAGCGGCTGTTGACGTAGAGTTGACAAATTCAAATCAATATCATTCTGGATGTTGAATAATACGAAGGACCGATATTTGACTGGCATTTAGAGACTGCAGATCTAGGGATATAGTAGAGCTCACAAGATGGATTGTAAGACAAAAACGTATACCTATTGCCCAACAGCATTTCTGGTTCATCATATTCTTATACATTTGCCTACTGAACTACTGAATCCTTATATACAGTTGATATCCAACAATACATTTGACAAAATGATTTTAAAATGTTGAGTATGACCTTTCTCATATTACAGTATGTATATATTGTCAGGTAGGAGGTGTACAGAAGAATTATTTACAATTCATTAATTAGAAAATGATTCAATATGAGGATTTTGCAATGCCATGTAATAATTGAACTATGTGTGAATAGATAATGCAATTTTAATGTGGAGCGGTCCAATTTCTCGTTCCAATCCATGTGTGCCACTGTAGCAAAAAATGTTTATCCATCAATCACAAAATGCACATTAAACATTATTTTGCAATGTATAAAGATGCTGTACCATTATATCATTGTTTCCCAACAAATAATCAGATCTATATTATGGTAGTACTTTCAACAGTGTACAGTGTTGGTAGCCAGTTTATGCAATATGGTGGGCAACTGCCTTTTCTGGTTTTCTAATAGTACTACTGGCAGATAGATTTGTAGACTTTGTTTGACTTTGAACAAATCCATTTTTAGATTTAAGATTGTGTCTGCGCTGGCGGAATTTCTGTGCCAAGATCTGTCTGAACTTCCCCCCACTCACACAGTACAGTAGGAAGTTGATAGAGGAGTTGATGGTCAGGAACATGTTGGCAATAGTCGCCATGTAGGCAAAGTACTTCCAGCTCATGACAATGTGGGAATTGTACATTTTTATTGTACGTACAACTCTGAAGGATGTATCCGGGATCTGGCAGACAATGAAAGTACCAACAACCAGTGCAACAATCTCTGTCATGTGGTGTGTAGATTTGCTCGGGACATTTCGATGTTTGTTTGTCAGGATTTCAGATCTAGATTTGTGTAACTCACGCACCAACTTGCCATTTAAGATGCAAAGAAGAAGCACAGGCCCTATGGACTTAAACACAAGGCAGGCTATGGTCTTGTAGAAGAGGTTGTAATAATAATTGCTGATCAGTGAAACAGGCATGGCTTGTATGGGTCTCAAATCTGGGCATTTGTCAACAGGTAAATCAACAACACGAAGCTCAAGGTGACATGGTGCATTGAAGAAGAAAGCCACAGCAAAAATAGTAAATATCCAAATCCTGTTCCTCCTTTTGGTGAGCACCCTCTTAGCTACCAATGGTTTGGTAATGGCATAGAACCTCTCACTGGTCACCAGCAGAACCAGCCAGATTCCCACTGTCTGTATTGTGTTGGCAAGAGGCCACACTACTCTAGCCTTTATGTACGGATAAAACCAGAACACTTTAGCAAACCCATCGTTGTAGGTGTAAAGTGTTTCTAGAGTCTGGCAGTTGGTGAGATAGATGGAATCTGTTATTGCCAATGTCCTTAAGACCACAGTTGCTGCAACTTGTTTCATATTTCCCAGAATGGAGAAAGACATGATGTTTCCTACAAGTCCAAATAAAATCACAAACGGCAGTAAATACACCTCTATGGCATACCTGTAAATCCTGTACTCATTCCCATAGATCTTGATGCTTAGGGGACATCTGAATGGTAACATCCCATCACCAAATGTTGAATTCAAAGTCTCTGTTAAGTTTGTGAAGTTACTGCTGATGAGCGTGTCCTGACGTGCAGTGTCCAGTATAGGGGGAGGAGGGGGAGGAGGTCCCGGGATGAAGCCTTGCTGAAACGCCATCCTGCGCTGGTTGTACTGAGCTCGTTACTGTCACGCACAGACTGGCCAATTGTTGTCTGCTCACAGTGACTCGGTGTGTGCTGTGTGTGTATGTGGGTGTGGGTGTGTGTGTGCATGTTTGTATGTGCAGGCTAGGTCTGTCTATATGGTCAGTGGCATGCAGCCTAATTATAGGTATGTGTGGCGTGTATGATGCATGATCACAGCACTGTCACTCATCTACTCTCCATTCACAATATGTATTGCAGCATTTCAATTGAGAATTTGACACAAAAAATGATTGAAAAGGAAGGATAGTTTGTAGATTGTAAGAAGATCCTAAGATCATTATCTACATCAATTTTGGCCTAGACCTCAAGGGTATATATTTCTGTAAATGTTTCTGAAAGGTCACAGATATAGAGTTATAATAAGTATTAGCAATAATCCCTGTTTATGGCCGCTCCTGCCCAGCATAGGCATCAAGTAGTCAGATTGCCATCCATATAGTAACACAGCAGTGCACTCTCCGGGCAGATCCCTGGTTGCCTGGCTCAACACTAAACATGCAGACTAATAAGCAGTATGTGTGGAGAGTGTAGCTGATGGGGGAGGTGCTCTGTAGCTGCTCAGGCTGTGGGATCTCTACTTGAGACTGACGTGTTGTAAATAGTACTGACGCTTCAAACAGAACTACGCTGTGTACAGACACTGACTGCTTCCATTGTTTTTTTAGTTTATCTGCTCAAGGCTAGAAAATTCATGGTTTGCTTGAGGCTGTGTCTCATGAGATTGGGCCAAAGGGGTCTCGTCTTTGACCGGGTGCCATCTTTGACCGACCTGATAAAAAACGTTTTATATAGGGAAGAGGAAGATATGAATGGTCTGAAAAGGTTAATGGATATTATAACACTTTAAATTAGTAATTAGTAGCCCATTTATATCTTCATCTGCCCTAAAAAAACGTCAAAGATGGCACCCAGTCAAAAACTATGACATTGTCCTGACTTCGTGAGACACAGCCTTAAATTTAACTGCTTATATACTTTTTCATTGGTCAATAAATGAAACAAAATGATTATTTCCACCTTTGATTTGATGATGTTGCGTGTCCTATTTTACAATTCCTATTAAAATGTAGTGTATCAACCCTATATTCAAAGGTTCGCATGATGTAGGAATACAACTCATGTGAGTTCCAGGGCTTAATTTATGGGCGGGTGGGTTTGAAGGGTCAATTAATAAGTACTAGATCAATACACTGCCCTACCGCTATGGTGGCCAGCTGTTTGTGGGATCTATGAGATCCACATTCAATATTTGCTCCTCTATCCAGGCAGGACAACCTGTCTTATTGGCACCTGCACAGCAGTGCGAGGGTCATGAGTGGAGAAAGGCTTCATTTTGATATGACATTTTCTATTTAGCTTTCAAACAGCACCCGAGAATTGCACGTTTAAGACCGGTCAACTCTTGGAAAGTCACATAATATAGTGAAAAGGCATAAGATATTTTCAGGAATATCTCCTGCCTTCTCCTGTGTTCTGGTGACTTCCTCAGATTTGTGAAAGTTCAATTCCTGGGTGCTGTTTCAAGGGTATTCACGAGTAACAGCTAACAACCCCTCCGCTCAATTGTTATTGAAAATATAGTTAATACAATTGGACCCATTGCTTTTGTCAAAATCATATTATCTTTTTACAACTTTAGAATATCCTCTTGTCAGATATTCCCAGTACTGATGAGGGAGTGGCATGATGCAGTACTGCAGCATGGGTAAGGGTTATGGCAAGCCTGCATTTGTGGATCTTAATCACAAAAGTCCAAAGGATATTACAGTAAAGGGCTACACTCAAAGGGTTATAGAGAAGAGGATGTTTCCCAGCAGGCACCAGACACACCCTGTTTTGTACTAATGTGTTGTACGAGTGTCGCTGTCTAGGTTTGTCTACAACTGTCTATATCCTAGGGTGTGGCTGACACAGACTGCCGCTCTGTGTTTTACAACCACTTACCGAGCACCAGACAGGCATACCAGACATGTTAGACTGAACTGAGGTAAACTGGAGCCTTCATTAGCCTAACACTCTAGATAGTATCACAACTTAAGGCAGGGTATTTTTTGGGGAGGTTGATTCCTGGCAACATGGATAAATCTAACCTAAAAATGCGATTAACCCTTTCCCTGCTGGCCTTGAAAAACGTCATTTGGGACTTAACCACCGGCCCTATGCCATGGGAATATGCAACTTTGCAAGTATATGCTCCTTGGGATAGTTCCTAAGGAGTGAAATAAGTTGTATTGGAGACAGGATTTACATCTGTCTGACAAGGGGAAGTAGTATTCATGTTAAATACTTTTGGATTGATTCAAAAATTCCTATTCTTTGTTCCATAGCAGGAGTTGTAATTTAGTGGTACTGCTGCCCTTGGGTAGCAATTTTGCTGCCCTAGGGCAGCAGCGGTTTTTCAGGGGTATTTTAGATGCTGCCCAGAGGCAGCAGCGGCCCTTAAAGGGTTAAGAATTTTTAAATTGCTCAAATAAATAACCTGGTTTCCCATCAGTGTAGGTGTATCCAAAATCTTATTTTTTTTGAAATTTCCTGTGAAAAACATGATAACAAGAATTGCAGTTGTTGCCGCGTAAAAAGTGCCTCATGCATTTTTATACTTGGCAACAACTGCAATTCTTGCATTCGAAGGAATATAATGTTGACATGGTTGGTATGTTTGAGGGGGACCCATTCAAGACACCAAATAACCAGGGAGGGAGGGGTAATCAGGAGGAAGGATGATAATACTTCAAAGATGGCAGTTCCTATGCATTACTTGGGTCCATGTGAGGGGGGTAGGTATGATTATCATCAAGCTCAGGACCACGGAAATGTGTGTTGCTAAGCAGATAAACAATTAGAATAGGCGTTGCTAGGCAACCAGCTGTATTAGCAACAAACCACTAGATCCATTGACTTCCTTGGGTCCACATTTGGGGGGGTAGGTATGATTATTATCAAGCCCAGGACCATGGAAATGTGTGTTGCTAAGCAGATAAACAATTAGAATAGCTGTTGCTAGGCAACCAGCGGTATTAGTGTATGGTCATATTAGTGTTGGTTATGTAAAACTCTGATGAGAATTCATCAAATTATAGCTTATTACATCTGAGATTTCTGCATGGAAAGAGGAGGGGAAAGTCTACCCTTGATCTGTCAACATCTTTATCTAAAAATCATCAAAAACCAAAAAGAAATCTCCAAAACTGATTTCTATGCCATGGATGGTGATATGCTCAATTGATTTTCTAAATTTGAAACAAATACCAATAAGATATCCATTTATCTACATCTATAGTCGTTCTTGACATACTTATTCCAGTTGCATAGACATGTCAAGGAGTATATAGTTGTATATACATGCAACCACAGCAGTTTCAAGTAGGTTAGTAGCGTTAATTTGTTTTTTAAAACACACTAATTGCTTTGGAGCATTAACTAGATATCTCTGGTGGATGACCTACATCACAAGCTGGAGGACTTCACAGATACATGTACAAGTACGAATTACTGACCATATACACTCCAGTAGGGTATCTGTACAGCGACACAACCAAGAAATAAGACAGGTAATTGTACCAAATTATATCAAAACATGCTATTGTATTTCCATCAAACGATATATGCATAAGTGTAGCTGGTAAATTTCCAATATTATATTTCAAAGATACTAAGGGAATATAGACTTACGTCTGTCACACATTGATTTTTAGATTCAAACAACATAATAAGGCCATTCAAAAGAAATTATTTGTCATCACCGGGTACTGAGTAATCTCAAAATCTCTTTATAGCATACACAGTGACATACTCAAAATCTTGTCGAAATGTGAAACAAATAGCAATAAGATATCCATTCACATACATGCATAATCCCACTCAACATACTTATTCTGGTGGTATAAAAACATCAAGAACAATACACATGTAGCCACAGGAATTGCAAGTATGTTAATAGAGTTAATTTGTCACTAAGTGTTTGGGAGCATTAACTCATATTGATGTCCTACATCTAAATAGGCCGCATAGGTACACACAGGTACATATAGTCAAAATACTACATCACAGAAGAGGAACAGCATATATATTTCTAGGTACATTTTGGCCCAAGCTTCGAAACCAAACAAAGCAAAATGATTGTTGACTAACAGACATGTAGTAGTGTTACCTAAACTTTTTAACTGTTGTATAGGTACTTAATGCTCAAAGTCTTGTCTAAATATAAAACAAATACAATATAACCGCACTTATAAGCCATGGCTAGTATGTGGGTAAAATTGGTAGAGCGGATTATAAGATCAGGAAAAAAAATCAAGGTGTAAATGAGAGTGAGCTTTTATATATAGGCAGAGTCCCAAATTGTCCTCCTGGAACAAAATATATCTCTTTGACCTTATTGCCACATATGTTTAATTTCTTAAACATGTGTTAAGATCTTATCATTATCTTGCTCATTAGTTTTACCAGAAACCTAGCCCTGGGAGAATTGGTACAGTAAATTAAAATCATACCATGTTTGCTTGTGCCTTATAGAGTGACAAAAATTGCCTAATGCTTTTGTTTTATGAAGAAAGACTACCAAAAATTCTTTCAGATGGACTCTTTAACATACATCCTAGACTGCTATGATTCTTGTCTACGGCCTTTTAAATCTTTGAGACATTCTGGGACACTTCCGAGGAGAACTGGGACACATCCAGGGAGAACTGGGACAGTGTAAATGGTGTGATTATTAACTAATGAAACGTGATTTTGCTTTACCTTATATTCAGTATCATCATTTGTAACATACAAGCTTCAGTCATAGGTCTAGGAGCCCTAATTTATGCACATATTTTTTTCATCCAGAGTGTCCTAGTCCTCCCTGATAGTCAAACGTGTCCCAATTCTCCCCGCAATGAGTGGTTCAGTTCTCTGTAGGCTGAGATTTTTTAGCAAAATGTTAATACAGTTCAAAATATGCTAAACTGTGCTTTTGTAAGTAGCTGATCATTTTGCCAACTATCAATGCTAACACTAAAAATATTTTTCATCAAAAAGGTAACACTATGTAAATTTATTCGTTGGAGACCTGGGAATTTTTTTTTTTGTGAAAATATTGTTATCTGTTAGGGTTGTAAATATTATAACATGAGTGAATTTTTTAGCACAACATACTTTGATATCATTAGCCCATAAAATAACATCAGTGGTGATCCATCAAAATTATTGGTTATGGGCAGAATACACAGTGTCCCGGATCTACTTTGTCCCAATTCTCCCAGGTCTCCCCCTACTGTTAGATGGCTGACCACCATTACTGTACTAATATCTATTCTATTATACTATGTCTTTTATAGACTTTATTTGTACTTTGTTTTTTATGTGAACAATCATGCATATATTGCTCAATATTGTACAACAATCCCTTAAATGGATGAAGGCGAAATACAGGTCCTTGACCTATCTATTTTGCCACTATCAATAAGCAAAATTTGAATTCTATTCACCTTGCAACTACATCAATTATAAGTAGGTTTACAGAGTTAATTTTTTTTTTGCACCCTTAAATGTTACCGACAAAACTGAAAGCTGCAGTTACTTTAAAAATATTTTCACACTGAAGGTATCCAAATAAGTTAAAAATAACGAGGACTTATGCAAGTCTAGGCCATGGGTATGGTCTCATCCTACCTTCACCTTTCTAGGACTAGGACTAATCACAGGCCTATCTTCTGGTTTCCTTGGACAGTACACAAATTGTTTTTAGAAACACAGTGAGTGAGCACTGAACCTGTGAGGGATGGTCTATATGATATGCTAGAGGACTGCACCAAGAAACACAGGTATGTAGTACAATGGATACACTCCAGTACGGTATCTATACTTTGACACAACAAAGAAGTAAGACTAGTAATTGTAATATGTTATACCTTTATATACTAATGTATCTCACAGCATATACATTAGTTTTTTTTTCAGATTAAGGACATTAACAGGATAATACATTACTGGGGCTCTAGGCCAAGCCTTAGTGGTGGCTTATCCATGTATCATTTTGTTTATTCAACAATATGAAAAGAAATCAGATCAACTTATTTCTCTTATATTTTGTTGTATTTCAGAATTTGAATGGCACATCTATTTTCTTTGGATCAAACATGATGTCACCTTCACGACTCACGGTTGCAACATTATTATTAGTAGTTGCAAATTTAACAGAATCTCTAAGTGGATTGTGTGCCCAGGCTCTTCAGGATATTATCCCGCCATTCCAGCTCAACTGCTACAGGTATATTGTTTCAGCCCTGCTGAGTTTTGGTGTATTGTGCTGTCAGAAGAAGCCCTATACAGTACAGAGAGAACATGTCCAATACATTATAAGTAGTATAGTATGTATCGGAACGGGACTATAGTTAAGTACTGTTTATTACTCAATCGACATGCAGCCAATCAGAGGCCTCCATTTGGTCACGTGACCGGAAGTGACCTACTTAGGGGATTAGTGGTGCATTCTGGGTAACCCTGCAGCCAATCAGAGGCCACCATTTGGTCACGTGACCGGAAGTGACCTACTTAGGGGGATTAGTGGTGCATTCTGGGTAACCTACTGACCTACTTAGGGGACCGGAAGTGACGTCATATGACCTAATTTAGGATCACGTGACCGGAAGTGACCTGGTGAGTCACGTGAGCGGAAGTGACATCACATGACCTAATGGCCGACCGCAAGTGAGTGACCTCATTGAAGATCACGTGACCGGAAGTGACTTGATTGATCACGTGAGCGGAAGAAGAAGTTTTTTTGTTTAGGAAGTGAGGGTCTTTAGGATCACGTGACTGGAAGCGACGTTGTCACATGAGTGACGCTTTAAGAGACTGCGCGACTTACTAGTAAAAGAAGACGTATGAAAATAAAAACACAACAATATTTTATTTTATTTTTTTTATTTATTTTTTTTTCAATCTTGATAAACACTCTATTTTTTTGAAAAGATGCACACGCTTATTTTTTTTTTTTTCATATCTCTAAAGGACTCGTTGTCACACCGTCAGAATGCACGCGACGCTTATAATACAAGTAGCGCACGCCGTCTTTCTCTATGGTGTAGGTGACCATTTTGTTTCGCACCACTTTGAAGTTTCTATTTACAGCAATGAGAGTTTTTCGTTGGCGAAGAACATCCAAGAAGTCGTCTGGTTCCTGAGGGTTTTGTTTCTTCTGTACGCCTTTTGCACTCCATTTTTTGGATTTTCTTTCACCGGTGTCGCTGACTCGATCGTAGCAAATGTAAGTCTTAGGGTTGAGACTTAGGATCCCGTCACCTTCCCACTCAGCTTTCATAAGCCCCGAAGTTCTCAGATCGTGAAGGTACCGTCTCTCACAACATCCGCCGGGCGGCGGACACCATTCTCGCACTCTTTCCGTTTTTGTCTTCACGAAAAGCTCTAAGTGATCGTCGCACACCGCTGTCGGAAGCCACTTTCGTTTCTCTCTGAAGTACGTCTCTCTCAGGCGAGGTTTGACTAGGTCATCCAACGTGTCACCGCTGAGAGCCATGTAAAGACTGTCGGTGTCCATTTGACAAAGGGCATAATCGCGCCGATCGACGAATCTATCCAAGAAGTCGTATGTGAACTCTAACATTTTCAACTTCGCGTACTGGTATACCATGAACCCTATTTGAATAGGGAGGTTGTTCTTGACTGTTTTCGGTTGTAGTTCGACTTCAAACAGATCGGAACTCAACTCGGACGCCTTTTTGAAGCGCCACGAATTGGCCAATAGTTCGAACTTCCGACTGTCAGTGTATCTCACCGCCGTGTGTTTTTCTTTGTTGCAGATTGTTTTACCGTACGTAGCGTTTCCCATTAACTTGTAACAGTCTGACAGAATTTTCTCGTTCTCGTTCACGTCGCCACGTCTTCGCGCCGCCGTTACTTCGTCCGCGAAACCGGCAAAGGAGCGTTTAGGTAGGTATTCTACCACCAGCTGCACTTTGGTGACTATCAAACCGTGCTCTAAATACCACTTGAGAAGCGGCGTTCCCAAGAGAATATTTTTTCCGTGGTAACTCCCTATCAGACATCTCTGAGGCGTGTTCAACAGCTTTTCTTCCTGCGCAAAGTCTGACATGTGAGGGCCTATGTCCGATTTTGAAACGGTCGCGTTCTTGAAAACGGGGGTCATTTCTTCGAAGTAGTCTCGTAGGTGAGGCGGCGTAGTGATGTCCACTTGAACTAAACCGAACATTTTCTCCTCTTTCACAGCGGAAAGGATGTCGCTCTCGCTCATCGCGTTTCGAGACACTTTCAAAGCGTCAACCTTCCAGCGTTGTTGGGAGGCCTTGACCCGCTCATCTCGACGCTTCATCTCTCGCCATTCGCACTCCCACACGACGACCAGCTTGTGACCTAGCGCTTTCAAGTAAGCGCTTACTCTGGTCGTTCTGTCGCGTCTCTCCTCTCTCAGTGAAGCGCACTGATATCGGTGCGACGGTATGCACTCGTGAGCGTGGAACCAACACCCGTGAAACTGGAAAACCGTATTAGAGGCCGCGTGAAACCCGTCCACGCGAATTCTCCGACAGCCTACAACCATCTCGCCGCCGTTCAAAGCATGGCGCAGTTTCACGTCGCGGTCGTGCTCTACGAAGCGTAACCACTCTAAAGCGCTGTGAGAGTTTCTTTGCCTAATTTCGGGCTTGAACTCGGTCTCGGGCCGTCTCACCGCGTAATAGCCCGTGCAGTGCGCTTCGCTCATGCAGCGCAAGTACAGAGAGTTAGCGTCTAGTCCTAGGATGTGTTGGCACGGTCTCGCTTCTTCGCCGTACTTGTGCTCCCTTATCCGCGTGGTGCCCTTCTCGTGAAATCTATGGAAGATGATGGAAGGACCGCCGACTAGATTTTCTTTGATCAGAGCGTGGAGGACGGCGTCGAACTGGGGGAACGTTGTGAACGCGTCTTCTAGGTTTTGGAAGAGGAACCGTAAAGTCAAACCAGCGAGAGAAACTCCGTCTTTCAACATGTCAATGCCGCGATCTTGGAAAAATTTAGCGTGATTTTTCAGAGCTTCTATGAAAGGTTTGACGTCTTTGTTGTTGTAGTGGATCAAGTAGTCTTCCATAGTTTGCATCTTCTCGTCGGACCAAACTTTCTGACATGCGGCGTAGTCGGATTCGGACATTTTGACGCCCGTCAGCTCGCTGTCGAAAGCCGATCTCGGTGGCAGCGTTCTGTTTGCCAGTTTCCTGGTAGACGTCATCCATTCGTAAGGAAAGTGACCTTTCTCTTCGTTCCTGGTGAAAGCTCGCAAATAGGTCGCGTAGTTGTAACCGGGTGCCAAATATTGATTGCTTCTCTTTATGACGCTGAATTCTTGGTTTCTTCGGTCTCCGGAGGCGAAGAACGAGTGAAGGCGTATTTTGATCAGGTTCAAGTCGTAACGCCCCGAGTTGAAGCCCACGACTGGAGCTTGACGGATGTATCTCAGAAGACGCTTCTTCAGTTGAACTAACGGGTGTCTGGTCTGAGCCGCAGCGAAGCCGCCTGGAGAAGGGGTGAACGTCGCCTCCTCCAGCAGGAGAGCTTCACCTATCGCCGCATCTAACTTCGCTAAGGTCGGTCGGTAAAGTTCTAGCACAGCTTCTCCGATGACTTTGGCGTTCTCGTTTATGTGATTTAAAACTCGGTCCAACAAGGGGTCGGAATCTGCGTCGGATTCTCTGACGAAGCAGACGGGCCCCTCCCACCCCGGAAAGTCGGATGCGACGCTAGCCGACAAAGGGACGTGATCCCACAGCAGGGACACGTGTTCCGTCGACGGTTCTTTGCACGGTCTGAAGAAAGCCTCGAAATCGAAGGCGATCTTGTAAGGGTAGATTCCGGAATGTCCGTCGGGGGGAAAAATGGAGAAGTCTGCTAGCGCTTCGAAAATCGTTCTCAAATTTTGGTAGATGCCACCTACGTAGCGCAACTTGACTTGTCGGCAAGAGGAAAGCTGGTTCCTGTGTCTCTTCAGCAAGAACTCGGTGGTGAACGCCGCCTTACACTTGCAACATTCGTATATGCCCGCGTACGCGTTGAAGTCCGTGACGAGAGAGACGTGCAAACCGCCTTTCGCCGTCAGGTGTAGGTTGACTTTACCTCGGGCGGCCAGAGTTCTGGAAGGCGGTCTGATCAGAGTAACGCGTCTTCTCAACTTCCGCCCCGGCACTTGACGCGACGCGGTGTAAACCGCTATCTGTACGTCAAACAAGTTCTCTAACGCGGGTAAGTCGCGGATGTTCAGACCCGGAAAGGATTCAGGTGTGGCAGCGGGACAGAACTGACGTAACAAATCTGAAGCGCGCTTGCTGGTGTTGTATAAGTGAAAGGAAATGCAGCGGAAGATGCAGAGGTTGTCCTTGTTGGGAAAATCTAACACGCCGCTTCTCTTTCCAACTCGACCGGCCTGAGTGATCCTACCGCCTATGGGGAATTCCCCCGGTCCCATGTAAACGCAAATGTTCAAATTGGTAGGAAAAAGAACGTGCCACTTGGTGTCAGCGTCGCAAAGTTTCCGTACTTCCTCGCAAGCGACGGTGTTTTCCATCTTTGAGAGGAGCTCTTCCAAAGTTTCTGAATTAGTTATAGTAGGGAGCGGTTGTATGAGAGTTGCGTTGTTCTGGGAGGCGTGAAAGTAGCGCAGTTTGCTCTTGTCTTCTCTGTGTTGTAAGAGTAAGCCTACCGAGAAACCCACTTTGTATCTGAATCTTTGTGTCAAGTGAATGCGACGCATAGTATCTACAGCGTCACTCAACTCGCCGGTTGGTAGCCTGAAGTTTGTTACACTCACGCGAGTCCCGTGCATCCTGACGCCCGTTTGTATCGCAGGCCAATTCGCCGTGAACGTTTCCTCCCCGTTCGGTACAGCACATATGCGCGGAGGGACGGTCACCCCGTCCAGAGATTCGCGTCGACAGGCGATCTTTCGGCAATCGCCTTCGCCGCATAGAGGGCAAAACTTAGGTACTACTCTACAATTTTCTACGTGTCTCTCGTGGTTGTACGGTCTTTTAAACATTTTGAAACACTTTTCGCATACGTACTGTGTCATGTTTTTTTTTTCACTCAGTTACCAACTACTTAGCCGTCTAACTATCTATCTATCTATCAATCTATCTGTCTATCTATCTATCTATTTATCTTTCTGTCTGCTGTCTGTGTATCCGTCTGTCTGTCTCATACAGCGTACGTCAAACGCTGTGTGTGTGTGTGTGTGTGTGCGCGCGTGAGCGTTGAGCGTCTCTCATTCCGAATCTATGCCGAGATATTTCAGAATGATCTCTGTTTTGTCATCCAACTCTTTGAGCGCTCTGGCGGACAGCGTCACTCCCTGCTGTGTGGGTTTTTTGTCAGGACCTTCGTACTTGCGCACGTGGACGAGGTTCTTACCGCTGTAGTAGCTCACAGCTGCGTACACTTCGCTCTCCTCATCCAGCACTGCGAACCAGGGGGTGTGATTAGGTTTTCCTTGCGCGGCCGCTGTGTCGCGTATGCGCACCACTGCGCGGATATCGGCGATGCGTGCTATGAGCTCGCGCAGCGCGTCGGCCGTGAAGTGCACTCGCTTGCTTCTGGTCAGAGACGCCTCTTTCACCTGGCCGTCTTTTGTGTAGCGCGGCCTCCTAGACAGTCTAGCCACGTCCTCCCAGATCTCCAGCGTCAAAGCTCCGTCTAAGCAGAACTCCAACCCGAGAGGACGGGAGAAGGTTTTCTCTGCTTCTTCTCGTCCATCTCGTTCTTTTTCTTGTATTTTTCTCTTCTTACTAGGCCTTGTTGTTCTGGAACTCACCTTAGAACGTTTCACACCCGCAGGATGAGTAACACCATCAGCGTGAGCTGAATCAGCAGCAGAACCGATAGCAGGAGCAGCGTCAGCGCTGGTGGTATCCGAGGCCTCGTTGTTGGAACAGCGCAGCCACACGCCGTCGGTGCTGAGTGTAGCGGTAGAAGATGAAGCGCCGCCGCCCTCGTAAGGTGGCGGTGAGGGCAGTCGCCACGGACCGGACGGGACGCTACTAGTGGAGGAAGTGAGGTCGAAAGGTCGAAGAGGGAAGCCGAAAAACGTACCGCCCACCCCTTTCCCTTCGGGTTGTTCGTACGCCTCGTCGTCAGCGTCGTTCTCTGTCTCACCCTGTTGCTGCTCCTCCTCCTCTTCTTCTCGGTTTAGGGGCTGAGTGTCCGAATAGCTGTCACTCTCAGCGCGAGCGGCGTCGAGGGCGTCAGTCGATGTAGTGGTGGAGGAGAGGGGCTGTGCAACGTGCGGCAGGTCATCAAAGTCATCAACAGTAGTGGGGAGGTAAAAACCCGGTTGCCAGTACTGCGCTGTGCCAGGAGCGTTGTCGTCAGTAGTAGTAGCGGTAGCAGCAGGTGCAGCAGAAGCAGCAGCAGCAGCAGCAGGCGCAGCAGCAGACGCAACAGTAGCAGGCGCAGCAGCCTCAGCAGGCGCAGCGGTAGCAGGCGCAGCGGTAGCAGGTGCAGCAGCAGCAGCAGCAGCCGCAGCAGGCGGGGCGGCAGTAGCAGCGGCAGCGCGCTTAGCAGCAACGTGTACCGTCGCGAGTGTAACAACGTCGCTAGCACGACGACTACTACCAGTAGTACTACTACTACTACTACTACTACTACTACTAGTACTACTACTGCTACTACTACTGCTACTACTACTACTACTGCCGCGAGCGCTCGCTACAGCGGGAGGGTGATAAGACCAAGCGGCTGCGGCGGTAGTCTCATGTTCAGTAGCAAGAGGAGGCACTGACGCTAAACGAGCGCTGTTCCGCGTAGTCTTCTTGTTCTTGAACGACGCTAGAAGTTGTCTTTTGCTCATGGTGGTGACTGTAGAGAGCAGCAAAAGAATGAGTGAGTGAATGGAGGTTTCCAGACCCCTTATATACGCCTTCTCGCTTCTAGAGCTAAGCTACTTACTGACCCTGTTCAGCTGCCGCCGGCTGGCCGGCGGCCATTCACAAAGAGAAACAAAAGACATAAGGCATGACGTTTTCAGCTGGATCCCTTTCCCCCCTTTTGAGAGATCGACTGTCATGAGCTAAGCCGCTTACCACCCTGTTCAGCAATTCAACGCGCATTAGCTGTATAAAGGATTAAGCGGTTGCTGCCGTCGACTGACCGGCGGCCATTCACAAAGACATAAGGTATGACGTTTTCAGCTGGATCCCTTTCCCCTCTTTTTTTTTTTTTGAGGGATCCACTGTCGTGAGCTAAGCCGCTTACCACCCTGTTCAGCCATTCAGCGCGCGTTAGCTGTATAAAGGATTAACGGTGATGAGCTTAGAGTGTGTATACAAAAAAAAACTACAGGAGGCGTGTGGCGTGAAGCAGGACCCCCCTAAGACGAACGTGTCTGTCTGTGAGTTGAGGCGTGTGCATGTGGTGAGCGACTTAAGTGTAAGACAAAAAAAAAATCACCACCTCCTGCCGTGGTGAGTAGACCGGGCCGGCCAGGCGGCGGCCGGCTAGTTCAATAGGGAGGGGTGACAGCTGACTAAGGCTGTGCATGAAAAAAATCCGATTTTCACCTGACCTCTGACGTTTGTTACAATGAATGTCAGAGGGAGGGAGACGTCCTCAGGTAGGGGGTAGGAGGTAAGGCTAATGGATGAGGAAGAAACACCGTTTTCAGCTGGTCTCCACGGATAGCGATGACACACCCCTCGTCATCTAAGCTCTTAAGGAGCGGAGCGGCTGAAAAAGCGTCATGCGGACAGGTCGCTACACAGCTGGAGTGCTGTTGGAAATGGGATTAAACTCCCTCTGTATAAAAAGCTCTGATTTCTGTTGGAAAAAAAACATATCGCCTCTGACCACAGTAACGTCTACTACCACCACCGCCGCCACCACCGCCGCCGCCGCCGCCACCGCCGCCGCCGCCGCCGCCGCCGCCACCGCCAAGACGAGACGAGATGGCTCAAGCTATTCCACTTTCAAGCTCGCCTTCACCGCCTTGTCCACCTGAAAAAAAGTTAATGCGGCTTGACGACGTGAGACGCGCGAGGCAGACCGATGGGGAGAACAGAGAGGTAGGACAGCGGCGGTTAGCCTATAGCGACGCCTTGCTTCGTCAACTAGGTAAAGAGTTGAGCGGCTGTTGGAGAGAGTTGGGCAGTAGCTTAAAAGTTACCGCCGCCCGTATGGATGCTCTAGTAGAGCGCAGTGTCAAGACACCGGAGGAGCTGTGTACGGCGATGTTCCGAGTCTGGTGGGGTGAAACCCCGCATCGTCATAGATGGGGAGAGCTCGGTCGCGTCTTCACCCGCATTAGACGCGTGGAACTGTTGGCTCAGTGGATGTCCCTTCTCCACAGACAGGGGTTGGATTTCGAAAACCCCGACTCGCGCGCGATGCATAAGCACTTGGGCACCCTCGGCAGACGTCTAGGTAGCAGGTGGAAAGAGGTGGGGGACCATTTAAAATTGTCGCCTGAGAGGTTAGATAAGATCGCTGAAGAATGCGAATACGGAGGAAGTCCCGCTGAGTGGGCCTTCCGAGTGTTGAAAATGTGGCAAGATGAAGCTGACGGTGCCGGCGGTACACCTTTTGAACTCCTTCGAGTGTTGACTGAGGACATGGGAAAGTTTGACCTCGGCATCACGATATTACTTGACTTTATCAAGCAAGAAACAACGAGAACGACGGACATGTGAATTGTTGTGTTTTATTTTCATACGTCTTCTTTATTAGTAAGTAAAAAAAAAAAAATATCATAACAATTAAGAAGCGCGCCCTCTTAAAGTGTCACTTCCTCCAGTCGCAGCTGATCGCCTCATCGAAGCACGTGATAAACAAAAAAAAAACGAAGAGACACGCTTCTTCCTCTCGAGAGGAAGAAGCGTGTCTCTCGATTGAAATCTTTTTCTTTTCTTTTTTTCTTAAAAGAGACAAACGCCCCTTAGAGTGCCCCCCTACTCCCCTAGAGTGCCCCCCTCCCCCCTCCCCCCCACTCCCCCCCACCACCCGCCCCATGCATCTTAAAAGCGCCCCCCTCCCCATGCATCTTAAAGGGGCCCCCCTCCCCCCCTCCCCTCCCCTCCCCCCCTTATACACTCTAAAGAACGCTTCTACCTAGTTCAATAAGTCACTTCCAGTCGCTCGTAAAACAATAAAAAATGAAAAAAAAACCAAAAAACTTATATCGTAGTGTTTTTTATTAGTTTACCGAAAAAAATAAGAGACTCGCCTCCTCCTCTCCTTCTCCTCCTCCTCCTCCTCCTCCTCCTCCTCCTCCTCCAAAAAAAAAAGATATCACATTTTAAAGCCCGTGACCCCTTAAAGACGCTCATCTCTTCATTAAGTCGCGTGACGTCACTTCTTCTTCTGGTCACGTGATCAATCAGGTCACTTCCGGTCACGTGATCCTCAATCAGGTCACTCACTTCCGGTTGGCCATTAGGTCATGTGACGTCACTTCCGGTCACGTGACTCATCAGGTCACTTCCGGTCACGTGATCCTAAAGTAGGTCACTTCCGGTCCCCTAAGTAGGTCATATGACGTCACTTCCGGTCCATAAGTAGGTCATATGACCTCACTTCCGGTCACGTGACCAAATGGCGGCCTCTGATTGGCTAACTAGGTCACGTGACCTCACCACTAATCCCCTAAGTAGGTCACTTCCGGTCACGTGACCAAATGGAGGCCTCTGATTGGCTGCAGGTCGATTGAGTAATAAACAGTACTTAACTATAGTCCCGTTCCGATACATACTATACTACTATTATAGCTCTCATAATCATACACACCAGCTTCAACACTGCCTATTATACAGCTGCTTCTCGACTCCCGCTAGGCCTACTGGTTACCCTTGCAACCCTAGTACAACTCCTCTCTGCTTTCATCATACAGAAGTTTGTGCAGTACCATGTCATTCACATGCTGAAGATCCCAGGTTGCTGCATTATCCTACTGGGTTCAGCGTTTATGCTACAGCCCACTTTGGCACTGGAAGCTAGTGAAGGATTTCAGACACGGACAATCATTGGAGTGCTACTCGCTGCGATAGCTGGTGTATGCAATATCCTGGTACCTCTTGTCATCCAAAACTCTGCTCCACCAGAAGCCATCCTTGTGTGGTCATTTTGGTTTTCTGCTGGTGGTGCTGTGGCCTCTGCTGCTCTTGCTTTGTACACAGATGATATCCAGATTGTTTTGACATGGGTTGAAGTTCTGTTCCTGCTTGGACATTGTCTAGGTGCTAGTATAACAATGATACTGGAACTCATTTCATATAAACACATTACTCTTGTAACCTTTGCTGTTTTGGGTAATCTCAAACTCCTGATCAACTTTATCCTCCAGTATACAGTTATGTATTCTGTTGTGAAGGTTGCAGCAAATGCAATAGAAATCCTCGGGGTTATTTTCTCGATGGTGGGTATCATATATACTGCTGGGTTTGATATATACCTAGAGAAAACACAAATATTGTAGGTTGCGGCAAATGCAATAGAAATCCTTGGGGTTATTTTCTTGATGGTGGGTATCATATATACTGCTGGGTTTGATATCTACCTAGAGAAAACACAAATATCTAAAATGTATAAGGTAATTTCACTGTTCATATACATAGCATTGCCACTATACTCAAAGTCCTTGATTTATCATCAGTACTGCCATCTGATGGCGTTGATCAACACTAAATGCCAAAACCCCTCCAGAATATAAATAGTAATTGAGATTGGAGTCCTGTCTAACATAATGTTCAGACTTATTTGTCAGAATAGATGACAGATTACAAGAGGGAAAAGCTTATACAATTAACTCAAATCAGGGAAATGAAGGTTTTAGTGTATGAGGAGGTATAGCTGCCTCAAAGCAGACTCTCCTACACTGAAAATCCATAAGTTGAAAGGGTTAGTCAGTACAGACTATCCTAGGTTCGTCATATGTGTGTTAGTCACAATGGCAAAGTTATATTCAAAAATGACTAAGGGGTCAGTCATCATTGGTGTGTTGTATTTGTATACCACTAGTTGGTGCCACCTGTAAGATATTATGATGACCACTCAGTGGCTCCCCCTGGAAATTAAGATCGGTTGGTCAGTACTGACCAACCTGACAATGATAACTTACCTAGGTTGGTCGTATAGGGAGCCAAAAAATGACTAACTACCGCAAAACCTTGGCTATAAGCCGACCTTGGCCATAAGCCGAATGTGAGTTTTGGAGTAAAAATTCGGCTCATAGCAAAAGTGCTTGAAATATGTTTTCACTATGTTTCTACATTATTAAAACCTCGCCTATAAGCCGAATGGGAGTTCGGGGCTTCAAATTCGGCTTATAGCAAATAAAAACACCAAATAGAATTCTGCTTATAGCCGAGGTTTTATGGTAGGTTAGGTACTGATGACTGAGAGATTGGTTGTATATGGGAGCCTAGGAATATCAGTGTACACGTTATTCTGGAGCTTCCAGAATCGAGCATTGCATTACTCTATTTGAGAGATTGTCTGACCAGTATTGGTTGGGTTCTCAAAAGGAATCATTTTGGTGACACAACTCTTGTCAAGTCATGCCGCCTCTCTCTCCAGATGACTGCTCTCATTGGAATGGGTCAGCTTTGCACTCACAGAGACTTTCATATTGAAAATAAAAAATTGAGTCTTGTCTCATGACAACCAAGCATGGCCTGATCTTTAATGCTTGGACCTTGACTCATACCCAGTCAAGAATTGCTTAGTGGGGCCCTTATGTGTTTTTACTGGGGTAAGCTGTTATATAACGTTACAAACATGTTTTCAATGTAAAATAACGTATTTTTGTTAGCTGGGTGGTCCTTTTTGTCCAGCCCAGCTAACAAAAAAAAAAATTTTACGTCAAAATAACGTTCTAAAACTGTATATAACGTTATGCCATAGTGAGGAGCCTTAGAGAAACGTTATATAACGTTAGATAACATTACAAAATGTTGTATAACGTTTTTTGTTTACTGGGAGAGCTATAGGTGGGAGCCCATATTGGTTAGCCCAGATTTAAAATGCCCAGCTAAACTTCTGAATCGGGCCCCTCCGAGAGAATATGCTTGGAGAGTGAGGTAGGGAGGGACGCACCTCACCATGGTAATGTAACCAGGGCCATCTGGGGCGGTGAGACGCAGCTATGATCCCGCGCCGATCTGCAGTTAGGCGATGCGAGAGGATAGGGACTAGGTTGCTGTGTAACAACACCCCCCCCCCCCATTCTATGTCCTGCAAATTTGATGTTTTCTTCAAAATCCAGTCGCCGGAGGTGCTGGTTAAAAGAAAAGCTTTTCTGGGCCTGCCCATCTGGGCTCCTGCTATAAGCCCTCTACAAAAAGGGCTATAACCCAGATATGGGCAGGCCCAGCTGGCCCAAGTAAAATACATAGTTATGAGCCCCAGGTACCAATGCTGTCTGGGTGTGTACCAGCCTAGAACAACATGGATCTCATTAGTAGAACGGTTGGGTCAAGTTTAACTTCACAGCAAAGCAAAACACATTTTATTCCACAGACACTTTATTCATTGCTCCCAATTGCAAGTATATTGTCTGAAGTCCTAGACCCATCGCTGTTTGTAAATTTCAGATATTTTGTTAATCTTTGATGTCACATATTCGCAATTCTACAATATCAATAGCAATAGGTCATCATCTCTTCTGTTCTGTAGCCCCATAAGTCAGACCAATTCCATCTGGAGTTGCCCAGTTCCTATAAATTCTTTTATAATTTGGGAGTAGCCTATAGACGGCACTGTACGCCTCCTCAAAATAGATGTAGAAATCTCAGAGTTCAATTTGTAAAAAAATTGTGAATCTAGGCTGGCCCATCTGGTTTCCTACTCGTAGCCCTGAACAAAAAGTGTATTAGCTAGAAGACGTGATCAATTATAAAGGTTGGCACTGTAGTTGGTCTCTTACTACAAGTGTAACGCATGAGATCAAAAACCAGACAAGGTAAATTAGACTTTAATATACAGCGACTTTATTACGAAGGAGACTCTTGAGTATTTTAGTACAAGTATAACCATCGGATATACAAGAATCAGAACAGAGTATAATACAGGGAAGTAACCCTACAGCGTAGTGTTAAGCCCGGAGTGCAGGGTGGTCTTGCCTCTACAGTCCCAAACCTGACTGACTTCCAATGGGGAAGTAGTCACCTTATAAACACCGCTGCGTAGGCCACGTGACGGTACTAGCAGCGCCACCTGATAGGTTTAGTTATGTAAAACGATTATATAATTACTACCGAAGAGAACCGAGGGTAGTACCGGTACACTACCGTATATAACCGAATTAGAGTGAGTCGGTATATGTAACGAACCGACGATACTCGTTAGATGAATAAAACAGTTTAGTATACAATAGAACCGTGTCGTTTTACATCATAACAACATATAATAGATATACAACGATAACAGTTAGACTTATAGTCAACCCGTTACACTACCCCCCTCAAGAATGTAGGCAGGGTTGGTTTTATAATAATAATACCTCTTGGACACATTATATACCATGTATATCTATTTATCAACAAGTAACATTTCTACTCATAGTTAAAACAGGCATACATACATGAACACACAAGTTAACATGCACAGAACAGTTTATATCAAGAGTATAGTCTCTGGTATCAAACCATAGTCCCGTAGGCACATGATATAAAAACTGTCCAACTGATAGTCCTTGACTAATATCAGTTAATAACACAAGGCACCAAGAACCACCTTGGAAACTCAACTCATCACCTACTACGTTCAGCAATGGTGCGAATCCGTGTGGAGTTAATGTCCTTATATATGTATAAATAATAGAACTATAGCAGTTCTCACTTCCTTTGGCGAAGAAGAGTTCATATATAAAATCCATAAATGCGTATCCTAAATAAGGTGGGATAAGTCTCATCCTTATTAGGGTCGGTACTCCAGTACCTAGCAGTTCATGGTGGTAGAGATGGATAGAGTCCAGCACCCGTATAGTGCTTCCATCTCTTGTGAAATATAAATATAAAAAGGTAGGTCCGTGCCTCCATATATATATAGTTATCACAGGAGGGAGATCCACGGTATAGTTCATAGGTCAAACTAATATAGAGTGACCACAGGATCAGTAGCCCTGGCCAGCAGTAGAATCGTTGAGAACCGACGGTGGTGGCTTAAGTTTAAACCACGGTTGGAGACATCAGGCTGCTTCCGGTTCGGTAGCAGTAGCGACTCGGTAAGTCACGACAGCACCGTCGGTCTGCTTCGGTTGGTCCAGGGGCGTGTTGCGGTGTCAGTTTAGTTTTACCTCTGAGGGGCGGAACAGTGCACCCCAGAGGACCTGACAGGGGACCACCTTTAGGTGTCCATAGGGACACCGCCAGATGGCTTTTCCTCCCCATCAGGACTTCCTCCAGGAGGGGCCTGTGTGGTGCAAACCACATTAGCCTCCACCTGAAGGGGAAGGGTTCCACCTGTCGCTGCCGGAGATGTACCTGGCTCCACTCATACTGCTTGACATAGTCAGCAGCTACTTGACCCGCCTGTTCGTCACCCAATGAGTTCTGAACAAAAGCCAGGGCATCACCCAGTTTCTGTCTCTCCTGCCGGGGCAGTTGATCAGCAACTGGGGGCAATGCCACCGAAGACACCGAAACGGTACCGACGGTTTGACCACTGTCGACCTCGGATGTAACCGTGGCTGTCACGTTACGCTTTCTCGCAGGTTCACTGCGACAGCGATCAGGCCCACCTTTGGTCCCATCCTTGGATAACTGACGGCCCCTTTTAAGAGATTTCTTAGGGAGGGTACCCTGTAAAACGGTGGGCATCAGAAGTTCCGAGTCCGGCCCGAGATCGGTTTGTTCGCACTGAGCGCCCTTACACAATCTCTGCCAGTCAGGTTTGGGACTGTCGAGGCAAGACCACCCTGCACTCCGGGCTTAACACTACGCTGTAGGGTTACTTCCCTGTATTATACTCTGTTCTGATTCTTGTATATCCGATGGTTATACTTGTACTAAAATACTCAAGAGTTTCCTTCGTAATAAAGTCACCGTATATTAAAGTCTAATTTACCTCGTCTGGTTTTTGATCTCATGCGTTACACTTGTAGTAAGAAACCAACTACTGATATCAACAGCGATCCGGGCAAACCGAACACCGAACAGCTATTGACTTAGAGGTAGTTTACCCATGCCAGGTCCAGGCTTTGATAAACAGCATTGGGGATATTGCTTCACCCAACGCCGTATGTCCAAAGTCATACCAGGCCAGTAATATCTACTCTTTATCTTTGCTTCAGTTGATTCAACGTCCAGTTAGGAACTTTCGCACCCACAGACGCAATCACTGCATTGTGAGACCCACAGTCTCGGCAGTCTACATGGTGACGGTTCCGGATAGGATAGCGGGACAGGCTGTCCGCATTCACATGATCTACTCCACTCCTGTGTATGATATGTTCATTCGTCATGCCAAACTCAGAGAGGTGGTTCAACCATCTACCCATCATACCCTCCGCGTCCTTGAAGTTCAAGAGCCACTGGAGAGATGAATGATCCCTCCGTACGAGATAATTCCCACCATATAGGAAATGTCTGTACTTTTTTGTGTAAACCACCACTGCCAAGAGTTCACGCTTGGTTGTGCAGTAGTTACGTTGTGTTTTGCTTAAACTGTTGGACGAAAATGCCAGCGGCACTTCTCGTCCATCCTGGATCTGCGACAAGGCAGCACCAATACTTGTATTAGAAGCATCAGTGTCCAAGATGAACTTACCAACAGGTGCAGGGTAGTGCAAAACAGGTGTTTCTAAAAAGAGTCTCTTTAACTCACTGAAAGACTGTTCTGCGGCTAGACACCAGACTATTTTAGCCTTAGCCTTCTTCTCTCCAATCATCAGCTCTTGTAAGGGAGCTGCGACTCTCGAGAATCCAGGTATAAAATCTCTATAGTAAGAACAAAACCCAATGAAACAGCGTATCTCTTTCGTGTCCATCGGACGAGGCCAGTTCTGTACCACTTCGATCTTATGAGGATCAGCCATGATGCCATGTTCAGAAACAATTCTACCTAGGTACTCCACTGACTTCCTAAAAAGCTTGCACTTTGAAGGTTTCAATTTCAGACCGTATGATAAAATTCGTTTCAGCACAGCTGGGAGGTTCTGTGGAGTTTCCTCCACCGAACCCCCGAAGACGATGATGTTGTCCAAATATACTAGGCACTTTTTTCAAAGTAAACCCCGTAACATGGTCTCCATCATTGCCTCAAAGGTTGCCGGGGCATTGCATAGCCCAAATGGCATGACGTTGAACTCGAATAGTCCCATATGGATTGAACATGCGTTTTTTTCTCGGTCCCGGGGGTCCATGCCGATCTGCCAATAACCATAGCACTTTTTTTAGCTATGGGTAACCGACGGTAGGGGATTCTATTAGGAACCGCGTCCCTAGTATCAACCCTATGTTGTACCGTGTTGGTACGCCCCAGAGGGTCTCCTGGTTGCGCAAAAGTGTCAGATAACTCTGACAGCTCATGCGCCACCATTTCACTCTCCAAGGTAGTTAGGTGGGATTCACACAACAGGGACCTTACATATTCGCAATTCTACAATATCAATAGCAATAGGTCATCATCTCTTCTGTTCTGTAGCCCCATAAGTCAGACCAATTCCATCTGGAGTTACCCAGTTCCTATAAATTCTTTTATAATTTGGGAGTAGCCTATAGACGGCACTGTACGCCTCCTCAAAATAGATGTAGAAATCTCAGAGTTCAATTTGTAAAAAAATTGTTAATCTAGGCTGGCCCATCTGGTTTCCTACTCGTAGCCCTGAACAAAAAGTGTATTAGCTAGAAGACGTGATCAATTATAAAGGTTGGCACTGTAGTTGGTCTCTTACTACAAGTGTAACGCATGAGATCAAAAACCAGACAAGGTAAATTAGACTTTAATATACGGCGACTTTATTACGAAGGAGACTCTTGAGTATTTTAGTACAAGTATAACCATCGGATATACAAGAATCAGAACAGAGTATAATACAGGGAAGTAACCCTACAGCGTAGTGTTAAGCCCGGAGTGCAGGGTGGTCTTGCCTCTACAGTCCCAAACCTGACTGACTTCCAATGGGGAAGTAGTCACCTTATAAACACCGCTGCGTAGGCCACGTGACGGTACTAGCAGCGCCACCTGATAGGTTTAGTTATGTAAAACGATTATATAATTACTACCGAAGAGAACCGAGGGTAGTACCGGTACACTACCGTATATAACCGAATTAGAGTGAGTCGGTATATGTAACGAACCGACGATACTCGTTAGATGAATAAAACAGTTTAGTATACAATAGAACCGTGTCGTTTTACATCATAACAACATATAATAGATATACAACGATAACAGTTAGACTTATAGTCAACCCGTTACACTACCCCCCTCAAGAATGTAGGCAGGGTTGGTTTTATAATAATAATACCTCTTGGACACATTATATACCATGTATATCTATTTATCAACAAGTAACATTTCTACTCATAGTTAAAACAGGCATACATACATGAACACACAAGTTAACATGCACAGAACAGTTTATATCAAGAGTATAGTCTCTGGTATCAAACCATAGTCCCGTAGGCACATGATATAAAAACTGTCCAACTGATAGTCCTTGACTAATATCAGTTAATAACACAAGGCACCAAGAACCACCTTGGAAACTCAACTCATCACCTACTACGTTCAGCAATGGTGCGAATCCGTGTGGAGTTAATGTCCTTATATATGTATAAATAATAGAACTATAGCAGTTCTCACTTCCTTTGGCGAAGAAGAGTTCATATATAAAATCCATAAATGCGTATCCTAAATAAGGTGGGATAAGTCTCATCCTTATTAGGGTCGGTACTCCAGTACCTAGCAGTTCATGGTGGTAGAGATGGATAGAGTCCAGCACCCGTATAGTGCTTCCATCTCTTGTGAAATATAAATATAAAAAGGTAGGTCCGTGCCTCCATATATATATAGTTATCACAGGAGGGAGATCCACGGTATAGTTCATAGGTCAAACTAATATAGAGTGACCACAGGATCAGTAGCCCTGGCCAGCAGTAGAATCGTTGAGAACCGACGGTGGTGGCTTAAGTTTAAACCACGGTTGGAGACATCAGGCTGCTTCCGGTTCGGTAGCAGTAGCGACTCGGTAAGTCACGACAGCACCGTCGGTCTGCTTCGGTTGGTCCAGGGGCGTGTTGCGGTGTCAGTTTAGTTTTACCTCTGAGGGGCGGAACAGTGCACCCCAGAGGACCTGACAGGGGACCACCTTTAGGTGTCCATAGGGACACCGCCAGATGGCTTTTCCTCCCCATCAGGACTTCCTCCAGGAGGGGCCTGTGTGGTGCAAACCACATTAGCCTCCACCTGAAGGGGAAGGGTTCCACCTGTCGCTGCCGGAGATGTACCTGGCTCCACTCATACTGCTTGACATAGTCAGCAGCTACTTGACCCGCCTGTTTGTCACCCAATGAGTTCTGAACAATAGCCAGGGCATCACCCAGTTTCTGTCTCTCCTGCCGGGGCAGTTGATCAGCAACTGGGGGCAATGCCACCGAAGACACCGAAACGGTACCGACGGTTTGACCACTGTCGACCTCGGATGTAACCGTGGCTGTCACGTTACGCTTTCTCGCAGGTTCACTGCGACAGCGATCAGGCCCACCTTTGGTCCCATCCTTGGATAACTGACGGCCCATTTTAAGAGATTTCTTAGGGAGGGTACCCTGTAAAACGGTGGGCATCAGAAGTTCCGAGTCCGGCCCGAGATCGGTTTGTTCGCACTGAGCGCCCTTACACAATCTCTGCCAGTCAGGTTTGGGACTGTCGAGGCAAGACCACCCTGCACTCCGGGCTTAACACTACGCTGCAGGGTTACTTCCCTGTATTATACTCTGTTCTGATTCTTGTATATCCGATGGTTATACTTGTACTAAAATACTCAAGAGTCTCCTTCGTAATAAAGTCGCCGTATATTAAAGTCTAATTTACCTTGTCTGGTTTTTGATCTCATGCGTTACACTTGTAGTAAGAAACCAACTACTGATATCAACAGCGATCCGGGCAAACCGAACACCGAACAGCTATTGACTTAGAGGTAGTTTACCCATGCCAGGTCCAGGCTTTGATAAACAGCATTGGGGACATTGCTTCACCCAACGCCGTATGTCCAAAGTCATACCAGGCCAGTAATATCTACTCTTTATCTTTGCTTCAGTTGATTCAACGTCCAGTTAGGAACTTTCGCACCCACAGACGCAATCACTGCATTGTGAGACCCACAGTCTCGGCAGTCTACATGGTGACGGTTCCGGATAGGATAGCGGGACAGGCTGTCCGCATTCACATGATCTACTCCACTCCTGTGTATGATATGTTCATTCGTCATGCCAAACTCAGAGAGGTGGTTCAACCATCTACCCATCATACCCTCCGCGTCCTTGAAGTTCAAGAGCCACTGGAGAGATGAATGATCCCTCCGTACGAGATAATTCCCACCATATAGGAAATGTCTGTACTTTTTTGTGTAAACCACCACTGCCAAGAGTTCACGCTTGGTTGTGCAGTAGTTACGTTGTGTTTTGCTTAAACTGTTGGACGAAAATGCCAGCGGCACTTCTCGTCCATCCTGGATCTGCGACAAGGCAGCACCAATACTTGTATTAGAAGCATCAGTGTCCAAGATGAACTTACCAACAGGTGCAGGGTAGTGCAAAACAGGTGTTTCTAAAAAGAGACTCTTTAACTCACTGAAAGACTGTTCTGCGGCTGGAGACCAGACTATTTTAGCCTTAGCCTTCTTCTCTCCAATCATCAGCTCTTGTAAGGGAGCTGCGACTCTCGAGAATCCAGGTATAAAATCTCTATAGTAAGAACAAAACCCAATGAAACAGCGTATCTCTTTCGTGTCCATCGGACGAGGCCAGTTCTGTACCACTTCGATCTTATGAGGATCAGCCATGATGCCATGTTCAGAAACAATTCTACCTAGGTACTCCACTGACTTCCTAAAAAGCTTGCACTTTGAAGGTTTCAATTTCAGACCGTATGATAAAATTCGTTTCAGCACAGCTGGGAGGTTCTGTGGAGTTTCCTCCACCGAACCCCCGAAGACGATGATGTTGTCCAAATATACTAGGCACTTTTTTCAAAGTAAACCCCGTAACATGGTCTCCATCATTGCCTCAAAGGTTGCCGGGGCATTGCATAGCCCAAATGGCATGACGTTGAACTCGAATAGTCCCATATGGATTGAACATGCATTTTTTTCTCGGTCCCGGGGGTCCATGCCGATCTGCCAATAACCATAGCACTTTTTTTAGCTATGGGTAACCGACGGTAGGGGATTCTATCAGGAACCGCGTCCCTAGTATCAACCCTGTGTTGTACCGTGTTGGTACGCCCCAGAGGGTCTCCTGGTTGCGCAAAAGTGTCAGATAACTCTGACAGCTCATGCGCCACCATTTCACTCTCCAAGGTAGTTAGGTGGGATTCACACAACAGGGACCTTAGATGTTTCGGTAGGTTGGATTTTGCTAGAGCCTCCTCGTGGGAAGGATCTCCCGCCACCAAACCTATGTCCACAAAGTCCGTAGTCAGCGAATCAACACCATATGCCAGCGTAGTGTTACCAATAGGTGTTCCTTTTCGTAGAGTGATTTCTCTACTACTCGAGTTACAGATTGGTATCACCCCCCAATGAGCGTTGGCCAGGTAAGTATGATAGCCAGCAAGATCTAGCTCGGAGAGCTTACGATCTTCTGGTTCAAACATTCCCGGCCGTTTGGCCTGCACTCCCACGCAGCTGACTAGGACATCTGAAACATGTCCCGGTGCCAACTTTGTGTCTTGTGCCACTGACGCCACAGAAGAACCATTCCTTAAAACGCACTGTACAGATTGTTTATAAGGATGTTTAATCTGAAGTCGGCCTGTTGCGGTGTTCATTGTCCCTCCGTAAATAGCAGCAAAGTCAATCCCCAGGATGCCATCATCAGTGATGTCGGTGATGGTTGGACATATCCAGTATGTCTTGCCATCTACCAACATAGGTTTTACAGTTCTGCCATAAGTCTGCATACTATCTCCCGTAGCAGTCCGAGCCTTTACTCCTAGTAGCTGAGCATTGGGCTGGTTGCAAAGACGGGCCATGAATTTACGATCAACCAGGGTGTGAGATGCACCCGTGTCGACCAAAAATTCACCACGCGTCCCGGAAATAACCAGACTCAGGTACCAAAGTTGTCCCCGTAAAGGGACACACTCAGAGGTCAGCATCGGGCTTCCCCCTCCATCCATAGCAACCCCTTTTGTCAGGAGGTAATCCCAACATGGGTCGTTCGGGGAGTCTTGAATCGCACTGCTCTGGGCAATCGATTCTAACCAAGACTCCTCTAAGCCAGCGACTACAGAATCCTCAGGATTCCGTTTGTCTTTGCCAGCCCTGCCTTGCCAGATGCCTACAGGTTGTACAGACCCTTCTGCCTCTGCGCGGCCTTGCGTCATGGAAGAGTTAACACCGTCTACTAATCCCTTACAGGTATGGCTAACTGTGGGGGCGCCATCCTTGCCAAGAGGATGGGCCCCGTTCAGTTTTCCGTCTCTTTTTCGGTTTTAGCAGCGACGGGTGCAGGGGCTTTGCATTCACTAGCCCAATGACCCATCTTCTGACAGCGTCGACATGGCTGAGGTTTCGTGTCCTTTTTCTTCTTTTTCTTTCTCTTTCCAGATCCAGAACCAGAAGTGGACGCAGAGCTCTTTTCCAAGTGCTTCCGCAACAAACCCTCAATCATCTTTTCCATGTCCCTATCAGGCATTACTGCCGCCACCTCCTCAGAGGCGGGCTGTTTCTTCTTAGGTGGTTTTGTGGCAGCCTCCGTCACCTGAGCTCCTTTCGGGGCTACAGATGGGGATGCCGACACTCCCCCACTAGGAAAAACAGCCTGTTTGGTGTCGTACACATCCGCATGGTCAAAAAGGTCTGCCAGAGATAAATCCGGCTGCCATTTCTCCCTCAGATATGCCTGGAGGCTGGTGTCCCTGACTCCATTGACAAACCTTGAGGTTAACTCCTTGATGACAGTGGGGGTGTCAGGTCTACATCCCTGATAACACTCGGATATCAGTTCCTGTAGAGCAAATCAGTAGGATCTCAGATGCTCGTCCTTGCGTTGGACACGCTTGAGTAACTGAGTCCTTGGGTCATACTCACCAATCTTCCCAATTGCCCATTCAGCAGTCTCTTCAAGTTAGCTCAAGGTTTTGACCTTCACTTGTTCAAATGCCAACAGGGTTGGTTCACCTGGCCCGTTGCAAAGAGCCTGCTTTAGAGCAACCAGCGCTTGCTGATTGTTCCAGCGATTGCTCTCCACAATAGCCTTGAACCTAACTTTGTACTTCCTCCAGGGCGGCGTCCCTGTGAAAGGAGGAATATCAATGGCCTTTTGACGGGCTGCATCTGGATGCTTCAACTCCCCAAAGTTAAAAGGAGCGTATCTCTCATCCAAATCATCGGTATCCCTCGGGACGATGTCAGTCCCCAACTTCTCAATGGCAGGGTTCCTGTCATACTTAGCCCGCTGGACTAGTGTTAAACCCTGTCTAGCTCTGGGCTTCGGTATAGGATTAGGAACCGTGCTCATCGTCTGCTGCTCGTTCAACGTTGTTGAACCAGTGGATGGGTGGATGTACCCTGGGGGAGTAGCTGTTCCGCCGAAGGCCCCACCACAGACCTGAGTCTGTAGATAGCTAGCCCCCATCTGAGGTGTCATACCTGATACCGTAGCATGTACTACCGGCGGGACACCTAAAGGTGTCACTGCCGTGTACACATTGGTTACAGGTATGACGGTAGGTACCACCGTAGCTGGTGGTGGTCCCTGCTCCAACTTCTTTCTCAGGTCCTGGTTGACTTGCCTCAAGCTTTTGAGGTCCCGCCTGGCCAAGTGGAGCTGCGTGCTCAAATCCTTTCCCAAGGTATTCAAGCTCGCAACCTCACACTCACCAGACACCCTCTGTTGCAAAAGTTTGTCAACCTCCACCTTATGTGAAGCCATCTCGTTCTGGAGTTCCAGAAGGAACCTTTTCTTCTCATCAACCTCCCTTAGGAATAAATTCCTAGTTTGCTTGATGGAAGCAAGTTCCCTCCGGGCCTCCTCAAGGTCCTGCAGCTCAGACCTCTTGGCTGTGATTCCTATGTCAGCCAGTAGAGCTTCATCCAGCGGTAAGCTGGATGGTTCCTCTACGGCTGGTAGGTTCACTCTTCCAGGAGCCTTTGCTGCTAAGTTAGTCTTTACAGATGGTCTGCCACCCTCCACACCGTCGGGTGTGGCAGTTGCACCATAGGTAAAGACCGACGTGTCTGGATCCAATGAAGGATCTGCTACCGTCGGTGTGGAACCGATGGGAGCAGGGCCGAGAGACTCTCTACCCGGTATTTTCTGACCCTCAGGGCAGAAAAGATTTGTGGATAGGGAGTCCAACGATCTCCTGGGACTGATATCAAAGAGTCCTGGGACTGGGGCTTGCTCTCCGTCCTCACCTCTGGTGAAAGCCTCCACAATAGGGTCACCTATTGCTCCTTGGGAGAGGTCGTCACCGGGCACGTCCAAGGCTGCCCGGCTCTCCCCCCTTTTTGATTTGCCCGTGAAGAACCGCACATTTTGTACAGCCTCCTCACGTTCCTCAGCAGAGGTTTTAGTCCTGCCGCTGAACGAGCTGACAAAATCGTATAGGTAATCCATACACTATAAGCCTATTTAATACCTAATCAAGGTCGGTTCGATCAAATGGTCACGGCACCAGTGTAGTTGGTCTCTTACTACAAGTGTAACGCATGAGATCAAAAACCAGACAAGGTAAATTAGACTTTAATATACGGCGACTTTATTAAGAAGGAAACTCTTGAGTATTATAGTACAAGTATAACCATCGGATATACAAGAATCAGAACAGAGTATAATACAGGGAAGTAACCCTACAGCGTAGTGTTAAGCCCGGAGTGCAGGGTGGTCTTGCCTCTACAGTCCCAAACCTGACTGACTTCCAATGGGGAAGTAGTCACCTTATATATACACCGCTGCGTAGGCCACGTGACCGTACTAGCAGCGCCACCTGATAGGTTTAGTTATGTAAAACGATTATATAATTACTACCGAAGAGAACCGAGGGTAGTACCGGTACACTACCATATATAACCGAACTAGAGTGATTTGGTATATGTTACGAACCGACGATACTTGTTAAATGAATAAAACAGTTTAGTATACAATAGAACCGTGTCGTTTTACATCATAACAACATATAATAGATATAAAACGATAACAGTTAGACTAATAGTCAACCCGTTACAGCACCAAAAATCAGCTCTGCTGAGTGTCATTTCCTAGTCATTATTGACAAGTCGTTTATTTGTTTATATTTCATCTGTGATTTAAATATCGTGAATATTTTCTGTAAAAGAATCTGTGATAAAAACAACGATGGACAAGAATAATATGTGTACTTTGATGTGGTCAATAAATGATTAAAACCCTTCCAAAAAAAAAAGGACCAAAACCCAGGGTAGGCAAATCAGCTTGCCCGGGTAAAAACACATATGGCCCCAATTAAGCAATGTTGACAGGGTGGCTAATCCAGGTTAGTCAGGAACAGCATGGGGTGGGGCTGACAAGAGTCTCCGCTCTGTGTTTTACCACCATTGAACCCATTAAGGGCAGCCTGATGTTTTACTGATACATAAATCTGGTTTTGTGCCTCTTGATTTTTAGAAGAAACTTTTTTTTTAACCAGCATTTTTTCTAAATTGGAATTACTACTGGTTAAGGAATAACTTAGTAGTGTAATCACTTACCACTCATCCATGGCCAATCACAGAGTCTCAAGGTTCACCCCTTAAGTCTATACTGATCTATAGTCAAACTATAGAACAGCCCTACCTACACTCTGGTAAAATTAAAATGTTGCAAGAGAGTAAGGGACCAGTGTCAAGTCTACTAACAAGTGACTGCCACACACCAAGGGATTTATTTCCTAAAAGTGTGCCAAAAATATGTTACATATTAGGACTAGGGCCAAGTCTACTCACCTGTAGGCCTGCACGCACTATTCCTCCCACTGACCGGTCTGGTGACCGCACAGGTTGGTGGGAGTTGGACTACACACACACACACACTCACCTACCCCCCCTGCCACACAGCAGGGTAGGGGCTACACACAAACCTCCAGATGGGAGGGTGGTAATAGGTACCACAGGTATTTTGAAGATAAACGGCCTAAAGATTCGGCAATAGTATTGTTAGAAAGCTTGAAAAGAATGTGAAGGAAGGACATCAGTTATGTTGAGATCCTTTGAATGGTTGATTTATTATGATTTTTTTAAGAAAAAAAGTTTTACCTTATATTTGTCTTTTTTTCCTGATGGGCCAATCGAGCATTTTTAGGTTGTTCATACATCAAATATAACACAGCCAGATTGTGCTTGATAGCTAATTCATGATAAACCATATGCTCCCTTTGGGAAATGATATTGGTATAACATATATTTGCACACAAATTGACAAAATATGCCCCTCAAAATGCTACTTTGGACAGGAAAGGCTAGTGAAAATAGGCATTCTTCCATTTTCAGGCCATATACAACTTCAAGGGTTTTAGGTTGAGCACCTTTATATTGTGGAAAACAGATGTTCAACTGGTATAGAGTGTCTTGAATTTTTTTTCATCACATTCCCATTAAGAATTAGTGACCTACTGATGTTTAAAAATGACAAAATCACTTATTTATAGCATTGTCCAAGTCATAAGCCAGTGGTCACCTGCAGGCCCATCCTATATAAAGGGCAATAGAATCACAACCAGTGGTCGGATTCTCTTGAAATTCGAAGCGTAGAGTATCTTGAAAAAAGATTTTGGGAGAGGACCCAAGAAAAATTCACCCCCCACCCCCCCCCCCCTAAAAAAAAAATTCCCAAATTTCTCAGAGACAAGCCTATATATTTCTATAGATAAGGGAACACAAATAAATTTTGCATTTTTGGGGGCAGATCCCCCTTTTTGAGGAAGGGGAAGAGTTGCATTAAGACTCTACCATCTGCTCTATTCCCTTACCTTACCATGGAACTCAGCACATAATCATATCTTAGGAGTCTATTTAGATCATAATGAAAGCAGGGTTAGTATCACAATGCTTAAACTATAGAAAATAATATAGATCACAAAGTGGTGTTTAGCTTGGTTTTATGGTAAACATATATGTACACAGGTAGTGTGAGTGGAGTGGTGGTGGCTGCTAGCCCCACTCACCTGTCCTCTGCCATGCATGAGTACACCTGGCCCCAGCTGTAAGTCCAGTAAATAAAGGTACTGCATTCAAACTAATTGCAAAGAAAGCTTGATCATTGGTTATCACCTACTTCAAATGAGTATGCAGCAAGAAAATTATACACCACATTCATCCCTAGGAGTGCCTCCAAAACCAATATGCCCACAACAAAAGTCAAAGTTAGAGAATAATGCATGTATGGGATAAATCATAATCTCCATATAATTCATCTATATAAATATGTATGGAAGGATCTATTCTATCAACATTTTGAGATTCATGTACTAGAGTCAAAACACCTGGTACCAGGAATTTTCAAGCGAAAAGGGGTGTTTGTATGTTCAATGAAGATCCGTAGCATGTGAAATAGCAATATTCAAAATATTGATAAGAAATACTTCCATGGAATTCCAACTGAATGATCATATCATATAATTATAATATAATCCTCAGAGCTAGTGAGTTATTTATTGGGGTCTGCCTTTGGGAGAATAATTATTTTCCTTATGCATGCGCTGCCACATTGTTCCTCCAGTCCATGGTACAGGAACCACAGATGGTTCATCCATATTTGTATCACTGGTGGCCATGTCATATCTAATCCACTTTCCCAACAGTAATCTGGTGCTGAATATTTTTTTCTGTCAAGCAAAGGTGCGAAACAGTTAAGAAACATATAAGAAACCTTTTCTTGCAATTTTGTTGACTCTAAGCTATATTCTTCCCTTCACTTACTGGAATGTGGGTCTGTATTGAGTGCCTGTACCTAATTGTGCTCCCATACACTTACAGTGCATACACCTACTCAATTTAGGACATGGCCAGGGGGTTATCATACTTATTTTACAAAGATTATTTCCTAGATTTAGTCTCACATCGGCCCCATCCATCGAATTGCATAGCTGTTTCAACACGGGTATTCTAGAGAATTAGAGCCTCATGGCATGGTGCGGCACAATCAATTCTTTTGAGAATTACTTGTCTATTTAAGATGTTTTATTATTGTTAATGCAGCCATAATTTCAAAAAAAATTATTCATAATTGTGCCGGGGATACAAATAAAGGTTTGAATCATAGCTATCCAACGGTGCCTATATTGTATAGGTCCAACCCATGGTGGAATGGCAAGACCACTGGAAAGGAAAGGTAGGAAAATAGCCTGGTAGAAAACAGGTGACAAAGTATCTAACTGATAGAGAATCAGCCTTCAGTAAAGACCAATTTTTATAGACTAAGGCTGCACAAAATTCAGAGCATTGATAATAGATATCACCAGGAGATCCATATCTTTCTGGTAAGTGGTCTGCTATTCCTGTATGATTATTGGTCTGGCTGTGAAGAGCATGTAAAGATTGCTCTTATGCTCTGACATTTGGTCCTTTTCACGGGAGCGCAGCGCTCCTCTGGGGTACCTAGCTGGGCAGGCCTGCTGGTATATAAAGCAGGCCAGGCCTCTCTGTGTTATACACTTGGTCGATCAGTGGAACCACAACGCCCTGTTAGCCAGACTTACGTCTGTCACACATTGATTTTTAGAAGATAACATACATTGAATATACCAATCTAAAATGGGAAAATGTGCATCCAAACATTCAGAGGGGCAACCGTTCTTTACCTTGCCAAACACTTCATTGGTACCTACTGCATGGTTGTAATTTTATTCTGTCAGATTCAAACAACAAAATAAGGTCACTCAAAAGAAATTATTTCTCATCACCGGGTGCTGAGTAATCTCAAAATCTCTTTATGGCATGCACAGTGACATGCTCAAAATCTTGTCGAAATGTTTAACAAATACAAATAAGATATTCATTTACATACATGTATAATCACACTTGACATACTTATTCCGGTGGCATAAAAACATCAAGAGCAATACACATGTAGCCACAGGAATTGCGAGTATGTTAATAGAGTTAATTTGTCACTAAGTGTTTGGGAGCATTAACTATTATCTCTCGTCGATGACCTACATCACAATAGGCCACATAGGTACGTGTACACAGGTACATGTAATGCATACACTCAAGGCTCAGTCTCACAACTTTGTGACAATTGGATCTTCTTTGACCGGGTAACGTCTTTGACCGGGTGATGTCTTTGACTGGGTGACGTCTTTGACCGGGTGACGTCTTTGACCGGGTGATGTCTTTGACCGGGTGACGTCTTTGACTGGGTGACGTCTTTGACCGGGTAACATCTTTTACCGGGAGGCTAGAAAAGACAATTTCTTTATTTTTATTTTTTTCCCATATCTCTACTAAAAAGTGCATGCTGATGGTTATTGGATAATATGTGGACAGTGCAGCTCTTCAAATGCATATAATATAGAAAGTGACGTGTTTGACAGGGCAGAGAAAATGATATAGCATATGGCTATTAGGCACATTATAGGGCCTACATATAAATATAACAAACTTTAAATTTCCTTTCATATAGTGTTAAAATATCCTTTGACTTTTTCCACCCATTTCTTACTTTATATGCCTAATTTATGCTATAATAATGCTTCCAGGTCAAAGATGTCACCCGGTCAAAGACGTCACCCGGTCAAAGATGTCACCCGGTCAAAGACGTCACCCGATCAAAGACGTCACCCAGTCAAAGGTGATCCAATTGTTCCAAAGTTGTGAGACTGAGCCTCAAGTATGGCATCTGTACATTGACATAACTTACATATAAGACAAGTATTTGTTCCATAGTTCCATATTATATCAAACCATACTAATGTAATTTAATTCAAAACACTACATCACAAAAGAGGAACAACATATATATTTCTGGGTACATTTTGGCCCAAGCTTTGAAACCATACAAAGCAAAATGATTGTTGACTTACAGACATGTAGTAGTGTTACCTAAACTTTTTAACTAATGTGTAGGCACTTCATGCTCAAAGTCTTGTCTAAATATAAAACAAATACCATATAACCACATGTATAAACAAGGCTAGTATACAAGTAAAATCGACAGAGTGGATTATAAGATTAGAACAAAATCAAGGTGTAACTTGGAGAGTGAGAGCGAGCTTATAAATGTATATTATAGTATTAAATAGGCAATTTTCAGACCTTCTCTAAGGCTTATAGGGGTTGTCAAAATTAGGGATGTGTCTAATACGCAAGTTAGGCTTATAGGGGAGGTTATTTTTAGCTCAGGGAGTGGTCATTTTTTAACAACAGTGGGGTTGGTGGATTTGTGGGGGGACCAAAAACATTTGGACCTTTTGAAGGGTGGGGACCAAAAAAATTTGGACCCCTTTTTAACGAAAAAGCCTGCGCGTTGCTATAGCTCAAAGGGGTCGGCCACGCTCAATTCCAGCAGGCCTGAGGGTGGGAACCAAAAAATTTTCAACCCCTGTTGTTAAAAGATGACCGCTCCCTTATAAGTTATTCATTTCCCTACATGTATACATGTATGCATTTGACATGAAGATATTATTCTGGTTACATAAAAATATCAGAGACACTTAGAAGTCTGAGGTATAGACTGGCTGAGGCATGAAATGCTCTTAATGTGGAAGACAGGGACTTTAGGCAGAGTTCCAAATTTTCCTCCTGGAACAAAAATTATCACTTTGACCTTATTGCTACATATGTTTAATTTCTTAAACATGTGAAAAGATCTTATTTTTCTCTTGCTTATTGGTTTACCAGAAACCTAGCCCCGGGAGAATTGGGACAAAACATGAAAGTCATACCATGTTTGCTTGTGCTTTCTACAATACCAAAAATAACCAAATGCTTTTGTTTCATGAAGAAAGACTACCAATAAACCTTTCATATGAACTTTTCAAATACATCCTAGCCTGCTATGATTCCTGTCTAGGACCTTTCCTGGAATTTTGAGAAATTCCAGGGATAACTGGGACACTTCCGATGGGAATTGGGACACACCAGGGAGAATTGGGACAGTGTAAATGGTCTGATTATCATCTAATGAAACATGGTTTTGCTTTACCTTATATTCAGTATGATCATTTGTAGCCTACATGTTTAATAGACTTTAATGTACTTTATTCTTCATGTGAACAATCATGCATACCTTGCTCAATATTGTACAACAAGCCATCAAATGGATAGAGGCAAAATACAGGTCCTTGACCTACTTATTTTTCCAGTATAAATAAACAAAGTTTAAATTCTATTCAACTTGCAACCACAGCAATTACAAGTAGGTTTACAGAGTTAATTTGTTTTTTGCACCCTTAAATACTACTAATGAGTTAATTGACGAAACCGAAAGCTGCAGTTACTTTAAAAATATTTTGGAAACTATCCAAGATATAAAACAGTGTTTTCACACTGAAGGTATCCAAATAAGTTCAAAATAACCAGGACTTATGTAAGTCTAGGCCCTAGGTATGATCTCACCATACCTTCACCTTGCTCCAGAACTAGACTAATCACAGGCCAGCTTCTGGTCCCCTCCGACAGCACACAAATTGTTTTTAGAAACACAGTGAGTGAGCACTGCACCTAGGGGGGGGAGGATCCAATTGCTCCGCCATCTAGTGAGTAGTAGAGGCATAAAAGGAAAATACTCATCTGTCTCTCGAACTCAACATGTCTGAGAAAATGCTATAGTTCTAATAACACTACAACATATGGCAACTAATCAATGATACACCCATGTCAAAAAGACTTCCCCCTGTATACCTGCTACATAATAGAACCATGAATTGTTTGAGAATAGAAAAATCGATGCTAGTTCACCTGACATTTGGTTGTCCATGAAGCCTAAGAATTTAAAAAAGGAAATGAATAGAATGATATATGCTGTATCAACTTGCAGATGGAGCATTGAAGGAGCTTCAGTGCTTGTATATTTTAGATTGTCTCTTATTAGCACTCTGCCCCATTGAAGCCTACAGTAACTAGTTCCCCAAACTGACCATGGATGCCACCATTACATTGGGATCTCACCACCCCATATTACCACATAACCAAGTTGCGTATAGATTATAATTGTACCTTGGACAGTTTGTCAAGGAGGTATATAGGGAAAAAACCCTTAGATTCTGTATGTATCCACTGTGGATCAACGCAAAATGTAAACATATATTACTAGACTGTAAACTACCAGAGCTTATAACTGCCCGGAAGATTTTTGAAGATAAATACTTGAAGTTTGTACGATATTATAGAGAACATGATGATAACAGGAAAATATCACAAATTGTAACTGTGGATCCTTATTGTAATACAGCTAATAGGACAGGAGCCATAAAGTGTATATACTCTTATATAAAAATTGTTTATAATGTGATTAATACAAATTTGGTGCTGACATAAGTGTATCATTAATACATTAGTCAATAAAACCTTCTTGAATCTCTCTGAATCTCTTGAATCTCTTATCCATTTGGCTCCTGAACTAAAACCAAAGTATGCACGAGTTTGACACCAGGGTGAGAGCCAATTCTGCCCCCCCCTACACTGAACCTCTGAGGGATGGCCTACATGATATGCTAGAGGACTGCACCAATAAACACAGGTATGTAGTACAGTGGATACACTGCAGTATGGTATCAGTACATTGACACAACTAAGAAGTAAGACTTGTAATTGTAATATATTATACCTTTACATACTAATGTATCTCACAGCATATACATTAGTTTTTTTTTCAGATTAAGGACACTAACAGGATAATACATAACTGGGGCTGTAGGCCAAGCCTTAGTGGTGGCTTATTCATGTATTATTTTGTTTATTCCACAATTTGAAAAGAAATCAGATCAACTCATATATCTTGTTGTATTTCAGAATTTGAATGGCAACTCTACTTTCTTTGGATATAACAGCATGTCACCTTCACGACTCACAGTTGTAACATTATTATTAGTGGTTGCAAATTTATAATCTCTAAGTGGATTGTGTGCCCAGGCTCTTCAGGACATTATCCCGCCATTCCAGCTCAACTGCTACAGATATATAGTATCAGCCCTGCTGAGTTTTGGTGTATTGTGCTGTCAGAAGAAGCCCTATACAGTACAGAGAGAACATGTCCAATACCTTATAGCACTCATAATCATACACACCACCTTCAACACTGCCTATTATACAGCTGCTTCTCGACTCCCGCTAGGCCTACTGGTTACCCTTGCAACCCTAGTACAACTCCTCTCTGCTTTCATCATACAGAAGTTTGTGCAGTACCACGTCATTCACATGCTGAAGATCCCAGGTTGCTGCATTATCCTACTGGGTTCAGCTTTTATGCTACAACCCACTTTGACAACAGAAGCTAGCGAAGGATTTGAGACACGGAAAATAGTTGGAGTCCTTCTTGTTGTGATAGGTGGTGTATGCAATATCTTGATACCACTTGTCATCCAAAACTATGCTCCACCAGAAGCCATTATTGTGTGGTCATTTTGGTTTTCTGCTGGTGGTGCTGTGGCCTCTGCTGCTCTTGCTTTGTACACAGATGATATCCAGATTGTTTTGACATGGGTTGAAGCTCTGATCCTGCTTGGACATTGTCTAGGTGCTAGTATAACAATGATACTGGAACTCATTTCATATAAACACATTACTCTTGTAACCTTTGCTGTTTTGGGTAATCTCAAACTTCTGATCAACTTTATCCTCCAGTATACAGTTATGTATTCTGTTGTGAAGGTTGCAGCAAATGCAATAGAAATCCTCGGGGTTATTTTCTCGATGGTGGGTATCATATATACTGCTGGGTTTGATATCTACCTAGAGAAAACACAAATATTTAAAATGTATAAGGTAATTTCACTGTTCATATACATAGCATTGCCACTATACTCAAAGTCCTTGATTTATCATCAGTACTGCCATCTGATGGCTTTGGTCAACACTAAATGCCAATACCCCTCCAGAGTATAAATAGTAATTGAGATTGGAGTCCTGTCTAACATATTAATGTTAAGACTTTTTTGTCAGAATAGATGACAGATTACAAGAGGGAAAAGATTATACAATCAACTCAAATCAGGGAAATATAGGTTTGAGTGTATGAGGAGGTAAAGCAGCCTCAAAGCAGACTCTCCTACACTGAAAATCCATGAGTTGAAAGGGTAAGTCAGTACAGACTATCCTAGGTTCGTCATAATTGTGTGAGTCACAATGGCAAAGTTATATTCAAAAATGACTAAGGGGTCAGTCATCATTGGTGTGTTGTATTTGTATACCACTAGTTGGTGCCACCTGTAAGATACTATGCTGACCACTCAGTGGCTCCCCCTGGAAATGAAAAGACTAAGATGGGTTGGTCAGTACTGACCAACCTGACAATAATAACTTACCTAGGTTGCTCATATAGGGAGCCAAAAAATGACTAACTACCGCAAAACCTTGGCTATAGGCCGACCTTGGCTATAAGCCGAATGTGAGTTTGGGAGTAAAAATTTGGCTTATAGGCCCCTAGTAAAAGTGCTTGAAATTTGTTTTCACTGTGTTTCTACATTATTAAATCCTCGCCTATATGCCGAATAGGAGTTTGGGGCTTAAAATTCGGCTTATAGCAAATAAAAACGCCAAATAAAATTCGGCCTATAGCCGAGGTTTTATGGTAGGTTAGGTACTAGTGACTGAGAGATTGGTTGTATATGGGAGCCTAGGAATATCAGTGTACACGTTAATCTGGAGCTTCCAGAATCGAGCATTGCATTACTCTATTTGAGAGATTGTCTGACCAGTATTGTTTGGGTTTTCAAAAGGAATCATTTTGGTGACACAACTCTTGTCAAGTCATGCCGCCTCTCTCTCCAGATGACTGCTCTTATTGGAATGGGTCAGCTTTGCACTCACAGACACTTTTGTATTGAAAATAATAAATTGAGTCTTGTCTCATGACAACCAAGCATGGCCTGATCTTTAATGCTTGGACCGTGACTCATTCCCAGTCAAAATTGCTTAGTGGGGCCCATATGTGTTTTTACTTGGGCAAGCTGTTATGTAACGTTACAAACGTTATTTTAATGTAAAATAACGTATTTTTGTTAGCTGGGTGGTCCTTTTTGTCCAGGGCTATAGGTGGGAGCCCATGTTGGTCAGCCCAGATTTGAAATGCCCAGCTTGAGCCCAGATTTATTCCGCTGTAGCACAAACAATATAAATGTAAAATAAATGGTGATTTCTGGAGGAAAATCAGATCTCAGTATGTTTTGAAATATTTACAGTTTATTTATTCAGCCTATATACAAAAATGCGGTGTTTGACTCTGGTTTAAAACCATGCAAATTTTGACTGCGTCAGCATAGAGTAGCCCCTACTCTTGGTACACGGACTTTAGGCACTGCCTTTAGGCACCCTGATTACCGGCCCCCTGCCTTCAGGCCCTCCGGATCTTAGGCCCCCGGTCTTTTGGCACCCTGGCCATAGGCCCCCTGTCCATAGGCCACAACCTGCCATACATCCAACCCCTGTCATACATCCACAACTCTGTCATACATCCAACCCCTGTCATACGTCCATTTCACTGTCTCTAACAAATCATTCTCATGTCCACTACCTCCTCCTCACGTCCACTACCTTCTCCTCACGTCCACTACCTCCTCCTCACGTCCACTACCTTCCCCTCACGTCCACAACCTCCTCCTCACGTCCACTACCTTCCACTCACGTCCACTACCTTCCCCTCACGTCCACTACCTTCCCCTCACGTCCACTACCTTCCCCTCACGTCCACTACCATCTCCTCACGTCCACTACCTCCTCCTCACGTCCACTACCTTCCACTCACGTCCACTACCTTCCCCTCACGTCCACTACCTTCCCCTCACGTCCACTACCTTCCCCTCACGTCCACTACCTTCCACTCACGTCCACTACCTTCCCCTCACGTCCACTACCTTCCCCTCACGTCCACTACCTTCCCCTCACGTCCACTACCATCTCCTCACGTCCATTACCTCCTCCTCACGTCCACTACCTTCCCCTCACGTCCACTACCTCCTCCTCACGTCCACTACCTTCCCCTCACGTCCACTACCATCTCCTCACGTCCATTACCTTCCCCTCACGTCCACTACCTTCCCCTCACGTCCACTACCATCTCCTCACGTCCAATACAACTTCCTCATCTCCTCAACCTCCTCCCTCACATCCAACCCCCTCCCTCACATCCAACCCCCTCCCTCACATCCAACCCCTTCTCTCACGTCCAACCCCCTCCCTCACATCCAACCCCCTCCCTCACATCCAACCCCTTCTCTCACGTCAAACCCCCTCCCTCACATCCAACCCCATTCCCTCACATCCAACCCCATTCCCTCACATCCAACCCCTTTTCTCACGTCCAACCCCATTTCCTCAGGTCCAACCCATCCTTATCTCCAACGTGAGGAAGTGTTAGCGGATGTGAGGAGAAGGGGTTGGACGTGAGGGAGGGGGTTGGAGGTGAGAGAAGGGGTTGGATGTGAGGGAGGGGGTTGGACGTGAGGGAATGCGGTTGGATGTGAGAGAAAGGGGTTGGACGTGAGGGAGGGGGTTGGATGTGAGGGAGGGGGTCGGACGTGAGGTAGGGGGTTGGATGTGAGGGAGGGGCTTGGACGTGAGAGAAGGGGTTGGATGTGAGGGAGGGGGTTGGATGTGAGGGAGGGGGTTGGACGTGAGGAAGGGGGTTGGATGTGAGGGAGGGGGTCGGACGTGAGGGAGGGGGTTGGATGTGAGGGAGGGGGTTGGATGTGAGAGAGGGGGTTGGACGTGAGAGAAGGGGTTGGATGTGAGGGAGGGGGTTGGATGTGAGGGAGGGGGTTGGACGTGAGGGAATTGGGCTGGATGTGAGAGAAAGGGGTTGGATGTGAGAGAAAGGGGTTGGATGTGAGGGAGGGGGTCAGACGTTAGAGGAGGGGGTCAGACGTTAGAGAAGGGGGTTGGATGTGAGGGAGGGGGTTGGACGTGAGGGAGGGGGTTGGACGTGAGAGAAGGGGTTGGATGTGAGGGAGGGGGTTGGATGTGAGGGACTAGGGCTGGATGTGAGAGAAATGGGTTGGATGTGAGGGAGGGGGTTGGATGTGAGGGAGGGGGTTGGACGTGAGGGAATTGGGCTGGATGTGAGAAAAAGGGGTTGGATGTGAGGGAATGGGGTTGGACGTTAGGGAGGGGGTCAGACGTTAGAGAAGGGGGTTGGATGTGAGGGAGGGGGTTGGATGTGAGGAAGGGGTTGGACGTGAGAGGAAGGGGTTGGACATTATGATTTGTAAGAGATAGTGTTGGACGTGATGAATTTGAATAAGATAATTGGGTGTGGATGTATGAAATGGACGTGAGATTTGTGCCTACAGGCCGGGGGCCTGTAGTCAGGGTGGCCTAAAGGCAGGGGGCCTCAGATCCGGAGGGCCTGTGGGCTGGGGGCCTGTGTTCCGTGGGCCTGTGGGCCAGGGGCCTACAGTCAGGAGGGCCTGTATTCCGGATACCCCTACTCTTGTGGTACCAGATGAAGCAACATTTTCAGGCTATAAATCAATTAGCATAGTGCCAGCTCACTCGACTGTTAACTCAAGTTTTATAATAAAATCACTCCCCACAATAGTAATTCACAAAATAAAGTATTTTAAAAGAAACCCCCTATTTTAAACAGCTACTCTCACAGAGAGCACCTAGCAACAATAGGCTGTACATTTGATAAAAATTTGCCATTTTCTCTCAGATACAACACGTATCAAAATAAGTATTTCCAGATGAAAGCCTGCGTAAATAATGCAGAATATAGTTGCTATATATCTAGACTATCACCCCCTGAAATATTAAGTCAAAACGTATCAATATGATTGAGATATCAGGCCCTAAACTTCTGAATCGGGTCCCTCCGAGAGAATATGCTTGGAGAGTGAGGTAGGGAGGGACGCACCTCACCATGGTAATGTAACCAGGGCCATCTGGGGCAGTGAGACGCAGCTATGTTCCCGCGCCGATCTGCAGTTTGGTGATGCGAGAGGATAGGGACTAGGTTGCTGTGTAACAACATCCCCCCCCCCCGTTCTATGTCCTGCAAATTTGATGTTTTCTTCAAAATCCAGTCGCCGGAGGCGCTGGTTAAAAGAAAAGCTTTCCTGGGCCTGCCCATCTGGGCTCCTGCTATAAGCCCTCTACAAAAAGGGCCATAACCCAGATATGGGCAGGCCCAGCTGGCCCAAGTAAAAAACATAGTTATGGGCCCCAGGTACCAATGCTGTCTGGGTGTGTACCAGACTAGAACAACATGGATCTCATTAGTAAAACCTTTGGGTCAAGTTTAACTTTACAGCAAAGCAAAACACATTTTATTCCACAGACACTTTATTCATTGCTCCCAATTGCAAGTATATTGTCTGAAGTCCTAGACCCATCGCTATTGTACATTTCAGATATTTTGTTAATCTTTGATGTCACATATTCGCAATTCTACAATATCAATAGCAATAGGTCATCATCTCTTCTGTTCTGTAGCCCCATAAGTCAATCCAATTCCATCTGGAGTTGCCCAGTTCCTATAAATTCTATTATAATTTGGGCATAGGCTATAAACGGCATTGTACGCCTCCTCAAAATAGATGTAGAAATCTCAGAGTTCAATTTGTTAAAAAATTGTGAATCTAGGCTGGCCCATTTGGATTCCTACTCGTAGCCCTGGACAAAAGGACGAAAATCCAGGGTAGGCAAATCAGCTTGCCCGGGTAAAAACACATATGGCCCCAATTAAGCAATGTTGACTGAGTGGCTAATCCAGGTTAGTCAGGAACAGGATCGGGTGGGGCTGACAAGAGTCCCCGCTCTGTGTTTTACTACCATTGAACCCATTAAGGGCAGCCTGATATTTTACTGATACATAAATATGGTTTTGTGCCTCTGGGTATTTAGAAGATAACATACATTGTATATACCAATCTAAAATGGGAAAAATGTGCATCCAAACATTCAGAGGGGCAACCGTTCTTTACCTTGCCAAACACTTCATTGGTACCTACTGCATGATTGTGATTTTATTCTGTCAGATTCAAACAACAAAATAAGGCCACTCAAAAGAAATTATTTCTCATCACCGGGTGCTGAGTAATCTCAAAATCTCTCTTCGGCATGCACAGTGACATGCTCAAAATTTTGTCGAAATGTTTAACAAATACAAATAACATATTCATTTAGACACATGTATAATCATACTTGACATACTTATCCCGGTGGCATAGAAATATCAAGAGCAATACACATGTAACCACAGGAATTGCAAGTATGTTAAAAGAGTTAATTTGTCACTAAGTGTTTGGGAGCCTTCACTATTATCTCTCGTCAATGAGCTACATCACAATAGGCCACATAGGCACGTGTACACAGGTACATGTAATGCATACACTCAAGGCTCAGTCTCACGACTTTGTAACAATTGGATCTTCTTTAACCGGGTGACGTCTTTGACCGAGTGACTTCTTTGACCGGGTGACGTCTTTGACCGGGTGACGTCTTTGACCGGGTGACATCTTTGACTACTATTTGAAAAGGTGCATGCCGATTGTTATTGGATAATATGTGGACAGTGCAGCTCTTCAAATGCACATAATATAGAAAGTGATGTATTTGACAGGGCAGAGAAAATGATATAACATATGGCTATAATGCACATAATAGGGCCTACATATAAATATAACAAACTGACTGAATTTCCTTTCATATAGTGTTTAAATATCCTTTGACATTTTCCACCCATTCTTACTTTGTATGCCTAATTTATGCTATAATAATGCTTCCAGGTCAAAGATGTCAACCGGTCAAAGACGTCACCCGGTCAAAGATGTCACCCGGTCAAAGACGTCACCCGATCAAAGAGGTCACCCGGTCAAAGATGATCCAATTGTTCCAAAGTTGTGAGACTGAGCCTCAAGTATGGCATCTGTACATTGACATAACTTACATATAAGACAAGTAATTGTTCCATAGTTCCATATTATATCAAACCATACTAATGTAATTTAATTCAAAACACTACATCACAAAAGAGGAACAACATATATATTTCTGGGTATATTTTGGCCCAAGCTTTGAAACCAAACAAAGCAAAATGATTGTTGACTTACAGACATGTAGTAGTGTTACCTAAACTTTTTAACTGATGTGTAGGCACTTAATGCTCAAAGTCTTGTCTAAATATAAAACAAATACCATATAACCACATGTATAAACCAAGGCTAGTATACAAGTAAAATCTGCAGAGTGGATTATAAGATTAGGACAAAATCAAGGTGTAACTTGGAGAGTGAGAGCGAGTTTATAAATGTATATTATAGTATCAAATAGGCAATTTTCCGACCTTCTCTAAGGCTTATAGGGGTTGTCAAAATTAGGGATGTGTCTAATACGCAAGTTAGGCTTATAGGGCAGGTTATTTTTAACCCAGGGAGTGGTCATTTTTTAACAACAGGGGGGTTGGTGGATTTGTGGGGGGGACCAAAAACATTTGGACCCTTTGAAGGGTGGGGACCAAAAAAATTTGGACCCCTTTTTAACGAAAAAGCCTGCGCGTTGCTATAGCTCAAAGGGGTCGGCCACGCTCAATTCCAGCAGGCCTGAGGGTGGGGACCAAAAGATTTTCGACCCCTGTTGTTAAAAGATAACCGCTCCCTTATACGGTAAGGTATTCATTTACCTACATGTATACAATGCATTTGACATGAAGATATTATTCTGGTTACATAAAAATATCAGAGACACTTAGGGGCTAAATTCAGTCTGAGGTATAGACTGGCTAAGGCATGAAATGCTCTTAATGTGGAAGACAGGGACTTCAGGCAGAGTTCCAAATTACCTCATTGCTACATATGTTTAATTTTTTAAACATGTGTAAAGATCTTATTTTTCTCTTGCTTATTTGTTTACCAGAAACCTAGCCCTGGGAGAATTGGGACAAAAAATTAAAGTCATACCATGTTTGCTTGTGCTTTCTACAATGCCAAAAATAACCAAATGCCTTTGTTTCATGAAGAAAGACTACCAATAAACCTTTCATATGAACTCTTCAAATACATCCTAGCATGCTATGATTCCTGTCTAGGGCCTTTTTTGGAATTTTGAGAAATTCCAGGGATAACTGGGACAGTTCCGATGGGAACTGGGACACACCAGGGAGAATTGGGATAGTGTAAATGGTGTGATTATCATCCAATGAAACATGGTTTTGCTTTACCTTATATTCAGTATGATCATCTGTAACGTACATGTTTCATAGACTTTATTGTACTTTATTCTTTATGTGAACAATCATGCTTACATTGCTCAATATTGTACAACAAACCATCAAATGGATAGAGGCGAAATACAGGTCATTGACCTACTTATTTTTCCAGTATAAATAAACAAAGTTTCAATTCTATTCAACTTGCAACGACAGCAATTACAATTAGGTTTACAGAGTTAATTAGTTTTTAGCACCCTTAAATACTACTAATGAGTTAATTGACGAAACTGAAAGCTGCAGTTACTTAAAAAATATTTTCGAAATTATCCAAGATATAAAACAGTGCTTCACTCTGAAGGTATCAAAATGAGTTCAAAATAACGAGGACTTATGTATGATCGAGGTATGATCTCTACATACCTTCACCTTGCTCCAGAACTAGACTAATCACAGGCCTAGCTTCTGGTCCCCTCCGACAGCACACAAATTGTTTCTAGAAACACAGTGAGTGAGCACTACACCTAGGGGGGGAGGATCCAATTGCTCCGCCATCTAGTGAGTAGTAGAGGCATAAAACAAAAATACTCATCTGTCTCTCGAACTCAACATGTCTGAGAAAATGCTATAAATCTCTAACACTACAACATATGGCAACTAATCAATGATACACCCATGTCAAAAAGACCTCCCTCTGTATACCTGCTACATATTAGAACCATGAATTGTTTGAGAATAGAAAAATCAATGCTAGTTCACCTGACATTGGGTTGTCCATGAAGCCTAAGAATTTAAAAAAGGAAATGAATAGAGTGATATATGCTGTATCAACTAGCAGATGGAGCATTGAAGGAGTTCCAGTGCTTGTATATTTTAGATTGTCTCTTATTAGCACTCTGCCCCATTGAAGCCTACAGTAACTAGTTCCCCAAACTGACCATGGATGGCACCACTACATTGGGACCTCACCACCCCATATCCATTTGGCTCCTGAACTTAAACCAAAGTATGCACGAATTTGACACCAGGGTGAGAAGCAGTTCCGCCCCCCCCTACACTGAATCTCTGAGGGATGGCCTACATGATATGCTAGAGGATTGCACCAATAAACACAGGTATGTATAGTCCATGGCACCAAGAAAGGGACTGCCAAACTATGTTTGCCCTTTCGCATTTCACGTCATGATCCACTACTTTGGCCCTAGTAGTCGCATCATCTTCATGTAAAAAACGTTTTTTAGCCGAAACTCTGTAGTTTAAGGTGATGACAATGTCATGTTTCTCTGGAGAAATGTGGGTAATTGTGAAATTTGTAAATAGCCTAGAAACATTTCTGAAATGTTGTATTTTTGTTGACTTTGATTTGCATTAGCACCTATAAAAATTGAAATACACTGTCAGAGATGGAATTAGTCATCAAATAAATGAGGGAACAATTTTTCCTTCACAATGGTACCATTTAGAAGATTCTGGTTAAAGAAATGCAAATGTGAGCCTTTCCACAAAGTGAGATCGAAATATTCAAAAATTGCTTAAAATCAGCATTTTGGGGAAGTTTTGATGATATTCCCCATACTTATAGTGTGCAATAAAAAGTGTTCACCAATATTGTTGTGAAACTGCACTTTGCAAGCAAGAGAATGAACAATTTCCCTGATTGTAAACATTTATTCTCATGTGTATGTGTTTAGCTCTTCATCGGGAAATATTTTGTGCCCATTTGAGTTGTTTCTACATGTTATTTCACATAGAAAACAAGCCTAATTAAATAGTCCTTTTCTTGGTGCCATGGACTATAGTACAGTGGATACACTCCAGTACGGTATCTGTGCTTTGACACAACTAAGAAGTAAGACTTGTAATTGTAATTTATAATACCTTTACATACTAATGTATCTCACAGCATATACATTAGGTTTTTTCAGATTGAGGACATTAAGAGGATAATACATTACTGGGGCTCTAGGTCAAGCCTTAGTGGTGGGTTATCCATGTATTATTTAGTTTATTCCACAATTTGAAAAGAAATCAGATCAACTCATATATCTTGTTGTATTTCAGAATTTGAATGGCAACTCTACTTTCTTTGGATAAAACATCATGTCACCTTCACGACTCACAGTTGCAACATTATTATTAGTGGTTGCAAATTTAACAGAATCTCTAAGTGGATTGTGTGCCCAGGCTCTTCAGGATATTATCCCGCCATTCCAGCTCAACTGCTACAGATATATAGTATCAGCCCTGCTGAGTTTTGGTGTATTGTGCTGTCAGAAGAAGCCCTATACAGTACAGAGAGAACATGTCCAATACCTTATAGCTCTCATAATCATACACACCAGCTTCAACACTGCCTACTATACAGCTGCTTCTCGACTCCCGCTAGGCCTACTGGTTACCCTTGCGACCCTAGTACAGCTCCTCTCTGCTTTCGTCATACAGAAGTTTGTGCAGTACCACGTCATTCACATGCTGAAGATCCCAGGTTGCTGCATTATCCTACTGGGTTCAGCTTTTATGCTACAGCCCACTTTGACAACAGAAGCTAGCGAAGGATTTGAGACACAGAAAATAGTTGGAGTCCTTCTTGTTGTGATAGGTGGTGTATGCAATATCTTGATACCACTTGTCATCCAAAACTATGCCCCACCAGAAGCCATCCTTGTGTGGTCACTTTGGTTCTCTTCTGGTGGTGCAGTGGCCTCTGCTGTCCTGGCTGTTTACACAGATGGTATCCGGATTGTTTTGACATGGGTTGAAGTTCTATTCCTGCTTGGACATTGTCTAGGTGCTAGTATAACAATGATACTGGAACTTATCGCATTTAAACACATCACTCTTGTAACTTTTGCTGTTTTGGGTAATCTCAAACTTGTGATTAATTTCATCCTCCAGTATACAGTAATGTATTCTGTTGTGAAGGTTGCAGCAAATGCAATAGAAATCCTGGGGGTTAATATCTCGATGGTTGGTATAATATATACTGCTGGGTTTGATATCTGTCTAGAGAGAACACAAATATTTTAAACATTTAAAACATGTAAGGTAATTTCACTGTTCATATACATAGCATTGCCACTATACTGAAAGTCTCAGATTTATCATCATATAATGTCCATGTAGTATTGACGAGCTGTGATAGTAGGTACCTATCCGATGTGCAGGAGTTTTACACAAATCATGCTAGAACCTTAACAGTTCCAATATCACAATCATACACTGTATCATGCCCTTCTGTATAAAAGCAGTTTGGAATCTTAAATGAAATTGGTATTCAACCAAAGATATAGTTAATTACTATAAAAATAATGACTCACTAGGCATAACAGGTAACCCCTCTTAGTGCAGCAAACGAGGTAGTCTGAATATAGGCTTAGTGATAAAGTTTATTGCTTTTAAATAGCAATTATGCATAAATCTAGGTACTTTAAATGTATTTAAGCTTTTTGAGCTATTGGTCTTTCAGAATTACAGTCATGCTGTACGTGTCTAATACACTAAGTACAGTATTCAGGGCATATCCACGGATGTGTGACAGAGTCTTTGACCTATATAGATTTTGGTAACTACTGTAAATTCATTTTATTTTGAGCTGTACATATTTTTGCAGATTTCCCTTAATTTAAAATCTGCCAAAATATGTACAGAGCAAAAATTTATCCAATAGAGGAATGTAATTGTAATGTTTCACACTCAGCCAATTTAAATCCCAGCAAAATTGAACTTTAAAGTAAATCCGCAAAAATGTATACTGCGAAAATATGTACATTTACAGTAGTTCTTGTGTCTATCGTCATTATGGGGATTGCAGTAATAAATCGTATGATTGAGCAGTTAATGACCATGGTTCTCCCTTACACTTACCCTAATGATATAGTCTACCCCATGTACCGACTACATTATCTGTAGGCGACATTAAGGGAGTGTTCATTTATTAGTTACAGGGGGGGGGGTGGTGGGTTTGGGGGGGCGTAAACATTTCCGACCCCTCCTGAGGGGGGGGGGGGGCGTAAAAAATTCTGGCCACTCTTGAGGGGGGGGGCGTAACAAATTTAGCCCCTTTCTAGCAAAAAAGCCAGCGCGTTACTATAGTTCAAAGGGAGGTGGGCGAAAAAATTTCGGCGCCTTCGCCGAGGGGGGGCCGAGACGTTCCCCACGCTCTCAATGGGGGGGGGGTGTAAAAAATGTTCGCCCCTCCGCGCGAAATCTCACCATCCCCCCCTGTAATTAATAAATGAACACTCCCTAATAAACTGTCAGTGACCCCAACAATTAGATGAATACTAGGTAAGAGCATAATAACTTAACCTGTAGCACATCAAGAGCACACAAGCGTGGCATAAAGCTTTTAAAGTGGCATAATCACCAACCGTAACTCAATCACAGTTCTAGTACTATGTGGTTAAGTGTGAGTGGTGAGAATGCTCCTTAAAGTATTATGCATTCCATCGTCATTCTACATGCTGCCCAGAGCTGGATTCTGGCATCATGCTTACCTAATGGGGTTAATACCCTCTAGTAGGGTAAGCATGATGCATGCATGCAGCCTTGGTACTCTTCTCAAGTCCCATGACCATAAATGGTATAATGCACTAAATGAGTTTGGGACCATTTAAGGTTTAACCCATGGCTATGCTTGGGCTAAAAATCATATTTCTGGTGGAAACTGAGAATCAGACACTATGTGGTGAGCTAGACACTTTTTCTTTTTTTTTGTTTTGATTTTGTTCATAGCATTGATACTAGTGGGTTACAACTCCTACTACACAGCTCTGCCAGGACACCGTGTGGCGGGTGATGGTACTACTATCCTGCTTAGGGAGTTTGCTCTACCTGCTCCCCTCTGGTATACAACTGTACTATTACGGTTGCTAAGCAACTAGTGCACCCGCTTGTGCTCGTTGCTTCCCCTAGTAGCAAGCCTACAAAGGAAAGGACCAGATCGGTTTTTGCTTGGGCAGATCTCAGCTCCTGGATTTTACCTGGGCTAGTGGAAAATGATCAGAACCTATCTTGAGCTCATTGGCTTTGGTCATTGGGTTCCAGTGTAGCCCCATGCAGGCTCCTTGAGGTGGGTGCAGACCAGTTTCAAAGTTGGCTACCTGACAAGTTGCCTCAGACAGGGCAGCTGATGTGGTAGTTCGGGAACTTGACACTAGATGGCCCCCTACTCTGCATATTGTAATGCAGTCTCAGCCGCGCCGACTCTATCAATAGTAGAGTCTGAGGGCACTCATCCATGCCGTCGCATGCACATTGCAGCACTGTTACATAACCCTATGCACAGTGCTGGGTGAGGGGTGCCAGAAATAGAACAATTCCTAAATATCATTTGGCGATTTGCCTGTTCTTCCTAATAGCATATCCTGAAGCAACCTCAGTCCCTGTCCGGTTGCTATTACTTCTGGAGTGAATTGGGGCCATCGTGATTTCCGCGGGATCCTGAAGATCCGCTAGTTGCTGACGATCATTACATAACCACCTAATGGTATGAGCCTTTCCAGACACTCTACTGAGCGTGCCGCCATTTAGAGTTGACTGGGTTCGAGACTGATTGTAATGCAGTCTCGAACCCAGTCGACTCTATGGCGTCCCATAGCATAGATTGTCTGGACAAGCTCATATCTGACCACAGTTTGGTCAGGTCACCAGGAACCAGCGGATCTTCAGCATCCCGGAGAAACCACAATGGCACCAACTCACTACATGAGTATATAGAGATTGAGGTTGAGGCAGAGTTGCACTGTTCACAGTGACAGCCCAATATTGAAATACTACATAGACCACTGTTCTATTTCAATCACCCTCACCCAGCCCTGTGCATAGCGTTATATAACAGAGCCACGATGTGCACACGGGGGGTGTAAAACAGCACCCTCAGACTCTACTATTTATAGAGTCGGCGCGGCTGAGACTGATTGTAATGCCTTCATCTAAAGCAGGATCTATTTTCATTAGTACAATAAAAACCAAAATAGGTAACTAAGTTCTAGAATAGATAATAATTAACAGATTTTGGAAATATATATGAATGTTCCCTTTTAAATGTGCAACACAAGATTCACAGAGTAGCAATAAACTGTAGACCCCATTCCTGTCACGTATTGTCTGAAGTAGGGACATGCTGCATGCAGGTAGGAACTATTAGTATAGCCTGCAATACCCACGGGTACTAGCATTGTGGGTATAGGATAGAGGTGTCCAGAAAGCTTTGGGAACCTGAGTCCAAATGCGAGGTGATTTAGCTTCGCAATCCCCGTGGGTTCAATATGCAACATACAGACTTATAAATTGTTTTTTGTAGAGAAAATTCTATGCCTGGTATATCCCTGTATGTTGTAATGCACTGCACTCTACACCTCTTCATATCTTGTTCACAACCAGAGTATACCCCAATGGTAGCCTCTGCAATACACTATCTGAGACAAAGCCGCAATCTGAAAATGGATAAAATGCAAACTAAATCCCGGCCTTTACTGGCAAATAAGGTTCTTAGTGTTCTTCTATTATCGCTAAGTTCTCAAGTGGTGTTCTTATCAGGAACATTAAATTCTAGTTCTTATTGGCCTCTGAATAAGGAAAGGCAAGGCAGCCATTTTGTTCTGACATTATCAAAACATTGTTTTAATACAGTTTGCTTGTTACATATTGCCTAGCCAACACATCCATTTTAACCCTAGTCCTTTACCACCAAATACCAATTTAGTAGTCTTTTCATCCCTGGTATTACATTTTCATTTTCTTTTTAGCATTTTGTGAAATGTGTTAGGCTATAACATGCGCTCCACACAAAACACAGCAGTAGATACAGTAAGACCTGCCAACAGCAGGATAAAGATGGTCTTCACATGGTCCAGACTCATTCTGCCAGACTCTGCTTCAGTTCGATGTTTTATCTCATCACACCTTGATCTGTGTAGGTGCCTCTTGTAATACTTCATGGTTAATCCTGAGGCCACGGCTTGCATTATCCTGAAAAATATTAAATCAGAAACAGGCCGGCACCCCTTTAGCCCTCTTACAACAAGAATTATCATCTCTGGAATTAAAGTGAGAATCTGGTTACAAAAGAGTCCTGCCACATCAACACTATATTTGACCCCAAATTCCAATAGAAGGCTGGCCATGTCTTTTTATAAGAGACTACAGTTATAGGTTGGGGTTCTTCTTTCTTCTGAGACACTATTATAGCTTTTCAGCTCATGATGCCTTCTTAAAACGGGCGGGGAGTGTTCTGGAGACAACAGACATGTCTCTGCCCTTTTTATAGAAGGATTTTTCACCTGAAAATTCCTTCTTATGAAAGGAGATCATATGCTAATAGCCTGGACGAGTTATGATTACATTACTTTTTTAATGAAGTGAAATTTGAGACAATATAGCATGACTGTAGTTGTGAATTAAAGAGCCCAGTCATTGTGTGTTTTCTGAACGAATATTAGTGCCTGAAGATGCATGCAGACCTGTTACTACCCTGCAAACAAAACCTTATGTGGAACTCATGCCATTCTCATGTCATAACTTGAGTATTCCGGGATGTTTCGTGAGGGTTTAAAAAAAAAAAATTCTTGTTTCGTATATTGTATTATTTCAAGTGTGAAACTTGTGAAATACACCTCCTCATTCTACTTGTGGAATTTCTGGTTAAACACACAACAGTAAAAGTCAGGATTTATACATCGCCATTGAACGTGTTATTAAGAAGGCTCACTATTCCTGAGAATCTCCCGTGTCTATCAAAGGAAAATCACATGTTTCTAACTTGTAACACTGTGAGTTCTGTTTTGAGGGTAGTATTCAAATTACGTGATATCTCACCATGTGTCAAAGACCTCCTTGTAAGGGGACCCTTCAGGGAGAGCAATCCCTTCTCCGGATGAAAAAAAATCCTCTGGTATGAGTGCCCAGTCACACTCAGAACCAAAGTTATCGGCCAGCTTGGTTTGTATAGAGGTTTTGCTAGCAATAACCCCATACCTCTTCTGACCTTGACTGTCATTGAACATCTGTCTCATAGCAGCAGCAACACTAGTTGAAAGTGAGGCACTTTTTGTTTTCATCACCTTGGTCCATAGTGCAGCGTACACTCCTGATTTTGAATTCTGGTTAGAAAAGAAACAAATTCAAGAAAGTACCAAGCTAAAGCTCATTGTTTGACACTCATGCATAGAAACTTGAAAAAAAATACAATGAAAATATTCATTGACATTGAAAAATTGGGTACCAGAAAAGGTAGAGAAAAGATTTACTGCATCTGAAAGTATCAGTCAGGAAATTGCCTTGAAAATATGTACATTGCAAGAAATAATTAAGGGTCATCCATATAGGCGAACAAGACACTTGCCTCCAGTAACAGCCTCTGTACACTGCCACCATTGAGTAGCAGGGTGTATTCATTGTCCTTAGCAAGTTCCTCCAGGGTGTTAAAGGGTGGCCGTGTTTCTACTGTAGTCAGGGAGGCCGTCAGGTTGGCACAGTAAAACCATCCGACTAGTAGCGGTAACAAGGAGAACACACCCAGACATAGTCTCACAGAGGTGGCTGAGGGAACCCTCTCTGCAGCTGTTTGTGGGAAAACAAATACCAGTAATATAGTAGTGTAGAGGTTGCGGAAAACTTAATCATTGGATCTGCTGGGAGCCGAACCTTAGACCTCTTGCACCGGTGACAAGGGTGCTAACGTTTACACTACCAACCTGTGTCTGTAGTGTATAAAGGGGGAAGATTACCCGGGTGTTTCACCCCTTTGGTCTTTCCACCAGGGTATGGGGAATCTGACCCCTACACTAGTTACTGAAAGAGCTTTGTGAAAGATCTATCAAGTATCAGGAATAGCCACTAACTTTCATGGTACAACAACTATCATCTACATTATTCTTTTACTGTGCTTGCATCTGGTAAAATCTCTGCTCAAGATCTAACGAATCTTGGGTTTTTCCTGTCAAACCATTTGATAGTATTTTATTTGCTACAGCCAACGTTGTCATGACGCATGGTGATTATAAAAGATGCTTTCATGCAATATTATGCCTCCTTAAAGTGGTAAAACAGGTTGATTTAAAAAATATTTATATGATTGTGAATTTCTTGTTTTGATTTCATCTTTGACCAGAAGTAATCGTGGTGTCCATAAACTTACCTTGTCTAGCATATAGACAAACCATTAACCAGGCACTGTTCCATAGGCTGGGTGCTGTGTAGTCTACGTGAGACTCAATGCTTCCTCCTTTATCGTGGTATTTGATAAATGTTGCAAATTGCTCAAACAGATGGATTATCACAGCACAGTAAATCAGACTGCTGGCTGCAGCCATCCACACATAAACCTGGAATATACAGATACAGGTTTCCAATTATACATGTATGTAGGTATATATATGATAGGTAAATATAAACCTATGGCCAGTCTATAGTACCTCTCTTAGGGTATGTATTTGTAATGTTATTTATGAGTCAGATTCGTAAAAAAAACCTGGTTAGTGGAACATCACCTTATGACTTTTGTCAGAGACTTTCATATCATTAACTGAACTCAAAGTTAAAAAGTGACATTTAAGCTATTAACATTTTGCATAAATGTCAAATTTCATGCAGTGTAACACTTGCGAATTACTCATAATGTCTGTGTTCATCAACTGTGCCACAAATGGTGCTGATTGCATATTAGAGCATTATGTGGCCCCTAAAGAGATGCATACATGCACCGCATTGCATAATCTAAATTATACGTTTCACTATGAAACCTGCCCTCCAAACAGCAGCTGGGAGTTGAACTTTTAAAACTTTAGCAAAGCTGGGGTAGTCATCAGAATTCCAGAAAAGGCAGAAGGTTTATACAAGAATATCTTGTGCCTTTTCCGGTGTTCTGGTGACTTCCACAGATCTGCCCCACAAGCAAATGTGCAGCTGTTTGGAGGGAGACCATGGTCTAACCTGTAGAGGGTGAAATAAATATGACCAGGGCACTTCTGTCTTGGTGATTTCTGCCCTAACAACAACAGCTGATGGAGTCTCAAAAAAAGGGTAGGTGAAGTCAACCGCAGTCTCACGTAGTGCAGTTATTGTCATATCCGCCACCACCAGGTCCACCTCCTGATACATAAACCAAATGGCGTTTACTGAGATGATAAATGTTGGATTATTTTATCAGGGCTATATTACATAGTTTGAATTCATTTAGAGTATAAAACCTTTGAGGTTTCGCTACATACAATTGGCTGTTATTGTATACTGTTATACAGTGAGATATTGTCAAAAAATGTCACTGAACTCATTTAGGTGGTTGGGAATCAGACTCGTTGATGTTCGGCTTTTCATTTTGTCTTGTATAGTCTCACCTGTCTTGCCATCATCCCTATCATCCCATTCCATGAACCATCGGACATCTTGATTCCAAATTGTCTGTCAATGCTGAAGATTAGCTCATACCTTAACGTAGACACATAGCATATTTCATTAGTACAATAGTTTGTATCATAAATGCTTATTTAATTAGTTAGTCTATCGGTGAACAACTCATATTCAGGCAACTACTATTAGTAGTGCTAGTAATAGTATTTACATCATTATTTGGTCCATGAAATGTGCCATAGTCATAATATATCATCATTACAATGACAGTGAAATAAGTAATATTTCATATGCTGCATAGGCTGCTTTATAAAATACATTCTCATAAACAGCTCATTATAATGAAAGGTGAACAACTTACGTGAAATTTAAATGGCTTGCTAGGTCTTCCAATAAATCTATGCAGAACCCATGATAAGTTCCATTTTTTCTCATGGTGAAGGGACTGGACTGTAAAGAGGTAGAACTGCCACAGTCATTTATCAACCATCTTACACAGACATTGTATTGGATTCTTATAGACCAATGCAGCAATAAAGGGTGACATTTCAGAAAAGTTGTTTTTGAACATTTCAGAAGTGTGACTGACAAAAACATAAATATAACCTCAGAGTCCTTCATTCTAATATACTATTAGAAAGATAATTGTCTTGGGAATCTTCTGATATAAGATGTTCACAAATATAGCCACTACAGACAATGTTATGAGGATTCTGCTAAAACCAATGCAAATACAACTTTATTATGAAAAAGTCACCCTTTCTTGGTGCATTGGTCTATAGGTAGTAGTATACCTAGACATAGCTTCAGCTCACAATTCAAATACTATCTGATTACGATGCATAATACGCCATCAAAACTTTCTTTACAGCCGATGATAGTGTGGTGGTCCGTGACTATTCAACCATGTATATCAATGAAAAGCTGAATGTATTGTACACCCATATCCTATTAACACTGCAATATATCATGCCTTGCAAGTGTTGCGCTGATGAACTTGTGTGTGCCTGTATTGAAAGCAAGTAATTGTTATCTGTTGATACGCCAGACATAGATTATCATCTATAGATGTAACTTATTTGGGTGTTGCTACAAACCTGATTGACTCGCCATAATTCGTAAAAAACGAAAATTGTCTACTATGCCGTCTTTCATATGAATCAATGCTATATCTTGAGGACCATAGTCCATTGACATGTATCGTATTCATAATATCACTTTGTGAAGAAAATATGTTATAAACTCCAAAAAACCGCATACGCACTGTAGGATTTGTGATGTTTGCTCTCAGTGAGATCTGAACTGACTGACTACCAGAGTAAACAACAATGACTTCTATATATAATAACCTCGTGCTGTGGTCATGTGGACAGGTATAGGGTCGGCTTTTACCGCCCTAGAGTGGCACACAGAAATTAGGAGAGGACCAGATTTGTCTCCCGGAAACTGTGTATAGACTAAATAATGTAGTACTTGAGGCGGAAAAGCGGTGGTATTCGGAAATACTGTGTATGGGAACAGGACATATAACATTGTACCCCTGCACTAGTACAATACCATTATACACAAAAATGTAGAGTTAGCATCCTCGAATAAATACAACCTTGATTGTTTGATTCATGGTGACTATTTCCTCCAACTTATATGTCATCACACAAATCATGTATATGTATCAGAAAACTAAACCTACCAGTGCATGGGTCACTTTTAGATGCATCCCCTCAAAGTTGACAAACTTGTTCCTGATGAAGCCCGGGTGCCCTTGGTAATTGTCTCTGTACCTGCCCACCACTCTCCAAGCACCATGTCCCTCCCGGGTCCATACCTTGTACTCAGACCTCCAGCACCCTGCCTGTGTTGGAGAACATTAACACCTTGGCTGCATTAATGTGGTATACCATCTGAATGCATGCACATGTTTGTATGTAATAGATAGACTATGGTTATGAGAGGCTAGCCTCACACAACCATTGTCTATCTGTAAACCACAGCTGTGAGGTTATGTAAGTGGACATGACCAAGGTGTGAATTCCTTTGTCTTAGCCCTCCGCTGTGGTTTAAATATATATATGTATATGTTATAGGGTTTTTGCGAGGCAATGTTTTTGTTTTCATAAATTTAGGGTGATGTTTGTTTGTAGTAGTAAGAGTCAACTGCACCTTTTTAACTTGCCCAATAATATTCTAACAATATTGGCCTCACAGGACAGGTCGATCTACAAAATATGTGGCACAATCTGCGAAAAGGGCCCTTAGTGCACAGTGCATTAAGGTTCCTTTTCCCAAGATACATCATAATCATATCAAACTGAGCAGGACTACCTAGGATGTCTAGAATAATGCTGTATGTTCGGATAAATCAGCTTGATTGTACATTATTTAGGCTATATTTGGACGAAGCAATACACAAAAATAATTTGTATATTTATTTTCTTAAATTATAAAAAGGAAAAACAAAGTTTATACCTTGTAAACCGTAGGTCTGAGATCCCTGACAATGCTGACTTGATGTATACCGCTCAGGTCGAGTCCCAAAGTCAAGTTATCCCTGACAGGTTGAGTTGAGATGAGGTTATACACAGGCAGTAGAAGCCTTCTCTCCACACCACCTGCACTCCGGGCAGCAAGCAGCTCTTGTACTATACTCTAAATATGAACATATATGACTAAAGGTGCATCAAGTAGGCTGATAGGGTTGTGGACATTAGTTAATATTGTACAATCTGTTGTGAGATATACACTACCATGGGGCAGAGATTTGAAAGGATATTTTAACTTTTAAAAAGAAGAGTACTTTGAGTGTAATGACTTTGAAGCCATTCTTCCTTTCTATATCATCACCTGCAAAACACATTGGCTTCTTTCAATTCTTAGTTTTCATCTTCTTTTCTTTTCTGTAGAAGTGCTGTTTGGTGCTGTTCAAAACATAGCTACACCGACAATAACCATTAGTATGAAAATGTATGTTGTGGGTAAACCACAGCTAGACCCCGGCACACAGCATAATGGCTACAGTCAGGGCCAATCATGAGTCGCAGACGACTGTTCTAAGCCGTGACTAAGCCATTATCATCAGTACAGGGGTCTTGCACTGGTTTAACTAACTTATGCCACACACTGTGGTGAGTGTTTTTACACCTTTTGTAGGTCATATACAGTCCGGCTATTTTTTATGTTGTGACGGTGTGGTATAAGTCCTTTTTGTTGATTCCAAATTGCTTAGTAGTCAGTATATAACTTGTATGATGAAATGGCTCACTGGATTTATTTTTTTACCGTAGATCAGGAATTCCCCAGGGTGTAATACCTTACCTCAGTTATGTTGACATCACAGTTTATTATAATGTTACTTAAAGTTGTCTTGTGATACAAAAATGCTGTCCACAGAAGATTAAAATCCCAGCTTGAGCAGGAAAATGTCGCCAGAACCCCTGCCAGGTCTTCCAGGTCTCCACACCCTGGTTCCAGGATTTAAAAAATACACATTTATAATAGATAACTGCATATCACTGTTACAAAACCAACCTTTGGTGCAGTGATGCATGAATGCAATTCTTCCAAGCATACTCACTAGTAATGCATTCATGCATCATGCTAACCGGTTGGGAGTGTATCAACCCATAACTTTAGTATGATACAGAGATACAGCCATGGCAAGAAGGCTCTCAAATGCTAATACAACCAGATAAACCAAATGGTGTTGATGTACACCTGAGGGATAAGGTGGTACCACCAAATAGTTTCTCAGAAAATTTGTTAGTTTTGGGAATTCCAACCTCTGGCTGGGGGTAAAAGTGTTAAATGTATGCTTAATAATCTGGAGGTGTTTGTTATAGTTCAGGCAAAATATTTTATTGGTACCATGTGAACAGTGGAGGGTTATGGGGGTGAAACTGCACAAAATCAGCGTCTTGGTTTTGATGGCAATTTATACTCACTCTAGGCTGATATTTTTTATTTTGGGCCTATTATATAATTTTCTCTATTTCAATACCTAAAATATAATATATTCGCTTCGATCTCAGGGAACTTAAATTATTTCAAATAATAGACCAAAAGTGTGTGACATAGATTTTCTTAAGGCCTGACTGGGTATTTAGGGTGGTACCACCATAAGCATGATCAATGGATGTAGCCCTGGCCAGTAGACCTTCAAGGGATGCATTCATGCATCGGTACAAAAAAAATCATATCAAATTCAAATGTTATTTTAAAGACAATACCACCCTAAGTTTATGATTAACAGATACTTTAGCTGCAGTCATAAACATCACAGCTGACGAAATACATCAGGTACTAGATTCTTTAAAACTGAGAGCTGTTACTAAACTTGTTTAAACTTTAATGGGTAGCATTTTATACTTTAACAGTGATAATGATAGTATGCAGGGCACATCTGTCTGGCTATTTAGTACAAGAAATCTGCTAAAAAAATCTAAAGGGAGCATCTGTGTGTTGACTAATAGTGTCAAGCAGGCATTACTGTACCTTGTTGAGTGTTGTTTGTGATGATGGTGAGATGTCTAAGTCCACTCCCAGTGACTATGGTCTGTAGTATGTCAAAGACCTCCTGTGTTCTTACACACTCACACCCTGCCAATACAGGACCAGAGTTAAATGTAAATTGTACATCCTCATCCTCTGTAGAATGATGTATCAATGGAATGCCCCAGAAATCATTTATAAATATTAATCAACATCTTCTACTCTTGGATGGGCTTTCAGGCTTTCAGGCTTTCAGGCAGTAACCAAAGACTTCATCTTAGAACATATAAACCCCTACACACAAAGAAACATTTATTACTAAAAGTCATATTTAAGCCGATACATATTAAATCCACATATGTATCATGTCCATGCCAAATCTATCAAGAGGGTTAGTATGGTCTTACTTAAAATAGAGATGCAATGAAAGGTGCTGTACCAGTGTATTTACCACTTGAGCAATTCCTGACTTGACTTAGTAGAACAATAATCAACAGGTGCCTATAATCCATGCCAGCTGCAGCTGAATGTATAATGTTACACATCACATAACGGAGCACCAACACAGCTCTGGCGAGTAATTCTTCGGAACTGCATAGGTTTATCATGGCTACTCTACAAAAAAGGGGTGCAAATCTTTTGGTCCCCCCCCTCAAGAGGGGTCCAAATCTTTTTGGTCCCCCCCTTTCCAGGGGTCCAAATTTGTACATAAGAAATATTGTTAGGGAAATGTGATGTACATCAAATCTAATCATTTTTTAAGTTTTTAATTGATATAACCCAATGCTTTAAATTGAAGCTTAAGGCTTAGTTTTATAAACTTGCAGGTACTGGTTACTTACTTGGTGTGTTCAGCACGTGCAAGCTCACTTGGACGAGCCTGCCTGGTACCTTGGACTTGGTATTGTAAATGAATAGCTTTAGCACACTGCAGCTGGCTATTGACACAGCCTAAAGTCTATGAGGCCACTCAAAAAAGATTATCAGCTTTGCGGATACTGCCCACATCAGTTTAAAAGGGCTGCATGGTTGCTTATTATTTGGTATTTTCATAAAAATTACTTCAAAACTCCTGCAGTGAAGAAATTTTATTATTTGATCTATCCAATTGCATTCTTATAGAATTAAAAAAGGGCCGCCCTCATGGCCCAAAAATAGCAATATCAATATTTTTTTAAACACGCTCTCTCACACTTCTTTTTTCCTTAAAAGTATCTGCAAAGCTGATAATTCATTTGGAGTGGCCTAAGGTAGTCTGGTATCAGCCTGCCATTCACCTAATACATCATCAATAGATCACATGTATTCACAAGAGGCACGCTTCTGTAAAGGTAGGCACAGGTAGAACGTGTACATTTGGTATCGGTGCCCATTAGTCACTGTTGGTTTACATCTCACATGTACAGCATTGTATTTACTGTATGTATGTCAACACTGTGCACAACTCTAGTCCATTCACAATGAACCCACGACAAACTCTCTTATCAATAAATAGTCAGCAAAATGCCTTAATGCATCATGCACTTGGTCATCATGATGCATGAATGCAGCCCTGGCGAGCAACTTGTAATTCTTCCCATCATGTCTATAAGATGTTGTTCATGAAGTATGTCACAATTTTAGGGGCATTTTGGACACCACCCTAACCACTTTGTCACACTTTTCCTCATGCCATAACCTCCCATCCCATCATGTGTGACCAAATTTATGGACAGCCCCTTACCTATATTATTGCCCGCCCCCACTAAGTGCCCTATGTTTGACCAGCGAGACCCGTGCCATGAATGTTTACAGGCTGTGATGGGAGTTGTCACACCTTAGTGCAGGCTGGGAAAGGCCACAATGCCTCAATACTCTACAACCATTTGTATTGACAGTACATACATTAAGCCCCGCAGAGCAGCTCATGTCAAAGTTCAAGTTCAATACATGTATTAGCCATAAAGAATCAAAGGTTTTTACATTTGTTTGAAGTCATGGTACAATTTTACAATTTGTCCCTCGTACATTTAATGCTTAACATGGTATTATTGAACCTTTTCGTGAGGTCTTTATCAATAATGAGTGAACACAGCGTATTGGTGCATTGTGTAGGCAATTGATGAAGAATCTTGGGGCATCACCTTCTAATTGAAGAGTTAAATGCTTCACCTGATCTTGCCAGTACATATGAATGGATGGAGAAAACAGCAAGGCTGTACTGACCTACATCAGACTGTAGTCTTTATGCAATCAACACTCTGTTTACCATCACCCTTGCCCACCTCACCCTACCAACATCCTACATACCATTCCACACTCCGGTTCTACTGGTGATCAGGACTGAATTTATGCATCGTGATAACAAGCAGATGAGAGCTTGCAATACTTCAAAATCCAATACCAAATTAGGTTAAATACCCAATACTGATTTCGCTCCACTCCAAGCTCTCTCACAGTTGACAACGGTTATTTATATATATACATGCAACCAAAACCCCATCCCTGGCTCTTGCCTTACTCTACCAACATCCTATTCCTCACTCCTCCTTCACGGGTGAGTTACTCCCTAAGGCTGGATTTGTGCATTTTGATGACCAAGAGCAGAATGCATGAAAGGACTATGCAGCCTTTAAAAGGTTAATATCAGATATCCATTGCCCCTCCACTCCACCGTCTCTAAGAAGAAACTAAAGCTATGCCAGTGGTTGCAGTGTCACTTACATGTATTTAGCACCACCAGGGGGCACCAGAGATGTGTCAGGTGTGACATACAGTGGGTGATAATGGGGGAATTACCACGGTTTGCTTTCACGGCCTGCTCCCAGGGGGCTCTGATGGTGGCTGATGATATCATAGGGGTGACACTTGTAGAGCTGGGGGTGTTAGAGGGGGAGGACTCCGAGGGAGTCATAACAGACGTGTGTCTAACGACCACTGTGTAGATATAAGGGTGCAGAGGTCATGAACCAAGAATGACTGCTTCACAATCACAGGCTATTAGAAAACCTGCCAGACACCGGCTATAGCCGGAAAAAAGTCTGCTGGTCCAGCAGAGAGACCGCTACTGCCAGACGTGTGTCTAGCGTGACCTGACCAGTGTCAGCAGGCCTTAGGATGCAGTCATCATCAACCAATTATGACTTCTCTGTATATTTGGCTTTACCTTTCTCCCTTTCTTTGTTTCTTATCTGTATTCCTTTCATTGTTTCTGTCACTCAGGTCTCAAAGTTGGGCATCACTTTCTTGGTGAAATTCTCTCACCCTCAACCAGTGCAATGTCTGACCCTCTACCATGGTGACTGAGTCACCGAGGGGGTCATGCATCGGGCCCAAAGTGGGAGGGGAGTATTTTTCCGCAAATTTTTTTATTTCAGGTCACAAAGTTGACTACATATTCTGTATTTGAGATTTTATGTGCCTTCCATATAAAAAAAATCACTTGTCTCTTAACACGGAAAAGTATATTTCTCCAAGTAATTAATCAAATTTAGGCTGTTGCTCTACAAGAAAATTTCTTTAGAAGTAATGACCATGAGATGACTACATGCCTAGATGAAGTAGATCTATAGGCCTGGGGTTAATTGGAACTCAATGCGTAGTAAAATAAGAACAAGTTTGTTTCTCACAAAGGATGAAGTCATTATATATATTTACACGATGTAATATAACCATATTTACCCCCCCTATTATTATCATTATTATTTACAGTGCATGCATGTATTTACTCCAGTTATGGATGATTAATTGGTGTGTTTGTGTGGTGTGCCTCTGCACCACCCTTCCCTCCTCCAGGTTCTTGGAATCAGTTCCAGACAGGAGGATGGGAGGGTGGTAGTGGTCTGATGAGGTTGACAGGGGGTGATTAGTGAGTGGCTATTGAGGTTGAACCAATCAGGGCAGAGGTACCACCATTTTGGGGCCTGAGGTGAGGGCTGTGCATGCTAGGCCCCTCCCTCTGGGCTGGAGGAAGGGCCAATATGGTGAGCTGCTCAGAGCTGGAAGATCAGAGGAAGGAGAGCAGGCCCTGTGTTAACATCTGAAGAAAGTGGAGGTGCAGTCAGTGGGTAACCACTGACATATGTTGGACTTGGTGGTCAAGAAATAAAGAACCTGGTTAATTCTATTTACTCTCAGAGTTGTTATGTTACAACCACACTTGGGAGTAAAGATAAACGGACCAGGCCTGGCTGTGCAAAGAAATAACCGCTGAGGTGACATAAGTTAGTTAATCCATAGCGTTGTACTGGGATATTGGCTTAGTATTAGTTGAATACACTTGACTGTGACTCGTGATCAGTCTTCACTGTCACCTATATCCTGAGTACAGGGCTCTGGCTGTGGTTAAACTACAACACACATGATAATAATGGTCCTCATTTAGGTTCTCAAGAGGAGAATGGATACCAACATTCTGCATATTATTTGAACCATTTGTAATGAATAAATTGCCAGTTTTCACATTTGGAGCTCTCCATATCTGATGACGCAACACTTATTAGACCTCAAATTAGACTTCCTGAAGTATTTTCCAACAAGTCTTCCCATATGATACACACTCCATACAGAACACAGCAGCAGATAGAGTAAGGCCTGCCAGCAGCAGGATGAAGATGGTCTTCACATGGTCCAGACTGATATTTATAGACACTTTTTGTGTGCCCTGCTTTATGTCCTCACATGTAGATTTGTAGAAGTGCCTCCTCTGATACTTCAGGGTTAATCCAGAGGACACAGCTGCCATAACCATGTAAATAATTAAGCCAAAAACAGGTAATTCATCAATTCTGGCATGAAAATATATCCATAATACATTAATAATGGTGGCTTTCCTTTTAGCATAGCTATGACATCCATATTTAATCGTATTGTGCCATAATTCTGACTTTAACTATCGTTCGATGCGACAACATTTGGCAATCTCGTCGATTCGCACCGCCCATATTTTGTCACGCCGAGGAACAATGCATCAATTTTCAAAATTACAGATCAAATATGAAGGGTAAGTCCACAATTTTTGTTGATATGTATAGATTAGGCTCCCTCCATTTGGGGGGTGAAATTGCGGACAGCTCAGTAGCCGGGTTATTCCGCAAAATGACAAAGACCGGGCTCTAAACTTGCCAAGACCAAAAAACAGAGCCAATGATCAAATGATAGAAGTTTGAATGACAGCGTGGGACTGTATTATCCCTGGGTTACTGTCTCCAAAAGGCATCAACAATGGCCAAGTGGTTGCTGAGAAAATTGATGTTTCTGGGGTTGAATTTGTCAATCAAAATGTGGAATTTCCGAGTACCGCGATGTCCGTAAAAAGCGTGTTCCACTCTGTTTAGGGCTTGACTGAGGCCAGAAATGAAACCCTGACAAAATTCTGATCGAAATGCACTATTTACATGTCCAAATCAGACAAGATTTCATGTTTTCAATTTATTGCCAGTCATGTGTATTTGGGTGAAGCAAAAAAAAATTGACCCCCCCCCTTCGGAAATCACCCTTAGTCATTACCCTGAAGCCACATATGTTCGACAAACATCTGGTTCAGAGCCTCAGGTCCCCAAAGTCATTTCCATGATAGCCGCATGTAGCGACAGGGCCCTGGTAGCTGTTTACCTGATACTAAGCCGCATGTACTTTTATAAGATCTATAGATCTACCAGTGCTGGTCTCTTCACTAATAGTAGATTGGTAACCGGGGGGGGGGTTTCTTCGTTAAAAGTACATGGTCAGACCCGAGGAGGGATAAATAATCTCTCTTCACTAATAGCAGATTGTTAAACTGGGGGGGGGGGTACCTTTAACCCGAAGAGGGATAGAAAATTGCATGCGCTGCTCTCTTTGCTAATAGGGGGCGGGGGCGGGGGCGGGGGGGGCGGCACCCTTCGCTACTCCTGGGCTGACCCGGGGAGGGATAAAAGATCACATGCGCTGGTCTCTTTGATGATAGTAGATTTTAACCCGGTTAACACCATTGATTAAAGTACCCTTTCTTTTTGACAGGTCAAGATCTAGACTGCAGTGGACAACTTGGCTACCCCCACTGTTTCCTGAGACACCATCTATAGATCTACCAAAAACATGACAGTCACATTCACAGGTTGACCACTTCAATGTTAAGGTAAGCTTATTTCATACTGTCTGGCATTATATTTACATATACCATGCACTTTGACAACATGTCTAGCATTATAGGACGAGATATTGTGGTTATATTCTGAAAATTGAGTGTCCTGGGGTTAAATTTGTCAATCAGAAATGAAATTTCCAAGTACCGCGATGCCCCTTAAAAACCGTGTACCACTCTGTTTAGGGCTTAGCTGCACATTTTTTCCATTTCATTTTGGTTTATTTAGTGGGGCTTTTTTTACCAAATATCCACCAAAAACAAAAAGGAATGCATTAAGATGTGGTTCAGATGTGGCCCAAGTATAGCACTATACAGTGTATTTTCAATGGGGGAATTATAGCGTGCACTCCAAAATTAGCAGATTGAGCCATATATCTGATGATTAGTTGAATTCTAAGCTGAATCCTAGGGAATAAGATTAGATAAAGTAGGTAGGACATGAAGTATTACCATAAGGAACATTATGGTTCATTTTTAACTAAATTGATTTTTGAGCCCTGATCCTCGGACCATGTCACTTTAACAGATGATGGCCAAGCCAACCCTTTTACCTTGAGTTTATTGCCACCTTAAAGAGACATAATAGTGAGCTGTAAAGTTGTTTGGGAGTAGTCCAGAAAGACCCCACTGTGTTTTTGACCTGACACAAGATAGATAAAGGCTATGTGTATAAAAGGTTCTGGACAGAGTGTAGCCCTGTACCAGGGATGCCCAGTGTTTCAATTCTTTCGTAATTTTACGATTTTTGACCCCGTATTACGCCCATTACGATTTTAGATATCAAATTATTCAAGTATCTCTGGGATGTAAATGGATCATACTGAGTAATGGGATAAATAGCCTACTAGGAATACACACAATGAGAATAAAACTAGTTGGTCATAGAGCAAACAGATCTAGAAATACTTATTTATCACTGTAGCATTGAGGAGCAAACAAAATTAATGATAAATCATGTATTATGCACCAGATGACGACTTCAGTGAATCATTAGAACCCATTCATGCATCATGCTGACCCTTCAGAAATGGCTTATTATTGTTGTGATTTTTTTTACGATTTTTGCCAACTATTGCTTCGATTTTGGGGTCCCGAAATCGTAAGAAATACGATTTTGGGGTGGGGTAACTTGGCATCCCTGATGTGTGAAGTGTCAGTAATAGTTACAACACGACAGCCTCAAGTAGAGATCCCACAGCCAGACATACTACTTATTAGTCTGCAGGATACACATAACAAGCTGTAAAGTTGTTTAAATGTAAGAATGGGTACTCTGAAACACAACACTTAATTAGCTACTGGCATGGAGCAATAATGCTAAAAGCTATGGGTATAAAAGGTTCTGGACAGAGTGTAGTTCTGTTTGAAGCGTCAGTACTATTTACAACACGTCAGCCTCAAGTAGAGATCGCACAGCCTGAGCAGCTACTGAGGACCTCCCCCATCAGCTACACTCTTCACACATACTGCTTATTAGTCTGCACCTTTAGTGTTACACCAGGCAACCAGGGATCTGCCTGGAGAGTACACTGCCGTGTTACTGTATGGATGGCTATCTGACTGCTTAATGCCCATGTTGGGCAATCTGCCTATATGCAGGGGTCATTAATTACACTAGTGATAACACTTTATCTGGCACCTTTGTGAAACATCTATAGAAATATGTAATTAGAGTCTAGGCCAGTATTGTTGTAGATGATAATCTAAAGATATTTCAATCTACAAATTATCCATCCATTTTTGTTTATTTTTCTGTAATTCTTTATTTGAAATGCTGCAATACAATTACATTTAATGCATGATTGAACAGCTGATGAGTGACTCAACAGTGCTGCAATCATGCATCATATGCACCGCAGAAAGCATGCTGCACCATTGGACAGCTGATCATCCATGATCAGCCTCTACACCACTACCCAGTAAACAAAAAAACGTAATACAACATTTTTATAATGTTATATAACGTTTCTCTAAGGCTCCTTACTATAGCATAACGTTATATAAAATTTAAAACATTATTTTGACGTAAAATAGCGGTTTTTGTTCGCAAGGTAACCATATCTATAGACAGACCTAACCCCCCCCCTCCACACACACAGCAATCCCAGAGTGGCTGCAGGCATGAAATACAGCTGAGGGTTATTTCAATGGTGTGTGAGATGTAGGTTCATTAGTTTAACTCACTGAGTTTATATTACATGGCATAAAAATGGTTGATATGCATTTTGTGATTGATAGATATGATTTACTCTTTTTTTTTGGCATTGGGATGAATGTAGTGGATCTGTAAATACTGTGTATTAAGTAGTGTATCATTATGTAGTGATGCATAGGTACATTATTACACAGAACATTGTATTGAATTAAATTGATATATAATGAATTGTAAATCATTTCACATCAGCCCTCCCACTTACAAATGTAGATACTGTGATGTGAAAAAAAGCCAGACTCAACATATTCCGTTTTAAAATCATTCTGTGAATATCACTGTTGTGAATTATCAAGGCAACGTATTAAATGCATGTTCAAGGCAATGTATAAAAATGATTATGATGAACTAAACATTGGTCTGTATTAGTCCATGGGTCTGTATTAGTGCATGGCTATTGTCTTGTTTTCCATCTTGGAGCCTATGCTATTTAGCTGCAGTCTCTGAATGCCAGTCCAATATTAGTCCATCAATTATTCATTGTTATATCTAAATTGAATTGATCTATCCTATGTGTCAATAGCCACTGAGGAAGTGACTATGGCTGTGGTCAATATACAAGAATAATCTGTAGACTGTGTGACTATGCAGGCACTGCAGGACAATCATATCAATAATAGATGATGTATGTATTACTCTGGATAAGGGCTAGGGCCAAAAAAGAAAAAAAAGGTTTGTTTCAGGTCACCCAACTGACCCTGTCAAAACAGGTCCGACCCTACTTTTTTTTCATGCAATTTTGAAGAAGTTTTATCCCTTTTTGGTCAATTTCAGGGTCTTTAGAGCGGCTGGCTAGTACTGACCTACAGACCCTACATTTTCTTGCCATGTTACCTGAAACATACCATTCTTTTTCGGCCTAGTGGTGACTGCTATTTCCCACCAGCTAACCCCTTGAAGACCTGCATGATTATTTGATTTCTTGTGTTTTATTGCTGTCATGATGCATGAATGAAACCCTTCGATGCATTAATGTTTTAATGCTTTGGCCATTATCTCATCGTAAGAGGATTAAATTTCAGATACTGTTATGCATAGCTCCTATATATATATGTCAATAAAATATATGGTTGAAATTACGATGTATTGGAATATGTGAGCAATTATATTGATATTTTCAAATAATTGAAATGAGGCCTGAGACCTGAGGCCTTATTCCATAACGCACTAATAGATGAATTCAGTTCCTGTACCACCCCAATAGTCCTATTTAAATTACAAGGAAGCTTCCTGATATGGATCCCTTGTGGCAATATCCCACGGTTATCCCTCTAAACCGATCCATCTTCCATACAAGTGTTGATGACTTGCATGGATGAGGCTATTTGAATGCCTGTGTAATCAGTAATTAAGGTGGTGTGTGGGTGGGTAATATATCACACCACTGATAACAAGATTGTGCACAAACAGCCATGGGAAGGGACAGTTAAAGGTATACCACATAAGGCCAAGAGAAAAGGGTGTTTCAGGGCTACATAGTCTTTGCCCTGAAAATTAGCCGAAAAATTCACTTGCAAAATTCAGTGCTGAATTCTTTTGCGGATTTTTGTTGATTTAAAAAGATTGATGGCAATCATTTGCCATATCCATTAAAAGACTACCTTCCTGAGTAAAAAGATGAATGACCCTCAACTAAATTTGCCATCTGATCGTCAGTAAATGGTTAGAAGCAAGAGTCATATGTTGGTTCATGTATTGATCACTAGGGGTCACCACCTACCCTCTCCTCACCTGTGCCCAGGTATAACTGGGTCACAGCTGATCTCCCCTCTCAGGCAGGCAGACAGGGCAGCCAGGCAGCTGGCTGCATTATTTCTTTTTTCTCTCAAGATGGTTGTCTGTGTGGCCTGTAGTGGCACATACAATGGCAATAGCAAGAGCTGCAGCCATTGTGGGGTGCCCAACCCTGCCAGGGGCACCAAACAGGCAGATGAGCCAAAGGCAGTTGGGGGATCCCAGCTGCCGGGGGTGACCGGCAATGGAGGCTCCGAAGGAGACCAGGAGACCAGCAGAGCGTCTACCCCCCAGCCGGGGCAAGACCCGAGGGACAGCCGCCAACAAGATCTGTCATCACTGAAGGACGCTGAGTTGGATGTGCAGATCGAGGCTATGGAGCAGGCTAAGACTACAGACACAGCAACAGAGGAAAGGAGGCAGAAACAGAGGAGACTCAAGGAAGTAGAGTTAGAACTTGCGGCTATTCAAGCTTCGGCTAAAAGACTCACCCGTGAAGCCATGTCCCCGGTGGTTCAAGGCGTTGGAGGTGCCGGAGATGCTTTGCTTAGGTCTGAGGATAGCCGCGGAACAGCCTTATACTACGCGGACGAGGGCACCAGCGGAGGCAGGGTGCTCGCTTTCTCGGGGGACGACGCGGACTGCAGAAATTCGTCTCTGTCCGCAGACCAGAAGCTCGGCGTGCATGCGCAAACCAAGATGGCCGGCCCGCACTTCCGCCCAGACGAAAACAAAGGGAATGAAGTCGCTTTTTCACAGATTTTGGCAGATCGGAAGCGAATTAAGTCTCAAAAGTTGTCGCAATCAAAAGAGCATGGTCAATTACCCCCGCCCCCCAGCCCTCAAAGCCGTCGCAAATGTCGCAGCAAGGTTGGTTGGGAGACTTTTATGCGACCAGCGGTGAGGTCGGACAGCCTCCACATACCTCGGCAAGTAGTGTGCTTCATCCCTGGGTGCTGGGCGGCTCCACGCTTCATCACGGACACCTGGGGAGCTTCACGCTTCATCCTGGTACAGTCAGTCTGACAGTTGTAAGCAACCTGAGGGTGTGTTTAGGCCTGCTGGGGCCCTGACACCCTCTCAGCTGTCTGATCTTACCAATGAAGGGAAGCATGGACACACCCAACAGCAACAGGAGCAGTACCAACAGCAGGTGTTGGGGCAGCATCAACAACAGCAGCAGCAACAGCAGCAGTTTGCAGACCCCTCCTATGCAGAGTTTCTGCTGTGGAGACAGCAGCAACAGTGGGCTGGGTTGGCAGGGGATGTGACCCCTTCTACCCAGTCTACACTACACAGTCAGCAACCCCTACACCATCAGCAGCCTCCTGCTCCCCAACCAGGGGCAAGTCAGGTGGCCATGGACTTGATCAAGCAGCAGCAGCAGATGCTGCAGCAGATGCAACCATTGCATCATCATCCGCCACAACCTGACCCTAGTCAGGGCTTCAGGACTCTTCAAGCTGGTCTCAGGTCGGCGGGCCTGAATGCTGCTTCACTTGGGCTGATCGGAGGAGACTTCAACAACCTGTTCTCAGCCCAGGGTGGAGTGCAAGGTATGGATGATATGTTTGTGCATGTATTTTTATGCGGAAGCCGGCAAGCCTAAACGATCAGCTAACTGGCTTAGACCGGATTATCACCTGGAGTTGGATAAAAAATTCTCGGAGATATCCCTATGCGAGTTATTGTACGGTATGCAGGGCGTATATGAAATGCTTCTAGAGAAAAATATCCCTGAAATTCCGGCCTCCTCGTATCCTAAACACATCAGGTATGTTAAGCTGAAGGCCCAGACGAACTGCTTAGCGGTCCTTTTTGAGTGTCCTGATTATGTTGTTTGAATCTGCCAAGATTATCTATTTAGATCACAAATATACGGTAAGTACCAAAGGGGTGTTTGGCTAGATATCAGGAGGTTCTGCTATGACTGTCAGGATGCACATTTTTTCCATTTCATTTTGGTTTATTTAGTGGGGCTTTTCTACCAAATATCCACCAAAAACAGAAAGGAATGCATTAGATCAGACAGACTTCATGTATGTATCATACCAATGAAAATTATAATGCATCAAAGCTCTAGATGACCCTTATAAGGTTAAGTGGTGGTACTTTAAGAAATCCTAAAGCACTTGTTATACTTGGTAATTTGCCATGGCTTTTGAAATAGCTAAAAGGAAAATGTCATATCAAAATGAAAAACTTATCCACTCATTACCCTCAGCAATACCCTGCAGGTGCCAATAAGACAGGTTGTCCTGCCTGGATAGAGGAGCAAATATTGGATGTGGTTCATGGCGATCCAACCCAGATCCTACCCACAGCTGTCCACCTTGCACTATGTCTGTGTATGAAGCTTGCAGCACATGTATTAACCCTTTATTTGAACATAATGTAGTACTGTACTGCTCAGAATAGTGGCAAAATGATGGCCCACCCTTATGTTTCAATCAAAGGTATACAATAAATCATTTCCCTGTCCACCATTTATTAACAGATGATGGTCAAGCCAACCCTTTTACCTTGAGTTTATTGCCAGCTTAAAGAGACATAATAGCGAGCTGTAAAGTTGTTTGGGTGTAGTGATTGGTATCCAGAAAGACCCCACTGCGTTTCTGACCTGACACAAGAAAGATAAAGGCCATGTGTATAAAAGGTCCTGGACAGAGTGTAGCCCTGTGTCAGGGATGCCAAGTGTTACAATTTTTTCTTAATTTTTTAACGATTTTTGACCTCCTATTACGCCCATTACGATTTTATTTACGATATCAAATTATTCAAGTATCTCTGGGATGTAAATGGATCATACTGAGTTATGGGATAAATAGCCTACTATGAATACACACAATGAGAATAAAACTAGTTGGTCATAGAGCAAACTGCAAATTTATCACTGTAGCATTGAGGAGCAAACAAAATTAATGATAAATCATGTATAATGCACCAGATGACTACTTCAGTGAATAATTCGAACCCATTCATGCATCATGCTGACCCTTCAGAAATGACCCATTATTGTTACGATTTCTTTACGATTTTAGCCAAATATTGCTACGATTTTGGGGTCCCAAAATCGTAAGAAAAACGATTTGGGGTGGGGTAACTTGGCATCCCTGCTGTGTGAAGTGTCAGTAATAGTTACAACACGACAGCCTCAAGTAGAGATCCCACAGCCAGACATACTACTTATTAGTCTGCAGGATACACATAACAAGTTGTAAAGTTGTTTAAGTGTAAGAATTGGTACTCGGAAACACAACACTTAGTTACCAGCATGAAGCAATAATGCTAAAAGCTATGTGTATAAAAGGTTCTGGACAGAGTGTAGTTCTGTGTGAAGTGTCAGTACTATTTACAACACGACAGCCTCAAGTAGAGATCGCACAGCCAGACATACTACTTATTAGTCTGCAGGATACACATAACAAGTTGTTAAGTTGTTTAAATGTAAGAATGGGTACTCTGAAACACAACACTTAATTAGCTACTGGCCTGGAGTAATAATGCTAAAAGCTATGGGTATAAAAGGTTCTTGACAGAGTGTAGTTCTGTTTGAAGCGTCAGTACTATTTACAACACGTCAGCCTCAAGTAGAGATCGCACACCCTGAGCAGCTACTGAGCACCTCCCCCATCAGCTACACTCTCCACACATACTGCTCATTAGTCTGCACCTTTAGTGTTACACCAGGCAACCAGGGATCTGCCTGGAGAGTGCACTGCTGTGTTACTGTATAGAGGGCTATCTGACTGCTTAATGCCCATGTTGGGCAATCTGCCTATATGCAGGGGTCATTTATAACACTAGTGATAACACTTTATCTGGCACCTTTGTGAAACATCTATAGAAATATGTAATTGGAGTCTTGGCCAGTATTGTTGTAGATAATAATCTAAAGATATTTCAATCTATAAATTATTCATCCAATTTTGTTTATTTTTTTGTTAATTTTTATTTGAAATGCTGCAATACAATTATATTTAATGTATAATCGAACAGCTGATAAGTGACTCAACAGTGCTGCAATCATGCATCATGTGCACCACAGAAAGCATGCTGCACCATTGGACAGCTGATCATCCATGATCAGCCTCTACACCACTACCCAGTAAACAAAAAAACGTAATTCAACATTTTGATAATGTTATATAACGTTTCTCTAAGGCTCCTTACTATAGCATAGCGTTATTTAAAATTTAAAACATTATTTTGACATAAAATAGCGGTTTTTGTTCGCAAGGTAACCATATCTATAGACAGACCTAACCCCCCCCCTCCACACACACAGCAATCCCAGAGTGGCTGCAGGCATGAAATACAGCTGAGGGTTATTTCAATGGTGTGTGAGATGTAGGTTCATTAGTTCAACTCACTGAGTCTGTCATAAGTGCTGATCAGATGATTGTGAACGATCATCTGATCCAACAGATTTTCCTAAGTCTACAGATCTATCTGTCAGTAGCACTATTAGAAAACCAGAAAAGGCTGTTGCTCACCATATTGCATGAACTGGATGCCAATATGTACACTATAGAAAGTATCATCATAATATTGGTATCATCATTTGCTGGGAAAACTTTCATTGCAGTTAATGGTACCACATTTTATAATACATGGCATAAAAATGGTTAATATGCATTTTGTGATTGATAGATATGATTTACTCATTTTTTTTGGCATTGGGATGTATGTATTGGATCTGTTAATGCTGTGTATTAAGTAATGTATCATTATGTAGTGATGCATAGGTACATTATTACGCAGAACATTGTATTGAATTAAATTGATATATAATGAATTGTAAATCATTTCACATCAGCCCTCCCACTTACAAAATGTAGATACTGTGATGTGAAAAAAAGCCAGACTCAACATATTCCGTTTTAAAATCATTCTGTGAATATCACTGTTGTGAATTATCAAGGCAACATATGAAATGCATGTTCAAGGCAATGTATAAAAATGATTATGATGAACTAAACATGGGTCTGTATTAGTCCATGGGTCTGTATTAGTGCATGGCTATTGTCTTGTTTTCCATCTTGGAGCCTATGCCATTTAGCTGCAGTCTCTGAATGCCAGTCCAATATTAGTCCATCAATTATTCATTGTTATATCTAAATTGAATTGATCAATCCTATGTGTCAATAGACACTGAGGAAGTGACTGTGGATGTGGTCAATATACAGGAATAATCTGTAGACTGTGTGACTATTCAGGCACTGCAGGACAATCATATCAATAATAGATGATGTATGTATTACTCTGGATGAGGGCTAGGGCCAAAAAAGAAAAAAAAAGGTTTGTTTCAGGTCACCCGACTGACCCTGTCAAAATAGGTCTGACCCTACTTTTTTTTCATGCAATTTTGAAGAAGTTTTATCCTTTTTTGGTCAATTTCAGGGTCTTCAGAGCTGCTGGCTAGTACTTTCATGTTTAAAAAAGATCTGACCTACAAACCCTACATTTTCTTGCCATGTTACCTGAAACATACCATTCTTTTTGGCCTAGTGGTGACTGCTATTTCTCACCAGCTAAACCATTTAAGACCTGCATGATTATTTGATTTCTTGTGTTCTATCGTTGTCATAATGCATGAATGAAACCCTTCGATGCATTAATGTTTTAATGCTTTAGCCATTATCTCATCATATGAGGATTAAATTTCAGATACTGTTATGCATAGCTCCTATATATCAATAAAATATATGGTTGAAATTACGATGTATTGGAATATGTGATCAATTATATTGATATTTTCAAATGATTGAAATAAGGCCTGAGGCCTGAGACCTGAGGCTTTATTCCATAACACACTAAAAGATGAATTCAGTTCCTGTACCACCCCAATAGTCCTATTTAAATCACAAGGAAGCTTCCTGATATGGATCCCTTGTGGCAATATCCCACGGTAATCCCTCTAAACCAATCCATCTCCCATACAGGTGATGGTGTCTTGCATGGATGAGGCTATTTGAATGCCTGTGTAATCAGTAATTAAGGTGGTGTGTGGGTGGGTAATATATCACACCACTGATAACAAGATTGTGCACAAACAGCCATGGGAAGGGACAGTTAAAGGTATACCACATAAGGCCAAGAGAAAAGGTTGTTTCAGGGTTACATAGTCTTTGCCCTGAAAATTAGCCAAAAATTGACTTGCAAACTTCAGTGCTGACTCACCGACAACAGCATCACATTGACTTTGAAATAGCCTTAAAACTACTTTTTTCAAAATTGGATAACAATTTTTACGGCCAGCCCTCGTTTGCTAGGTAGGGTTGAGAATTCATTTGCAAACTTCAGTGCTGACTCATCAAAAAGTCAACTCGTGAACTATCAGATTGACTCTGAAATAGCCCAAAAATTACTTGAAACCTCTTTTTTTAAATTGTTTAAAGATTTATAGGGTTTGGGTCGGGTGACCTGAAACACATCTTTGTTTTTAGATTGACCAACAATTTTCCTTAATGACTCTTATGGAACATAAAGAAAAGAAGAAAAGGCTATGCCACTGGGTTTATTTGCCTTTTGGAGGACATTCATATTTGATTGCATTACATATTGGCCCTTATGAGAAGATCTTATTTTTCTACAATTTCCTCACAGAAAGAAATCCCCCAACGTTTTCTCCATGAAAATGCAGGCATGCATTCATATGATCAGTAGGAACATGTTGAAGACAAGCAAGAATAGGATCACGGGCAAAATGAAATTGGCCTGAATCAATCGGAAAAAAACTAATCTATATATACTATATGAGCCTATTAGCCAAGGTATGGAATTAAATGGTAGATAAAGGTGGATCATATTAGTGAGAGAAATCTGCAAATATCATGGTTGCAGGTAGTTTCGTTTTTTTGCCACCAGGTGCCATATACATTGATTGTTGGGTATACCTTTAAAGCTATTTCACGTAGGATGGGACGTAGCTAATTGGAATTTTTAATAGGTTAAGAACGCCTGTATAGATTTCTTATACTGCATAAATGTTTACACTGAGGTATATTGAATATGCTTAATAATTTACTCGAATCATATATATATATATATATATATATTTATATATATATATATATATTTATATATATATATTTATATATATATATATATATTTATATATATATATATATATATAATTTGAATAAATGACATTTAAAGTCACTTTATATGGCATTACATAAGTTAAAGCCGGTTAAAGTGTTAAAGGCATTTAAAATTTGCTTTGATCGAAACATTCATGCAATGTTATAAATAAACTTTCAGCATATAATAATTATATATAATTTGAGTAAATGACATTTAAAGCCACTTAACATGGAAATATTCATGCAGTGTTCTTAATACCTTGTTGTTACCCCCACTCACCCACTGCCCCCTGATATAATCAGTCTGCCACATCCTGACCAGCCCCTATCTGGTAATAGATGGCTAGTCTCTTATTGATACCTGCCCAATATTAACACAGTGGCTAACACAACCCCATAAACCTGCTGGGGATGAAGAGGGATTGTGTATATCAGTTGGTGATTACAGGTATTGCAGAAACAGCTGCTCTGGGATCCGTGCTTAATGATTACACCCTTTAAGGACAGCATGATGCATTAATGCATCAAATAGAGTAACTCGCCAGTGCTGCATTCAAGCATCATGCCAACCCTACAGGGTTGATACCATATGAAGGGTCAGCACCGGTGACTACTCGCTGGGATGATGTGATGCATGAATGCAGCATTAGCGAGTTACTCCTTAGAAGTGTTTGCATACATCATGATGACAAATGGGTGTGGGCTATACTTGTCACCAACATACCAAACCTAAAAATATAAATTAGTTTCCCTAGTCCCCACATGAGGTCACCTGTGCTCCAAAATAGGGCCACCCCACCACGGATGACGTTCTTAATGGGTCACTCCCCTCTGTTGGTAGAATAGTGAACTAACATAGCATAGTGTTGTGGAGCTACATTCCTACCAGACTCGCTCAACCAGAACCTTTTTCCACAGTAAGGGCTCCAAAAGGGACTGGTGGAGCTGCTATATTTAGATTGTTACTTCCTGCAAGACTCTGCACAGGAACTGGTGTACAGGATTTGATTGGACAACTCCCGAAGACAAGCTAGTCAAACAAGGTTTTTATATGAGTTTGCACAGACTCTACTATTTTAGAGTTGGGGCCTGAGACTGCATTCCTACGGGGAAATCCCTTTGACCTCACTTAGTATTCATAAAATGTTGGTTCTGAAATCCTTGAATTCATCAGCTAAAGAGTCACTGCTAGATACTGAGGAGAGGGGGATTACTGACTACAATACTGATAATGCAATGCACTGGGTCTCTGGCATACCACTACAGGCTCTCCTCTTTTTTTTCAAACTGTTAGTGACAAATATGCAAATTAACCTCAATAGCCTACATTGTAATATAGGCTCTTTCAAAGATAATTCTTTTGTGAATCTCCTGAGGCAAAATAACTTAAATGACGGACAATGATTTTAGGTTCCCGCTAAAAGGTCAATCTGACCCTCTCAATGTCTCTAGAATCACTTGTCTTAATGTGTCCGACATCTGACACAGGGTCTGGTTTGCAGGACCGTAACAGTACCTAGCAATAAATAAGTATAGATAAGTAGAGTATCATACACTTCCAGAAATGTGTGTAGTTTACTATTTATATAAATGCATATATCTATATAGCTTTATATCTGTCTATCTATTTATCTATCTATCTATCTATCTATCTATCTATCTATCTATCTATCTATCTATCTATATCTATATCTATATCTATATATATATGTATACCACCGTTGGATGAAAATACCAAGTGACTCAGACAAATTTACAACATGTACAAGCCAATCACAAACCAATCACTGGGTATAAGTCAGAGATGGTTAGGCATACTGTAAATGTACATATTTTTGCTAATGCAATTTTTCGTGGATTTGCTTCAAAGTACAATTTTGCTGGGATTTAAATTTGCTGATATTGAAATATTACAGTTGTATAGCTATATTGGATAAATTTTCGCTCTGTACATATTTTCGCGGATTTTAAAATCTGTGAAATCCGCGAAAATATGTACAGTGCAGTAATTCAACATGTACAGCTTATGGGTGCAACTTGGCACTTAAAACAGGGCAAAGTGGTTGACTCAAGGTACATGGCCGACTCCAGGACGTAGTCTTCCACTTGCCCTCCAGACAACCTCTAGTGTCAGTATGGGGGTTGAAGCATAAAAATCTATAAATGGAGACTCTGGGGTCACAAATGGTGAATGCTATTTAAGGGTGCATAGTAGTCTTCTATACTTGTCCTCCAGACAACCTCCAGTATCATAATGGGGCTTGGAGCATACAATTCTATATATGGAGACTCCGGTGTCACATATAGTGGTCAACACTGACTGGGATATTTACCTGGATAATTATAGACGTAGTAGAAATAATAGCATCAGCAACTAGAGGTCGACTGAAGTAGCTGGGTGTAGTACAGTGGCCTAGAATGTTAGTGTAATTTGATTTTTCAAATGCATAAGTTTAAAAACCAAAACCAAAACCAAAGTGATTTATGTAAAAGTGGGTGGTTTTACCGATTGGCCTCCACTACAATGGTATGTAAACGAGGAGGTAGCTTGTTTCCCGAAGGACCACGACTACAAAAGTGCCCTAGAATCTGCTGACATTCACCACTTGGACTAAATTATGCATCAAATTTCCCACCCCTGATCTCATTGGCTGTTCATGTGGTCAGCTGGTCACACTGTGGTCAAGCCCTGACCTATTCATACTGACACTGTGCTAATGCAAGTGCAGTTTACTAGACACTGGCACCTGTTGTGGTGGGGCCTAGATTTGTGTGTATTTAAATCCACTGATAGTCAGCAGGTACTAGGACCTTACCTATACTATGTATGTGGTTACCAACTGTTTATGGTTTCATGAAAACTATGAGTCTGATAGGCCTATGGCCTATTTGTATTGGGTGGTTGGGCTAGATAACATTTATGTGTATAACTCAATATACGGTGCTGTTATTCTAATGGCCTAGGCCTCACTAGTCCTAGGCCTACTTTTGTAGTTTCGACCCTTTATGGCATCATCGTCAGGTGGATATTACCGGGATTCAAAATACCGCATAGTGGCACTATGTGTATTTATTAGGGTGAATAGGTATTTGTACCGGGTGGCCCTACTTAGGGGTCACCGGGCTTAAAGTACAAATAAATTGATCATAACTCTATAAAATTTGCATTATTTATAGATGTTAGTGCTAATTCGGTGAATGTATGGGATTCTAGGATCAGTTAGGTAGGACACTGGTCCTGGTTGGGTGAGTCGTCGAAATGTATGCTGTGTAGCATTGTGAACGAGGACGGGTTGACGATTCACCCATGGCTGCCGGCCCTTCGTATTCATTCCCCAGGGTGAATGACTACGAAGTTTTTCGATCCAGTGGAATTCCACTAGAGCTAGTAGCCTCTTTCCTTCTTCGCTTTTTGGATGTCGGTTTATAAAATCCACGATGAAGAATTTGACATCTTTGTCTTTCTTGTGGTCACATTGGTTAAAGTGCCACGGCACGTCGGTTTCTCCTTCGTTCTTTTTGACGGAGTGTACGTGCTCGTAAATCCTGCATCTGATGGCGTGTTCGGTTTTCCCCACATATTGCATTTTGCAAGTTCTGCATTCTAGGCAATATATGAGGTTCGACCTCTAGCACGTGACATTCGTTTTTGCTACGAATTTGCGGCCAGTGGTTTTTGATGTGAGTTCTCCACATTTATCAATTCTGGCGCATTTGTCACAGAAAAGGCGACGGCATTTTGCTCGTGGCCTTTTTTGTTCCGGTTTTCTGACGACTCCGTCGTCTTCGTCATCCGATGTTGGGTAGTTTGTCACTGCCCTGACTAGATGGTCCTTCAGATTTTTGGGTCTTTTTTGGCCTTTCACAAGGCCTCCCCTACGAAGGAATTTGGTGGTTTTGGAACTTCCTAGTCTGTCCCAATTTTTGGAGACGGTTTTGTTTATAATATTGTTGCCTGGTCTGTGGGTACTGATCAGGTGGGTTTGGTCTGGGTTGTGCTGTTTTTTGGGTTTGGGTTTCAGGGTTTCACGCCTGTCCTGTGCACTTACTTTTTCGAGGGCCTCCTCAAGGATTTCTCGAGGGTAGCCTTTTTCTACAAACTCTTCTATTTTCTGTCTGCTGTGAAACTCGAAATCTTCGAGTTTCTGGCAGATTCTGAATATTCTGAGGATTTGTGAGTACGGTAATGCCTTTTTGGTCGAGATTGGATGGGCTGATTTGTAGTCCAAGTAGTTGTTTACGTCAGTCGGTTTTCTGTATAGGTCCGTATACAGTTTCCGAGTGTCCGTGTCCAGTTTCACCTTGGTGTCCAAGAAACTGATCTCTTTGTCAGAGGTTTCTGCTGTGAACTTTATGGTGTCATGAAACCTGTTCAGGTGTTTCATCCATCTCTCGAGTTTGTCTTCTCCGTGTGTCCACACGAAAAAGATGTCGTCAATGTACCGTAACCAGATTTTGGGTTTTATGTTTGATGCGGAGAGGGCTGCTTTCTCCACATTTTCCATAAAAATGTTTGCATATGAGGGGGCTAGCCTAGTTCCCATGGCTGTGCCCCGTTTCTGAAGAAAATATCTGCCATTGAAAGATATATGGTTCATAGTTAGAACCATCTCTAGTAGTTCCACCAGGCTTCTGTTGGTAGGCATCAGCCTGGAGTCTCTGACTTCTTCTAGTCTCTCTGCTATGACTGCCAAACCTTCCCCGTTTGGGATGTTGGTGTATAGCAAAGTGACATCTAGTGTACCTATTAGGGCCCCCTCGTCTAGGGTTTCTAGGTTTTCTATTTTATTGATGAAGTCAGTTGTGTCTTTCACATATGACTCAATTACGGGGACTAGGGGTTTCAGAAATGCGTCCACAAAAGCCGAGATTTTCTCAGTGGGGCAACCATTGGCTGAGACCACGGGATTCCCTGGGGGAGGTAAGGTGCCTTTGTGGATTTTCGGGAGAAAGTAGATGGGTGGTGTTCTGGGTTTGATGTTCCGCATAGAGGCTGCCATTAGGTGTGAGATTTCTCCATTTGCGGTCATCTCCATGATTTTTTCATCTACTTTTTCTGCATATTCTAAAACTGGGTCTTCCCTTAGACTTTCGTATGTATGAGTGTCTTTGAGCTGTCTCATTGCTTCTTTCACATAATCTCTGGTATTTTGTACAACAATGGCTCCGCCTTTATCAGCGGGTTTTATTGTTATGTGGATGTCTTTTGACAAAACCCCCAGTGCTTTTTCTTTGCCCTGGGTGAGATTCTTTTTTGCTAGGTTTTGTTGCAATAGTAGGGATGAAACTTCCATCTCATTTATTGCAATAAAATCTTCCAAATTTTTGGGGCCATGGGGGGGGGACCCAACCTGACTTGTCCCTGAGGTCCATCATCAGGTTTTTGTCCTGGAATGCTTTGCCCGCACTTCCCACCGCCAATTTATTTTCCCAGCATTCTGTTATCAAGGGTTGATTTTCATCAACCCCTGGTCTCAGCTGACCACTCCCATTTTCTTTGTCAGATTTGTGAAAGAAGGTTTTAGTTCTCAAAGTGTTATGGAATTTATCAAGTTCGATTTTGATATCTCCTGTTATGTGAGTAACTACTGGGCAGAAGTTTAGACCTTTTTTGAGAAGAGTTTTTTCATCTTGACTTAGGGTCTTGTCTGAAAGATTAACTACATTGTTTGATAAATCAGACACAACTTCAGAGCAATTTTCAGAGATTTTTATTTCCGAAATTTCGGACGTCAAAATGCTGATAGAATCTGGTTTATACGAGGTTTTATTAGAGTCACTCTTTACATCGGTGTCTCCTGGTCCCCGTTGTTCGCTTGGGCTCGACTCCCTCGGGTCAGACGGGGATCCCGTTGTCCCTTGGGCTTCCACCCTCCCCGGTTTCCTCGGTGCGGCTTTCCGCCGCCCCTGTTGCCTCCTCGGTGCCCTCCTCGAGGGAGGGCCTCCCGAAAAGCCTGCTTCTTGGCGGCTTCTTCGGCGGCTTTGGCTTCTTCGCGCGCTTTTTTGGCAGCGGCTTCTGCCTTCTTCCTGGCATCTCTGTCAGACTTCACTGGGTCGAGAACCTGAGCGTCACACGGGACCCTACTGAGGACAGATGCCTGCCTCTTTGTGAGGACCGCGTGTTCCAAGAGGTGTTCTTCGTCGACTCTTTTTGTGATGTAGGAGTTGACAATCACTAGTTTCGAGGCAGCAGCATCCGCTCCCTCTCTCTTAGTGACTATGCCCTCGACTACCTCCAGATTACTGTCGGAGCTGGCTTCGAATTCCTCAGCCATCGTCCGATGGGTTTCTGCGGCTACCTTGGTTATCATCATGGCGGCTTCCCGTCGGATGCTGAGGATCCTAGGCGCGGCATCTGCCCTAGACATCCAGGGTTCATTGTCCTTGTACCAGAGGGTCCAAGGCTGAACGTCCCCTGCTGCCAGGCGATTCTCGTAGTAATCTGCGCGGAGATGGGCCTTGGTGCATTGTGCAGCCTGGTTCTTGGAACCCCTCCAAAATGATTTGGCGACCGGCGGTAGGAGTGCATCGATCTGCTGTGAAAGGGATTTTACAGGATTAGAGTTTGTTTTAGCACTTTTTTTATCGGGGGGTTCGACTGGTTCGAGGTCTGTCTCAAAAACAGTTTTGGCTCCCCGACTATCGGGAGGTTCGACTGGTTCGAGGTTCATCTCGAAAACAGTGTTGGCTGCCCGACTATCAGGCGAGGTCGGGTTTTGTTTTTTCCCGGCCTCGTCGGAATTGTCCCAATACACACTGGTTTGTTTGCCAGTGTGAGTGGGGGTCTCCATTTGTTTAGAAACAGTCTCACAGTGCAGATAGTGTTGCATTACTGTCTGCCTGGTATTTACTGTTCTTTTGTTGACGTCAGTCTCACAGTGCAAAGGGAGATGCTTTACCCTTTGCCTGGTTTTTACTGAGTTTATAAAACCTAGTTCTCTCTGATTATACACATCATCGATCACATTGGTTTTGTGTGCTCCACATTCGGTGTATGCGGGAATCTCGGATGCCGGTGGCTTCCGCGATCGCATGGTCACCCCAGTGGAGTCTGTGTAAAAGTTTGGAACAATGTTATTGTTGGTACAATCTATATTGTCTGAAGCTAGACTTATTAGATCTTGGAGTGTGTTGTCACTACCTCCTTCATTAGATAAACAGGATGTAGGGTCACTTATACTGCTGTTCCCCGATGTGGTATTGTATTTTGAAATGTGGTTACTGACTAAGGGAGGCGAGCGAACGCATCCGTGAGCGACTTTGACCTTCTACAATGGTGTCACAGTAGGAATAGCATAGGTGTACACACATGGTTACTATAGAAAAGGGGTCCCTGCCCCCTTATTCCCATCAGCAAAAAATAATTTGGGCGAAAAAGGAGGTATCCTGGGTTTCCACCCCATAAATATGTGTCTGTTTCTGGAAAAAAAGGTCTATCTACAATAGTTGGAGATAAATACAGCCAGCCAAATAATTGTATGCTAAAATGCATCAGTATGCACCAGTTTGACTGAGTAATAAGTAAACTGATGCATTGGGTGCATTTCGAGAAAGACTTAACAGACTAACACCAAGGATCATATGGGCTAGGATGTCTGACTCGGTAGATTCCCATGTTATAGCCCCCCCCTCTACCCCCCCCCCCCCCATGAAAGTGACCGACTTTGTAGGCTCACTATTGAAAACTATGGAGAAAAGGGGTTTTTATTTGGTTCTTTTGAGTCTTTACTAGAATGAAACTAAATGAAAAGAAGGGGTTTTCTAGACAAAAAAAATCCTGCTGAATCCAAATTTTGTGGTCTTGATTCCCAAAATCTGACCAAATCCACTCAAAAATGATGTTTGATGATGCATAGTATTAAGAAAATGTAGAAAAATAATGTTGAAAATGTATGGGACATTATCAATATATAAACCTGTCAATGAAAGTCAGTACCTCAATCTACCTATTCAAAAGTGGCATATCTTAGAACTTAGAACTTTTCATTTGGTATCACTCTAATAAAGACTCAAAAGAACCACATAAAACCCCCTATTCTCCATAGTTTTCAATAGTGAGCCCACAAAGTCGCCCACTTTCATGGGGGGGGGGGGGTGGATGGGGCTACAGGGGGGCAATAAGAGTCTCATGGGCAATAAGAGTCTCAAACGGCCCATTTACACCAAAAGTTTCAGAGAATATAAAGCCATTTCTATTTGTTTTTCACTTTTTATCAAACATGACGTCATGCACCACCTGACCTCCCCCCCTCCCCCTTGTCATGTTACGTCATGGTCCTTGGTATCCCCCCTCCCCCCCTGCAGCATGACGTCATTTATGGACAGCCCCCAATAGAAGCCTCCATGCCCAGGAAACTGGGGTGAGGCTAGAGCATGCTAGTGCCAGCTAGGGCGAACTACTTTTGTGCCTAGCTCAAGGGGTGAGGTAGTGTTAGCTTTTGGTGAGGTGCCCTAGCCCTTCCACATGCCCACCCAATCCTACCCAGTGGCTGGCTAGTGGTGGGGGAACTTGGGTGAGAGGTGGGTGAGGGCTTGCACAAGGTGTGGGGTTGTCCAATGTAGAGTATATATCAGTTACTAATATGTCAACACCTCACACCCACACTGTAGTATAGTGGTCAGCACCGTAGCCTTGTACCCCAAAGGTCCAGGGTTCGGGACTCGGTCATGTCAACCTACCCACCACTTTTGCTTCATAAAAATAGAAAATTGGAGATAAAATGGTGGGAAGGTTGACATGGCTGAGTCACAAACCCTGGACTTTTGGGATACAAGGCGATTGTGATGACCGCTAGACTACCATGTGGGTACAAGGTAGGGATATCTAAGGAACCTAGTACATTGGAATGTTTTAACCTTTTGTTCCTAGCATTGCCCTCACCCAAGCCTGAATCTTGTGCCAGCCCTATCCAACTCTCTGCCATGTTGCCCAAATCCAGGCTTGATGGCTGGGACTGTGTGGCACTGTGGAAGAGTTGCAACAGGGGCTTGCAGTAGCATAATGAAAGCCCTTATGCAGCTCTCCCAGTTGCCCCTTGTTTTAAGACCAATAGACCAGTGAGATGTATTTTGTGGACAATTGTAAAGTTAGGTTCGTAAAAATAGACAAATAAGAAAAAATGTTGTGCATGCTTGGGGGACCTTGGGTAAGGTGGTGTGTGAGCACACAGACCAGAAGGTCACCCTCAGTGTGGGTTTGGGCAGAGGAGGCTATAGGCACAAGCCTTGCCAAGTCTAGCACATAGGGTGAGCTTCTTCACACAGGGCTCACCCTACCTTGCTCTATGGGCAATGCTCGCACTAGTCTAACCCTTCCTCACCCCAGTTTCCTGGGTGGCTCTAACCATATACAGACCAGACCCACACACACACACAAACACACACACACACACACAGCACTCCCTGAGTCACTGTCAGCAGACGACAATCGGCCAGTCTGAGCGCGGCGGGAACAAGCTCAGTACAACCAGCGCAGGATGGCGTTTCAGCACAGCTTCATCCCGGGATCTCCTCCCCCTCCTCCCCCTATACTGGACACTGCACCTCAAGACCAACTCATCAGCAGTAACTTCACAAACTAAACAGAGATTTTGAATTCAACATTTGGTGATCGGATGCTACCATTCAGATGTCCCCTAAGCATCAAGATCTATGGGGATGAGTACAGGATTTACAGGTATGCCATAGAGGTGTATTTTCTGCCGTTTGTGATTTTATTTGGACTTGTAGGAAACATCATTTCTTTCTCCATTCTGGGGGATATGAAGCAAGTTGCTGCAACTGTGGTATTAAGGACATTGGCCATAACAGATTCCATCTATCTCACCAACTGCTTCTTCTTCCAGACTCTAGAGACACTTTACACCTACAATGATGGGTTTGCTAAAGTGTTCTGGTTTTATCCGTACATAAAAGCTAGAGTAGTGTGGCCTCTTGCCAACACAATACAGACAGTGGGAATCTGGCTGGTTTTGCTGGTGACCAGTGAGAGGTTCTATGCCATTACCAGACCATTGGTAGCTAAGAGGGTGCTCACCAAAAGGAGGAACAGGATTTGGATATTTACTATTTTTGTTGTGGCTTTCTTCTTCAATGCACCATGTCACCTTGAGCTACGTGTTGTGGATTTACCAGTTGACAAATGCCCAGATTTGAGACCCATGCAAGCCATGCCTGTTTCACTGATCAGCAATTACTATTACAACCTCTTCTACAAGACCATAGCCTGCCTGGTGTTTAAGTCCATAGGGCCTGTGCTTCTTCTGTGCATCCTTAATGGGAAGCTGGTGCGTGAGTTACACAAATCTAAATCTGAAATCCTGACAAACCAACATCAAAGTGTCCCTAGCAAATCTGCACACCACATGACAGAGATCGTTGCACTGGTTGTTGGTACTTTCATTGTCTGCCAGATCCCGGATACATCCTTCAGAGTTGTACGTACAATAAAAATGTACAATTCCCACATTGTCATGAGCTGGAAGTACTTTGCCTACATGGCGACTATTGCCAACATGTTCCTGACCATCAACTCTTCCATCAACTTCCTACTGTACTGTGTGAGTGGGGGGAAGTTCAGACAGATCCTTGAGCGGAAATTGAGCCGCCTTCGACGCAAATTGAAATCTAAAAATCGATTTGTTCCAAGTCAGACCAAGTCTACAGATCTATCTGTCGGTAGCACTATTAGAAAACCAGGAAAGGCTGTTGCCCACCATATAACATGAACTGAATGCCAATATGTACACTATAGAACATATACTCTCAATATTGATATATCATTTGCTGGGAAACTTATCAGAATTTCATTGCAGTTAATGGTACCACATTTTATTATACATGGCATAAAAATGGTTGACATGCATTTTGTGATTGATAGATATGATTTGCTCTTTTTTTTCATCAGTATGCATTTAATAGAATGAAAATTACGACTGCATTTGTAAATACTGTGTATTAGTAGTGTATCATAATGCAGTGACACATAGTTACAAATGATTTCACATCAGCCCACCTACTTAACAATATGAAGATACTGTAAAATGAAAAATAGCCAGAACCAAAATATTTCATTTTAAAATCATTGTGTGAAATTCACTGTTGCAAATATTCAAGGCAATGTATAAAATACATGTTGAACGCAATGTATGCAAATGTGATGAACTTAACATAGGTCTGTATGAGTGCATGGCAACAGAGTTATTGTCTTATTTCCCATCTTGGGGCTTATGCCATTGAGCTGCAGTATCTGAATACCAGCCCAATATTAGTCTGTCAATTATTCATTGGAAGTTATATCTAATTTGAATTCATCAACGCTATATGTCATCAGCCATTGAGGAAGTGACTATGACTGTGGTCAATATACAGGAGTAATACGTAGACCTATATGCATACATAGGCACCGCAGAACAATCATATGAATTATAGATGATGTATATATATAACTGTTGATTTCGGGTCGTGGTGACTGCTATTTCCCACCAGCTAAACCCTTTAAGGCCTGCATGACTATTTGATTTCTTGTGCTCTATTGTTGTATGATACATCAATGAAACCCTAATGAGTACCTCCGAAGACTTCATGTATCATGCTAATCTGAAGTTGACAGTGATACATCCAGGAAGGATCAGAATAAGGCACCAATGCTAGTTAGTTATTAGCTGGCGATGCATTAATGTATTAATACTTGAGCCATGATCTCATTGCAAGAGGGTTAAATTTCAGATACTATTATGCATAGCTGCATACATATATATGCAGATAAAATATATGGTTGAAATTGCGATGTATTGGAGTATATGATCAATTATATTGATATTGGAAATAAATGAAATAAGGCCTGACTCCATAACACACTGATAGATGGATCCAGTTCCTTTACCATCCAATCAATCAATTTACATTACAAAGGACCTTCCTGATATGGATCCCTCGTGGCAATATCCCACGGTAAACCCCCTTAATCAATCCCCCATACAGGTGCTGGTGATTTGCTTGGATGAGGCTATTTGAATGCCTGTGTAATCAGTAATTAAGGTGGTGTGTGGGTGGGTAATATATCTCACCACTGATAACAAAATTGTGCACAAACAGACAAGGGAAGGGGCAGTTAAAGGTATACCACACAAGGCCAGAAGAAAAAAATGTGTTTCATGTCACATAGTCTGAAAATCTAGTGAGGGTAGGTCCGATTTTTAAATGACAATTTCTTTGGCCTGAAAATTAGCTAAAAATTGACTAGCAAACTTCAGCGCTGACTCATCAACAACAGAGTCAAATTGGCTCTGAAATAGCCTAAAATTACTTGAAATATAAATATTTGTTCAGAATTTGCTAAATAGGGTCAACAATGGATTCGCAAACTTTAGTGCTGACTCACCAAAAACAGCATCGACTCGCAAACTATCACATCAAATCTGAAAGAGCTCAAAAATTACTTGAAACTTTTCTTTTTCAAAATTGGCTAAAAGTTATTAGGGTTTTAGATCGACCAACAATTTTCTTCAATCACTCTCAGGGATATGGAACATAAAGAAAGGAGTAAGCCTATGCCATGAAGTTTATTTGTCTTTTGGAGGGCATTTATATTTGAGTGCATCACGTATATAGGCCCTCATGAGAATTTTTTTTTACAATTTTCTGCACAATTTCTCAACGAAAATACAGGCATGCATCCAAATGATTAGAAGGAACGTGTTGAAAACAAGAAAGAAAATGGTAATGGGGAGAATGAAATTATCCTGAATTTATTAAAAAAAACACCACTAATCTATATACTATATGAGCCTATGGGCATGGTAAAAAGGAAACAAAGTGATCAGGATATGAAGAATGCCAAGGTATAGCATTATAAAGGTATATCATATAAGTAAGATAAATCTGTAAATATTATGGTTGCAGGTAGTTTCACTTTTTGCCACCAGGTGCCTTTTGCATAGATTGTGTGGTATACCTTTAAACCTATTTCACGTAGGAGGAATTTCTAATAGGTTAAGAATGCCCATATAGATTTCTTATACTGCATGAATGTTCGCACTAAGGTAAAATATATATATACGCTTAAAGGGACACTTTAAGCATAATTATAATACTTTTATATAATTTGAGTAAATGACATTTAAAGCCACTTTACATAGCATTACAGAGGTTGAAGCTGGTTTATTTGCTTAAATGGAAACATTCATGCAGTGTTCTCAATACCTTGTTGTTCCCCCCCCCCTCACCCACTGCCTCCTGACATAATTTAGTCTGCCATATCCTGACCAGCCCCTATCCGGTAATATATGCCTAGGCCCTAATTGATACCTGCCCAATATTAACACAGTGGTTAATAGATGCCATAAACCTGCTGGGTATAAAGTGGGATTGTGGATATCAGTTGTGGATTACAGGTATTACAGGAACAGCTGCTGTGGGATCCATGCTCAATGCTTTAACCCTTTAAGGACAGCATGATGCCTTAATGCACCAAAATAGAGTAACTCGCCAGTGCTGCATTCTAGCATCATTCCGACCCTACAGGGTTGATACCACTTGAAGGGTCAGCACCGGTGAGCTACTTACCAGGGCTGCATCCATGCACCATGACAACCAAGGGCATGATGCATTGAAGTATGATGCCATCCTAAAAGGGCTAAAGGCTGCATGGTGCATTGATGTTTTGTGGCCTCTTTATGATGCATGAGTGCAGCTAGTCCACGTGAGTAACTTCCAAGGATTGCCAACTTAAAAGCATGGTGCAGCATTTCAAGTTATTAGTTATTTGATTATGTCATAAGCTTCATGTCCATCTGGCATAAATGGTATCATAATCTAAACATCATGCTGACCCTCGAGGAGTGTATGGACACCACAGGGTTGACATGATGCATAAATGCAGCATTAGCAAGTTACTCCCCAGAACTGTTTTCATACAAATGCGTGTGGGCCATACTTGTAACCAAAATACCTAACCTTAAAATGTAAATCAGTTTCCCTAATCCCTAAATGAGGTCACCTGTGCTCCATGATGTGGCCACCCTGCCATGGATGAGATTCTTACTGTGACACTCCCCTCTGTTGGTAGAATAGTGAACTAACATAGCATAGTGCTGTGGAGCTACCTTCCTCCAGGGAAATTGTAAAATCCCTTCTGACCTCACTTAGTATTTATAAAATGTTTGTTCTGAAACCCCTGAATTTATCAGCTAAAGAGTCACTGATAGCTGCTGAGGAGAGGGGGATTACTAACTACATTACTAAGAATGCAATACACTAGGTCTCTAGCATACCACTACAGGCTCTCCTCTTTTTTTTCTAAAGTGTGAGTGACAAATATGCAAATAAACTTCAATTTCCTACATTGTAATATAGGCTCTTTCAAAGATAATTCCCTTGTGAATCCTCTGAGGTAAGATCTTTAAAATATAGCTATTACAGACAATGTCATAAACACAGCTTCTTGTTGTCTATCTAACCCTCTCAATGTCTCTAAGACCACTCCTCTTAAAGTGGCATAATCACCGAGCGTACCCACACACAGTTCTAGTACTGTTCTAGTCTGCTATGTGGTGAGTGTGGGTGGTGGGCCTTTAAAGGGTCAGACATCTCACACAGGGTCTGGCATCGCGGGACAAATAGATATACTTTTTACAAATTCACTCCGTAAAATTTAATGCTGATTCACCGTTATTTGGAATACAATGAAGCATCGTAAATATCAGCCATTTCACAGTGGATCCTTGTTAAATGCTAAACTGGTTTGGATTACAATGATTCAACATAAATTCATCTTCTAATGTCAAATCCCAGAGGGAGCCACATATAGTGGATCTTGCCGTAGATAGGTGGCCTGGTTTGTAAGAAGATTTTTCTGGAGAGTGTGAGCCCTTGAAGTGGAGTATACATGTTGAAATAATGGTAATTTTCAATTAATATATATGTTTGACAATTTAACAATTCAATCTTGTGATAGGTTTGACAAAATACCATGATCACTTGATAATATCCAGAAGAAAGTAGCTGTCTGGATCTATACACCCATTTTGTGGTAACATACTATGCATATATCCTCACCTCTGGAAACTCTGCCTTGTATCCTATAGACCTCTTGTATAGGCCAGGGCTAGTATGCAAGTCAGATCCTCAGTGTGGCGTATAGGATAAGGACAAAGTCAAAATATGGCTTATCCATAAGTTTTTAGATGTATGCTACAGTACCCAAAGTCACCATAATCAGACTCCATGTGAGGCTTATGAAATATTCTCTGTATATATTTGAATACTTTGAATCTATTAAGAGTGATTCAACATAAAATGAATGGTGATTCAACATAAATTTATGGTGATTCAACGTAAAATTAACGGTAATTCTGCATAAAATGAACAGTGATTCTGCGTGAAATTAACGGTGACTGTCACCATTAAAAAAACGGTGAAAGTTATGTCCCAAAAGTTGCTGGTGATTCAACGTCATTTTGACGACAATTTTTTTACAGTGTATCCTATACATAATGTATATTAGCATGTATCTGTGCATTGTGCTAGGCTCTGTTTTAGGTCAGCTAGAGGTGCCTGTCTGACCACTGACCCATGCAGCTAGTCTATAGACCAATGCAGCAAGAAAGGGTGACTTTTCAGAAAAGAAGTTGATAAAGTTTGTGAATATTTCTGATGTGTAACTGGCAAATACATGCATCTAGCCACATATTCCTGCATTCCAAGATATACTATTTGAAAGATAATTGTCCTGCAAATTGGGTTGAGATGTTTGCAAATATAGCTGTTACAGACAATGCTACTCACATTCTACTGAAAGCAACGTAAATACAACTTTATTTTGAAAAAGTCACCCTTTCTTGATGCATAGGTCTATAGGTAAAAAGCTTGCCCTCAAGGTTAATGATATATGATTACGGGGTATAAGGTCTCTCAAATCTACGTCATTAAATGTTTTTCTTGCCCCATAATTGTCAAGACTCTCTATTTAGTCTAAGCTCTGAGGTATGCCTTATACATTATCTCTAGAGGTAAGCATAGATTATAGGACATGTACGTAAAATACGCAAAATACATTGAAGGAGCCTTATACCCCTACAGATTGGTCCTATAACTACTTTATGGCACTAGCTGTATACAGTATACAAGAGGTGTGAAATGCTTTGTTCTCCGTGCCCGCTGCAGTATAAATACCAAAAATTTAGCTGTAGTCTAGATCTTAACTACCTATAGATTGAAAAAAGGTCTTTTTGTTATTTGCTACATAATAAAATGATAAATATTATTATTAATTAAGCACAACGAGACTGCTTCCACACTCATAATATATATATATATATATATATATATATATATATATATATATATAAATATATATGTAATAAAATTCTATAGATACAAAGAGAGCGTTGCGCTTTTGTTATAAGACCACAGGTGGTTGGGGACTGTAGTAGTTCCTACTGTTACGACGCTGTATGCTGACCCTGCACTCAAAAAGTAAACTTGTCTCCGGACTCTTCCAAGTCTTCTAGGTGGAGATAGGAGACCCACTTGGCATGTGCCAGCCCAATACCCAACATTTGCCAGCTGTGGTTTCTATTTGTGCGATGGTAACCTTTTGACTTTACTTTTTCAGTGTGCCATGTGTATGTCCTGGTTCCAGGATGCCTATATATTCTTTTGTAACAGCTGTCACAGGTAGCCAAAAACGCAGCACAGGGACAGAGTTGAAGGAAGGGCTATTAAAAGGCCGGGAGAGCCGGGAGAGCCGGGAGAGCCGGGAGAGCCGGGAGAACCGGGAGAGCCTGGAGAGCCGGGAGAGCCGAGAGAGCCGGGAGAGCCGGGAGAGCCGGGGGAGCCGGGGGAGCCGGGAGAGCCGGGAAAGCCGGGAGAGCCGGGAGAGCCGGGAGAGCCGGGAGAGCCGGGAGAGCCAGGAGGTGGCCAGTTACTGCTGACAAGACCGAGTGAGAACAGAGAAGCCCACTCACCCACCATCCCTGTATTCCAGTCAAGAAACTAACAAAATATTAAAGCTGGTGGCAAAATCATTATTTTAAAATCATTTCATATGAGATCAATATTATGATAAATTTTAAAATGTCAAAATCTCGGATTGGTTATATGTTTATACCTTTATACACCTTCCTTCTTTTCCATGTGTTATGAAATACAAATTGTGTTATATGAAATTGTCAATAGTTATGAAGGTCTTTAGGGTGGCACAATGATGGGTGAGGTTTGTTTCTCATATTTTATTCATGTAAATAAGAAGACAATGTCCCAAAAATTCGTAGTGTCGAAGGTAACCTGCAGATCCTTGAAAAGTTGCTCAACAATCTCGTGTAGGTTTTGGTTTTGGTCTTCTTCATAGTTTTCTAGAACCAGTACTTTTCTACATGCCTTGGTTTCAATATAACTGAGTTGTGTGGTTGCCCTTTCTCTCTGGGATGAATTGGACTGTACCTGCGGGTAAAGTTCCTCTAGTCCATCTTCATTCGCAGTGATTTATCAACATGGCCGAATATCTTAGCTTCCGCCACTTCTAAACGAGTAAGAATGGCATTCAGGGCCTTCGCTGTGTTTTCAGATTGGAAATCACTCACCGCACATCTTTTTTTGATAGTGTCTAGCGCGCTTATTAGATGGCAAGCGATTACCTCTTGGTCCCTAAGACAAGCATCAAGTTCATTTACATTTTGTACCACAGCGTCAGTGCTGGAATTCACTTGTAAGTAGTAATATTTCCTTGTGGGCGGTAGCGCAAGAAGATCAGAAACCAACATGTTTGTGTCGCCATTCTGGTTGAGTGTGGCAGTGCTGTCACTCTGCTTTGCTGAATCCGCCAGCTTGGAATTACGTGTATCGAGTGTCACTTCAGCTCAGTTTCGAAGTTAATAACCCCCTTTGTCACTGATAGAAGTAGATATTGGATGAGAACTTCTTTGCAGGGTAGGACTATAAACAATCAATGTAACTTCTTGCGCTAACTGCCTTAGAAATTGTAGAATTTTGTTTTACTTTACTTATCAGTTCACATTATATGTATGGTGACTATCGACATAGGCCTACACTCGCCAATAAATTTATCATTTAGCGAGTGGCCGTTTTTTAACAAAAGGGGGTTGGTGGATTTGGGGGGGGGGGGGAACTAAAACATTTGGACCCCTCCTGAGGGGGGGGGGACCCTAAAAAATTGCACCCCTTTTAGCAAAAAAGCCCATGCGTTACTATAGCTGAAAGGGGTCAGCCATGCTCAATTTCAATCTTCCTGGGGGGGGGGGGGGCTGAAATAATTTCGACCCCTCCCACGGTGGGGACCACAAAAAGTGTTACCTGCTCACGCGAAAATCAACCGACCCCCCCCCTGTTGTTAAAAAATGACCACTCTCCTATCATTATGCTTTAAAAGTGTATGTATAGTTTCCCTGTGTGCAGTATGACCTCAGCAGCACTGGTACTTATTCCCATATATATAAAACGGCATTAGTCGAGACGGGCGAACCACCCTATTGGATTAGGCCTGACTGCTCGCTAGATACACTAAAAGAGACATCTTAACATATGTACTTTTTTCAAAGTTAACTCGATTTTTCCCCACAAACTTAACTCAATCAATATTTACAAGAGGGCACGTGTAATAATCAATCATATAATACTCAAAATCTTGCAGAGTGTGCCTGGCAACAAGACCAGACCGACAAAAGAAAAAATCCGCCATTGCTTTGGCCTTTACCGTGACTAACACAAAATAGTTATATAAAAACTGGGATTTGATACAGTTGAATTATATAGTAAATACCTCTGTAATCCTCTCCGTTAAATATGATATTAAGACAGTGACAGTCCACGGGAAAACCAGCCTTATGCAAGGGGTGCATAAGGCTGGTTTTCCCTTGGACGGTTTATTAATGAGATATAGCAGCTCCAACTTCTGAATCAGGCTCCTCCGAGAGAATGTGTTTGGAGAGTGAGCTAGGTCGGTACTGTAACCAAGGTCGCCGCTGGGTTGCTAAGGTGAAGTATGTCAGAGGGACGCTGGTCAGCTTTGCCGCGCACTGCAGCAGGACCGAGGCCATTTTGCTGTTTGGGTGGGTGGGGGGAGGAGGACGTTGGTGGACAGGGGCGAGGAAGTAAAAAAAATAGACTGTATTTACCCCCACAATCCCGGCTTCTGAAGGGGCTGGTTAATGGGTAAGACTAAATTGTTCTCAGAAGAGGAAATAATGAGAGCAATCAATAATAACCAACATCAACTCAGAATTCAAGACAGCTCAACCAACCATAGAGTAACATCTATTTATAGCCCTAGTGTTGAAGTAGGTATTGCATTCAATGACATCATCTGTTGTCTGGCTTGCAGTAAATGTGGCATTTGTAGTAGGGGATATCAGTAGTGATAGGGCCTGAATTCTATGTTATTCTTTAAAGATAAAATGTCAGTTAAATTGTCCTAAAATTAACTCATAGAATAAAGATTTCATCAACCTCCTTATCATTGTTTGACAGTATTCTTCATGGTATCATTATTTTCCTTATTGTAACCTGAATGTTGACAGAGATTGAAGGCTCTTACTGTACGGGTTGTTGAAATATTTATGCAGGGCAAAGTAAGGTTTTTTAAATGGTGTCATTTCATGGTGAATATGGATTGTCAAGGTTCAAGCGATGGGAGAGCTGTTCCCCAGGGGAGCGTGCAACAACCTAGGCCGTTTTACATGCTGTGGTCATATTGCACGGTCCCAAGCGTCACAATGCAATATCACCGTCACAGGTAGATTTTGGCCATTTTTCATTGAAATACCCTGAAATAAACACAGAGCGACACTTAAAAGTCACCTCATCAATGTTTATTGCACTCATGGTGCTTTGGCCATATTGCACTAGAATGCAGTACAGCCAAAGTACCATGAGTGTAATAACCACTGACTTTAGCTTGAAGCTCTGTCGATTCATGATACACCTTTAACATGTCCGGATTTCTGGCTGCTGACAGTTATTCATTTGTGACAATATGATGTAGTTTTGTCATACTAAATAGTGAAAGAGAGCCTCCCAAGTTTATGTACATACAATCAATTATATTGATGATAGAATCAATGTAGAATGCTTTAACTTCATTTATGATATTAGAATATCTGTGATTTCTCAATGTATAAATCTAATCCTGCAGTGTAGACTAAACCAATCATCGAAATGACAACTCCGGATATCTCCAGTCCATTTGCTGCAACCTTCACAACAGAATACATCACTGTATACTGCAGAATATAGTTATACACAAGCTTGATATTACCCATAACTGCAAAGGTGACCAGGCTGATATGTTTATATGCAGAGATTACCAATATCCCTGTAATACCAGCTCCTAGACAATGTCCAAGCATGAGTAGCAGTTGGTTATGTGACAAAGCAAGCTGTACGTCATCAGTGTACACAGCAAGCATTGTGGAGGCCACAGCACCACCAGCTGAGAACCAGACAGACCACACAATTACCCCCTCTTGTGGAGCATTGTTCTGTATTATGAATGCTGAAAGCATACTTGAAACACCTGCCATGATAATAAGAAATACTCCAATTATTTTCCGTGTCTGTAATCCCTCACTCACTTCCAGTGCCAGAGTAGGTTGTAGCATGAGAGCTGATCCCAAAATGACAATGCAGCAACCAAGAATCTTCAGCATATGGATTGTGTTATACATCACAAACTTCTGTATGACCAAAGCAAAGAGTAGTTTTATGAGGGCTGTGAGGGTAACCAGTAGGCCGAGTGGGAGTCGTGAGGCGGCTGTGTAGTATGATGTATTGAAGGCTGTGCTCGTAACAATAGTTGCAACAATATACAAGACATGTTGTCGCTCTACCCTGAAGGTCATCTTCTGCCACCACACAACACCCACACTAACTAAGGCCTGCACTACGTAGCGGTAACAGTTGAGTAGGAATGGCGGGATGATGTCCTGAAGGGCCTGGGCACACAGTCCACTCAGACACTCTGTCAAAGTGGCAATGACCAATAATATAGTTGCAAATGTTGACTGAGGAAATGACATCATGTTTAATCCAAAGAAAGTAAAGGTGCCTTTCAACTTCTGAAATACAACAAGATATATGAAATTCTATTTAATATCTTTTCAAGTTGTGGCATAAATGAAACTTGATGCCCTTCTCTTGATGCCTCAGTCTTTTATTATTCCTTTAATATCCTTTCATCTGAAAGAGACCCAGCCTTAAGCGTATGTTGTTTGATGGAAAAACATAGTATTTAATAACTCAGATTAGGGAAACCTTACCTCTAATATCAAGTATGTCATTAATTTTAGGTTCAACTGGAAAATTCAATTTTTAGATATAGAATGTCACATGTCACATGTTTTGAAAACATTATTTAAAGAAATTGATTAACCTGTCTACAATATGGTGGGCAATATAGTTAGCTAAGGCCCTAGGAAATTGTGAATCTTCCCATGCTGTATAAACCTCTCCTGTGGGCTACTATACCAGTAGTGAAGAAGATTTCCGAATAGCCACGCATGTTTCGTGGTTGTGTCAATGTACAGATACCATACCAAACAAGGTCACTAAATGTTTTGAAGGTAGGGCCACTCAAAAAAAGACATTTGTTTCTTGTCACCTTACATGCGGAATCAGGTGCTTCTTTTAGATAATCTTAAATGAAAATGTTGACAGATGAATGGAAAATATAGGCATAATTATCATCAAGTTAAATCTTACACTGTTTGGGATACATGAGCTAGAAGAGAATTGCAAACATTTTGTGGAACAATAAACTCTGATCAATTAAAAGGTGGTAAATTTTGTAGTAATTTCCAAGCCAATTAGACCCACAGCAAAAGAAATCACAAAAATGGCATTATCACAAATTTCAGTTGCCCATTTATAAATGATGAACATTTTCTCTTGAGGGGCCTAATTTGAAAATTGATTTAATTGTGATGAGATAAGGTTTTTAATCACACATAATGTATTATAGGTACCAATGGAGTGTATGACAGGATAATGAAAAAGTTCTGCTCTGAAGGGAGGATACAGAACTCAATTTTATATTGGTTTATACAAAACCAGAAGCTGACACATAAAATAAGGAAAGAATCATTTATGTTTAATGCTGATGAAGAGTAGAATGTATTAAGGTCAACAGCTAAGCTTTTTCTGAGGTGATGGGATGAAGGTACATTATCTAAATGCCACACTATTGAGAAGTTGTTTTAAAATAAAGGTAATTTAACCAAATATGGCAGTAATGATCAGGACCTGTCACTTGGCTCCAGTCCTTGGGGGATTAAATTATGGGGGCCTTGAAAGTTTCTACAATTTTACATGGTTCGTATCTGTAGCACTGTCATTTTTGGAAAAATGTATATATCCTCTCATTCTCTTTTCTTGGGTGTTCCTGGCAATGCACTTATTGTAATTAATGGAGAGACCTATACGTAAGTGCTTCAAATACAATTACATATATGGTTATACCACATGGTAATATAATTACATTCACATAAATGAAGATAAGTATATGTAAACAGTTGTAGCAGGGTGGAAATGACGTTTTTCACTCTTGTGGTCAGCAAACAGCCAACGGGAGGTCAACTTTAAACACTCCCAGTGTCCCTCAATTGTTTTTCCACGGGGCTCTGGCCAATTGGCTCATTCCAGTTTCACTGAAATATATGGAGGGAAGGAGGTCACTGTGATGATTGTAGAGATATGGGTCCCTGTGTGTGTGGGACACTTTAAAATATTCCATCTCTGGTGAATCTTCCATATTTGGAATGTAAAAAGAAGGTTTTTAGTCCTAAGTTAGTGTTGGTTCCATGGAAACATGATTTTCATTCTTATTGCATCTACTTTTTAGATTTAATTTAGAGGGCTGGGCAGCTGTCCCCCCAGATTTACCTCCCATTCTTCAGCTTTCTAAACCTGAAAGAATTTTGCAAATAGTACCAAAAAGCACCAAAGCTATGATACCTTCTTAATGTGTCAGAATAAATTATTTAACCACAATTGTTGAGGCGGGTCAATCCCTTGGTGTAAAAGTAGCTAGATTTTCATCAGATTTTTGCCATAAGACTATAATAGCATACACTTTCCAAGCTTTAGGATGTCTGGATTATCATATTATATCTCCTTTATTATCATTTAAGTGTGCTTAAGCAGATTTTTGACATTTTTTATTGCATTATCACCACTAAAATTGCCATTACTTATCTATGTAGGTAAATGCATACACTATTTGTATTTGTTTTACAATTAGACAAGAGTTGAAGCTTTAACTATTATAGTACTGGTTATAAAATCCAGGTGACATTGTTACCTGTGTGTAAGTCAGCAATCTTAAAATGTACCTAGATATCTGAGCAATCAATCATTGTTATGAACGCAAATCAGAAATGGCCACAAAATAACCAGAAAGCCATATTCTAAGTGGTTGCCTCGCAGCCTAGCTTAAGCCCAACCTAGCTCAATTTTGTACAGTGCCCTTGATGCATTCTTACAGACCTCAAAAGTCAATTGTTAAATAAGCTGATTGGGTGACTTTGGGCTTGCCATACCCCTTCAGAGCTAGATCTCACACTTTGTAGCTAATTCTCACATTTTCAAAACCACATATGTGGTGGTGTACGGCCCAAATATTCATCATGATTTATGTATCCATTCTTTTTGGGTATAAGTTTAACCGCCCGAAAAGTCAATGGATAATTAACTGATTTGATTAGGTGAATTTAGGCTCGCCATAGCTCCTTTGATTGGGAGTTAAATGTGTATATATACTTCTATGAATAGTGTGGCAGAACTACTGTAAGGTAGTCTACTGGCACAGTTAGTTGTTGTTGCTGTACTTTTAAGCCATAATTGTTTTTAGGTAAGGCCACTAAAAAAACTTGTTTCTTATCATCATGCATAATAACGTAATCTTCTATTTTGTTTTCCAATTTATTTTGTTGATGAAAATGTAGGCATAGTTGGTTTTACAATTAAGCTTACACTGTTGGCGATACACTAAACTAGAAAAGACCTTCACAATTTCTGAAGACTGAACAACTTCAAATTAAATTTTGAGCATGTATCTAGACGTATCCATTATTGTGATGATTTAGACACAACATCATATCATATCCTATGATATGGATATAACATGATCTAAATACCAATACACATCGCGCTTTCCAACCTGTTTGTATACATTATGCTTTCTTGATTGTGCTTCCTGTATGTAAGCATGATTGGTAATGAACATGTGCATTTGACAAACAAAATGGATGGATATGAGAATAACCACTTATTCGACATATGTAAACTGTATTTTGAAAATCACTTTGTGCAATGAAATACATTTATAAACTTAAAAGACTGTTATTTCAATAACAATTATAGTGGCCTCAAAATGTAAGTAAAAGGCGGCTTCATGACATTTTTCAGTGCCGGTGATGTGAAACTTACATTTTTTGAGTGTCCTTATCATGTTGTCTGACTCTGCCAAGATAAACTTTTTGAATCACAAATATGCAGTAAGTACCACTGGAGTGTTTGGTTGGATAAGAGGAAGGTTGTGCTTTGAACGTCAGAATGCACATGTTTTTCCATTTTATATTGTTTTATTTTAGTGGGGGAACATAATATTCTAGAAAACTGAAAAATTCTAGTTTTGAATATCTTAGAAACATTATTTAAAGAAAATGATTAAACTGTCGACAGCTGGACAATGTAGTTAGCTAGCGCCCTAGGTAGTTGTGAATCTTCCATGCTGTTTAAACCTCCCATGTGGGCTACTATACCGGTAGTGAAGAAGGTTTCTGAATAGCCGTGCCTGTTTCGTGGTTGTGTCAATGTACAGATACCATACTAAACAAGGTCACTAAATGTTTTGTAGGTAGGGCCACTCAAAAAGAAAAAATTGTTTCTTGTCACCTTTCATGCGGAATCAGGTGCTTCTTTTAAATAATTTTAAATGAAATTGTTGATCAATGAATGGAAAATAATTGGTATCAAGTTAAAGCTTACACTGTTGGGGAGACATGAGCTAGAAAGAAATGCATTTTTACAAATGTTTTAGAACAATAAACTCTGATGGATTAAAAGATAAATTTTGTAATAAATTCAATACCAACTAAGCCCACAGCAAAGGAAACCACAAAAAGGCATTATCACAAATTTCATTTATGATGAACAATTTCCCTTGGGTGGCCCAATTTGAAACGTTGATTTATTATGATGAGATAAGGTTTTTAATCGCATACTATGTATTATGAGTACCAATGGAGTGTTTGACACGATGATGAAAAGGTTCTGCTCTGAATCTAGGATGCACATTCCATTTTATATTAGTTAATACAAAAGCTGAAACGGACACATAAAATAAGGAAGGAATCATTTATGTTTGACAGTTTGATGCTGATGAAGAGTAGAATGCATCAAGGTCAACAGCAAAGCTTTTTCTGAGGTGACGGGATGAAGGTACATTATCTAAAAGCCACACTATTGAGAAGTTGTTTTAAAACAATGTTAATTTAATCACATATGGAAGTAGTTATCAGGACCTGCCACTTGGCTCCAGGCTTTGGGGGTTTGAATTATGGAGGGTTGAATGTTTATACAATTTTACATGGTTCGTATCTGTAGCACTGTCACATATATTAAGATAAAAAGATAGATAGATAGATAGATAGATATAGATATAGATATAGATATGTATAGTGTGCATATATATATATATATTCATTATACGATTGGGCCACTCATCATGCTTTTTAGGTGATATCTCCATGCTGATATCTAGTGATATCGGCACTCTTCCGGTGGATATCTGCACTCTTCCGGGGGATATGATCCCTTTTCCGGTGGTCCTGAGCAATTCCAAAATTCCCCCACCCATAAAATCCGGGGTTTCATGGGGATTCAAACACACTACCCCAAGACTTGAGGTCGAACGCTCTACGTATCACACCCTTGAGGCGCTGGTGTTAGAAAGGGATGAAACAAAGAGTCTATAGGCAGACTTTCAGCCCCGTAGGGCCATTATTTACCGAGTTATAGAAGAAGAGACATCTTTGGTGTAATTTCTTTGAAACCCAATACTTTTTTAATCATTTTTTTTTACTATAAAGGTAGAAGTTGGACTTTACCCACCTATTCGTTAAGATAATTCTAGGGCCAATTTTTTAAGTATATACTTTAAAAAAGGTACGTTTCCACCCAGGCTCGATCCGGCGACCTGTGGTGTGCGAGGCACACGTGCTAGCCACCAAGCATTTCTGACCATAGTGTATGGGGAGGAAAACGATGCCTATATTCAAGTCTCCTGGGGAGCGGTTAGTTTTCAAACCAGCAGGTTGCGCCGAGTGAGCAGTTGTATACACTAATACATTGGTTTAGTCGCTTTTGAATAATGAATGCTCCCAGCTCAGCTCCACCAATCAGCGAGCAGGCTGGTGGGATGTCAAAACCAACATATCGCCCTCCTTGCTCGATACAATCTGTGTAAATATCCATCAAAATGGCGAAATTAGGACCTATGTAAGGTAAATAAAGACATCTGAATTGAATCATTGTATAATAAACCAAATATTGAATGGATATGAGGGCACTTGTGTCGTCTAGCATCGGATATCAGCATTCGTCCTACAGACTTATATCTGACTGCTAGACGGCACTCGCGCCCTCAATATCCATTCATTATTGGTTAAATATATATATATACATATATTTATATGGTCAATTCCCACGAAAATGGATCACGGAGCACAAATGACCCGTAATCTAATATAATTAGATCTTTTTGTATATTCACATATATACTGCCAAGACCTATTGATGGGTACCCACTTTTGCATATCTATCTCGATTATTAGCTAAACTATAGGCGGAAATGGATGTTTTTCCTCTGTTTTCTCCTGATTTTTAAAAAGACAAATAGTTATTTTCTTTATTGAAATGAATATTATATGCAAACAAAATAAATTGCATATGTAATGTATTTGCATGCATATAATCAGAGGAATATGGACAAAAGATTTAGGGCAATTCCAGGATGCTGATGTATTTCTTTGTTAGGATTCAATCATTTATACATAATGGAGAAAGTGGGGTAGTTTTCTGCATCACCGTGCGTAGGTACATCATTAGGGAACCCCCAAATAAAGAAAAGTAAATATTGAGATACTAAAAATATGTCAATATGTGGTACTCATCATTAGGGCCATCGTGATATCAAAGGAAAATTACTCAATCATGCTGGAAATATTTTATCTACCCATGTATTTGGAGAATTATAGTGGGGTAGCTTTCACATCACCGTGCGTAGGTCCACATGAAGGGAAATAATAGCAGTACCCCATATATTTAAGGAAAAATATTGTTGAATATTATGCTGGTATCATAGAGGAATGTTTAACATTTTTATACTAAGGCCTAATTCTTTTCTCTCAATATCCAGGGTCATAAAACCATGGAAAGTGACCGTTTGTAGGTCCATCACCGTGCGTAGGTCCATTATGGATTACTATCTAAAATATGATATAGATTATATACAAAAACCATTCAGAACCATTCAGAGTGAACATAGATATATGAATACAATGAATATCAACTCTTGGACATATGTGACCGTTCGTAGGTCCCATCACTGTGCGTAGGTCCCGTCACCATGCATAGGTACATAAGTGAAATGATTTTTCATGAGAAATGTTAAGAATATGACTTTAAAATCTATTACACTCCATAGATTACCCATATTAGTTATTACTGCCCATAAAGATATGAAATTTGCATCATATTGGTTATATAATTGAATCTGTTAATATTTTGTAGTGTCACTGTACCCAAGTCCCATCACCGTGCGTAGGTCCCAATTGAAATTCTCATAAGTACTTTAACATAATTAGCGCTCCCAACTTTGAGGAGATATTCTCTAATATAACCCTATAAGGCTCGCAAAGGAAACTAATTAATATTCATTTTTCTAAAATATGACCCCTCACGGACCCTGTGATCCATTTTCATGGGAATCGACCATATGTGTATAGTGCTGAATCGTGTACACACATTCACACACAGGATAGCGTCCTGGCAGTAGCTGCATCAAACATGTCCCAGGTGACCTGATCTAGAATCTATATGTCCAAATAAGGCATACGGCTGGTGTCGCAGAATAGTCCTCGTGGTGCATTTCCCCATGAGTATGCTACCCGGCAAAGATTCATTGTAAATGTTTTTTAACCAGGTTGGGGCCGGGACCATGTTATTAGAACATACTAAATACATAGTACACCCTTTCCATTGGGTCTGTACCAGGATTATGGTACAGTGCCCAACCTTAGGCTGTACCATAATCTTGGTACACCTGGTGTGCTCACTGGACCATGACCCCTGCTCATGCAGGTAAATGGGCCAATCACAGCCCGGTACTCATGTACCCTACCTGTGGTCACTGGACTGTGACCATTATCTGTGCATGTAATTAGTGGGGTCACGGGGGTCATGGGTGGGACTAGGGAAACCACTCTACTATTTCATACTTATATTTACATTATATGGCTTATTTACTACATTATCAAACATCACTGAGTGAAAACAAAAACGTCATTTTGTGGGCTTTAATCAATGATTTCATCCTATGGGTTCATTTTTATTAGCAGATTTAACAAAAAATTAGCAAACTGATTTTACTAAACATTTACTGAAGGAAAATATGTAGATAGAGCCATTTCTTAGATAATATTCCGATTTTAGTTATGAAAAAGGGTACATACATAATTTATAGACCTCTGCTTCCTATAGTGGCATCAGAATTATGAATTTTGGCATGGAAATATGAAAAAAATGACAATACATGAGTGTACCAAGTTCTTGGTACACCCTGTGTTCTGGGGACTGTCATTCAATCCTAGGGCGTACTAAGAAACTGGTCAGTCTCCAACCTGTTAACTACATGGCACTACATGACACCACATGGTACTACATGGCACTACATAACACTACATGGCACCACATGGCACTACATAGACAGAGCTGCACGCTAAAGTGACCGAGTCACTGGTTACTGCACGAGAGTTGCCTGCCCCGTACTGCACGCTGGCCGCAGGCCTAGTGCAGTACGGGGCAGGCAACTCAAGTGCAGTAACTAGTGCCGAGGTCACTTTTAAGTGAAGCTCTGTGTTTATTTCAGGGTACATCGATGTAAAATAGATATGTAGTCTATGTTTCTTTACTTCCACGATGTTTCTTTACTTCCGCGGCGTTTGTTTACGTCCATCGGCCGCCATTTTGAATTCTGCGCAAGTCACGTGACCTTTGGTAACCTAGAAACGCCATGGCGACCTCCATGGCGACCCATGGCGACCCTTGGGAACGTTAAATACGGGCACAGCGTGCAGAACGGCTGAGGGTTATTGCACGCTCCTGTGGGGAATGGGCATCCCATTGCTTTAACCTTGACAGTCTGTATTCACCATGAAATAAATGACACTACATGGCACTACATAACACTACATGGCACTACATGGCACTACATAACACTACATGGCACCACATGGCACTACATGACACTAGATGGCACTACATAACACTACATGGCACTACATGGCACTACATAACACTACATGGCACCACATGGCACTACATAACACTACATGGCACTACATTGCACAACATGGCACTAGATGGTACTACATGGCACCACATGGCACTACATGACACTACATGGCACTACATAAGTAGTATAGTATGTATCGGAACGGGACTATAGTTAAGTACTGTTTATTACTCAATCGACATGCAGCCAATCAGAGGCCTCCATTTGGTCACGTGACCGGAAGTGACCTACTTAGGGGATTAGTGGTGAATTCTGGGTAACCCTGCAGCCAATCAGAGGCCACCATTTGGTCACGTGACCGGAAGTGACCTACTTAGGGGATTAGTGGTGCATTCTGGGTAACCTACTGACCTACTTAGGGGACCGGAAGTGACGTCATATGACTTAATTTAGGATCACGTGACCGGAAGTGACCTGATGAGTCACGTGAGCGGAAGTGACGTCACATGACCTAATGGCCGACCGGAAGTGAGTGACCTCATTGAGGATCACGTGACCGGAAGTGACTTGATCACGTGAGCGGAAGAAGAAGTTTTTTGTTTAGGAAGTGAGGGTCTTTAGGATCACGTGACTGGAAGCGACGTCGTCACATGAGTGACGCTTTAAGAGACTGCGCGACTTACTAGTAAAAGAAGACGTATGAAAATAAAAACACAACAATATTTTATTTTATTTTTTTTATTTATTTTTTTTTCAATCTTGATAAACACTCTATTTTTGAAAAGATGCACACGCTTATTTTTTTTTTTTTCATATCTCTAAAGGACTCGTTGTCACACCGTCAGAATGCACGCGACGCTTATAATACAAGTAGCGCACGCTGTCTTTCTCTATGGTGTAGGTGACCATTTTGTTTCGCACCACTTTGAAGTTTCTATTTACAGCAATGAGAGTTTTTCGTTGGCGAAGAACATCCAAGAAGTCGTCTGGTTCCTGAGGGTTTTGTTTCTTCTGTACGCCTTTTGCACTCCATTTTTTGGATTTTCTTTCACCGGTGTCGCTGACTCGATCGTAGCAAATGTAAGTCTTAGGGTTGAGACTTAGGATCCCGTCACCTTCCCACTCTGCTTTCATAAGCCCCGAAGTTCTCAGATCGTGAAGGTACCGTCTCTCACAACATCCGCCGGGCGGCGGACACCATTCTCGCACTCTTTCCGTTTTTGTCTTCACGAAAAGCTCTAAGTGATCGTCGCACACCGCTGTCGGAAGCCACTTTCGTTTCTCTCTGAAGTACGTCTCTCTCAGGCGAGGTTTGACTAGGTCATCCAACGTGTCACCGCTGAGAGCCATGTAAAGACTGTCGGTGTCCATTGACAAAGGGCATAATCGCGCCGATCGACGAATCTATCCAAGAAGTCGTATGTGAACTCTAACATTTTCAACTTCGCGTACTGGTATACCATGAACCCTATTTGAATAGGGAGGCTGTTGTTGACTGTTTTCGGTTGTAGTTCGACTTCAAACAGATCGGAACTCAACTCGGACGCCTTTTTGAAGCGCCACGAATTGGCCAATAGTTCGAACTTCCGACTGTCAGTGTATCTCACCGCCGTGTGTTTTTCTTTGTTGCAGATTGTTTTACCGTACGTAGCGTTTCCCATTAACTTGTAACAGTCTGACAGAATTTTCTCGTTCTCGTTCACGTCGCCACGTCTTCGCGCCGCCGTTACTTCGTCCGCGAAACCGGCAAAGGAGCGTTTAGGTAGGTATTCTACCACCAGCTGCACTTTGGTGACTATCAAACCGTGCTCTAAATACCACTTGAGAAGCGGCGTTCCCAAGAGAATATTTTTTCCGTGGTAACTCCCTATCAGACATCTCTGAGGCGTGTTCAACAGCTTTTCTTCCTGCGCAAAGTCTGACATGTGAGGTCCTATGTCTGATTTTGAAACGGTCGCGTTCTTGAAAACGGGGGTCATTTCTTCGAAGTAGTCTCGTAGGTGAGGCGGCGTAGTGATGTCCACTTGAACTAAACCGAACATTTTCTCCTCTTTCACAGCGGAAAGGATGTCGCTCTCGCTCATCGCGTTTCGAGACACTTTCAAAGCGTCAACCTTCCAGCGTTGTTGGGAGGCCTTGACCCGCTCATCTCGACGCTTCATCTCTCGCCATTCGCACTCCCACACGACGACCAGCTTGTGACCTAGCGCTTTTAAGTAAGCGCTTACTCTGGTCGTTCTGTCGCGTCTCTCCTCTCTCAGTGAAGCGCACTGATATCGGTGCGACGGTATGCACTCGTGAGCGTGGAACCAACACCCGTGAAACTGGAAAACCGTATTAGAGGCCGCGTGAAACCCGTCCACGCGAATTCTCCGACAGCCTACAACCATCTCGCCGCCGTTCAAAGCGTGGCGCAGTTTCACGTCGCGGTCGTGCTCTACGAAGCGTAACCACTCCAAAGCGCTGTGAGAGTTTCTTTGCCTAATTTCGGGCTTGAACTCGGTCTCGGGCCGTCTCACCGCGTAATAGCCCGTGCAGTGCGCTTCGCTCATGCAGCGCAAGTACAGAGAGTTAGCGTCTAGTCCTAGGATGTGTTGGCACGGTCTCGCTTCTTCGCCGTACTTGTGCTCCCTTATCCGCGTGGTGCCCTTCTCGTGAAATCTATGGAAGATGATGGAAGGACCGCCTACTAGATTTTCTTTGATCAGAGCGTGGAGGACGGCGTCGAACTGGGGGAACGTTGTGAACGCGTCTTCTAGGTTTTGGAAGAGGAACCGTAAAGTCAAACCGGCGAGAGAAACTCCGTCTTTCAACATGTCAATGCCGCGATCTTGGAAAAATTTAGCGTGATTTTTCAGAGCTTCTATGAAAGGTTTGACGTCTTTGTTGTTGTAGTGGATCAAGTAGTCTTCCATAGTTTGCATCTTCTCGTCGGACCAAACTTTCTGACATGTGGCGTAGTCGGATTCGGACATTTTGACGCCCATCAGCTCGCTGTCGAAAGCCGATCTCGGTGGCAGCGTTCTGTTTGCCAGTTTCCTGGTAGACGTCATCCATTCGTAAGGAAAGTGACCTTTCTCTTCGTTCCTGGTGAAAGCTCGCAAATAGGTCGCGTAGTTGTAACCGGGTGCCAAATAGTTGACTACGTCCAAGAAAACCGTGTGCTGTGTGTAAACCGCCAAGTATTGATTGCTTCTCTTTATGACGCTGAATTCTTGGTTTCTTCGGTCTCCGGAGGCGAAGAACGAGTGAAGGCGTATTTTGATCAGGTTCAAGTCGTAACGCCCCGAGTTGAAGCCCACGACTGGAGCTTGACGGATGTATCTCAGAAGAGGCTTCTTCAGTTGAACTAACGGGTGTCTGGTCTGAGCCGCAGCGAAGCCGCCTGGAGAAGGGGTGAACGTCGCCTCCTCCAGCAGGAGAGCTTCACCTATCGCCGCATCTAACTTCGCTAAGGTCGGTCGGTAAAGTTCTAGCACAGCTTCCCCGATGACTTTGGCGTTCTCGTTTATGTGATTTAAAACTCGGTCCAACAAGGGGTCGGAATCTGCGTCGGATTCTCTGACGAAGCAGACGGGCCCCTCCCACCCCGGAAAGTCGGATGCGACGCTAGCCGACAAAGGGACGTGATCCCACAGCAGGGACACGTGTTCCGTCGACGGTTCTTTGCACGGTCTGAAGAAAGCCTCGAAATCGAAGGCGATCTTGTAAGGGTAGATTCCGGAATGTCCGTCGGGGGGAAAAATGGAGAAGTCTGCTAGCGCTTCGAAAATCGTTCTCGAATTTTGGTAGATGCCACCTACGTAGCGCAACTTGACTTGTCGGCAAGAGGAAAGCTGGTTCCTGTGTCTCTTCAGCAAGAATTCGGTGGTGAACGCCGCCTTACACTTGCAACATTCGTATATGCCCGCGTACGCGTTGAAGTCCGTGACGAGAGAGACGTGCAAACCGCCTTTCGCCGTCAGGTGTAGGTTGACTTTACCTCGGGCGGCCAGAGTTCTGGAAGGCGGTCTGATCAGAGTAACGCGTCTTCTCAACTTCCGCCCCGGCACTTGACGCGACGCGGTGTAAACCGCTATCTGTACGTCAAACAAGTTCTCTAACGCGGGTAAGTCGCGGATGTTCAGACCCGGAAAGGATTCAGGTGTGGCAGCGGGACAGAACTGACGTAACAAATCTGAAGCGCGCTTGCTGGTGTTGTATAAGTGAAAGGAAATGCAGCGGAAGATGCAGAGGTTGTCCTTGTTGGGAAAATCTAACACGCCGCTTCTCTTTCCAACTCGACCGGCCTGAGTGATCCTACCGCCTATGGGGAATTCCCCCGGTCCCATGTAAACGCAAATGTTCAAATTGGTAGGAAAAAGAACGTGCCACTTGGTGTCAGCGTCGCAAAGTTTCCGTACTTCCTCGCAAGCGACGGTGTTTTCCATCTTTGAGAGGAGCTCTTCCAAAGTTTCTGAATTAGTTATAGTAGGGAGCGGTTGTATGAGAGTTGCGTTGTTCTGGGAGGCGTGAAAGTAGCGCAGTTTGCTCTTGTCTTCTCTGTGTTGTAAGAGTAAGCCTACCGAGAAACCCACTTTGTATCTGAATCTTTGTGTCAAGTGAATGCGACGCATAGTATCTACAGCGTCACTCAACTCGCCGGTTGGTAGCCTGAAGTTTGTTACACTCACGCGAGTCCCGTGCATCCTGACGCCCGTTTGTATCGCAGGCCAATTCGCCGTGAACGTTTCCTCCCCGTTCGGTACAGCACATATGCGCGGAGGGACGGTCACCCCGTCCAGAGATTCGCGTCGACAGGCGATCTTTCGGCAATCGCCTTCGCCGCATAAAGGGCAAAACTTAGGTACTACTCTACAATTTTCTACGTGTCTCTCGTGGTTGTACGGTCTTTTAAACATTTTGAAACACTTTTCGCATACGTACTGTGTCATGTTTTTTTTCACTCAGTTACCAACTACTTAGCCGTCTAACTATCTATCTATCTATCAATCTATCTGTCTATCTATCTATCTATTTATCTTTCTGTCTGCTGTCTGTGTATCCGTCTGTCTGTCTCATACAGCGTACGTCAAACGCTGTGTGTGTGTGTGTGTGCGCGCGCGTGAGCGTTGAGCGTCTCTCATTCCGAATCTATGCCGAGATATTTCAGAATGATCTCTGTTTTGTCATCCAACTCTTTGAGCGCTCTGGCGGACAGCGTCACTCCCTGCTGTGTGGGTTTTTTGTCAGGACCTTCGTACTTGCGCACGTGGACGAGGTTCTTACCGCTGTAGTAGCTCACAGCTGCGTACACTTCGCCCTCCTCATCCAGCACTGCGAACCAGGGGGTGTGATTAGGTTTTCCTTGCGCGGCCGCTGTGTCGCGTATGCGCACCACTGCGCGGATATCGGCGATGCGTGCTATTAGCTCGCGCAGCGCGTCGGCTGTGAAGTGCACTCGCTTGCTTCTGGTCAGAGACGCCTCTTTCACCTGGCCGTCTTTTGTGTAGCGCGGCCTCCTAGACAGTCTAGCCACGTCCTCCCAGATCTCCAGCGTCAAAGCTCCGTCTAAGCAGAACTCTAACCCGAGAAGACGGGAGAAGGTTTTCTCTGCTTCTTCTCGTCCATCTCGTTCTTTTTCTTGTATTTTTCTCTTCTTACTAGGCCTTGTTGTTCTGGAACTCACCTTAGAACGTTTCACACCCGCAGGATGAGTAACACCATCAGCGTGAGCTGAATCAGCAGCAGAACCGATAGCAGGAGCAGCGTCAGCGCTGGTGGTATCCGAGGCCTCGTTGTTGGAACAGCGCAGCCACACGCCGTCGGTGCTGAGTGTAGCAGTAGAAGATGAAGCGCCGCCGCCCTCGTAAGGTGGCGGTGAGGGCAGTCGCCACGGACCGGACGGGACGCTACTAGTGGAAGTGAGGTCGAAAGGTCGAAGAGGGAAGCCGAAAAACATACCGCCCACCCCTTTCCCTTCGGGTTGTTCGTACGCCTCGTCGTCAGCGTCGTTCTCTGTCTCACCCTGTTGCTGCTGCTCCTCCTCCTCCTCCTCTTCTTCTCGGTTTAGGGGCTGAGTGTCCGAATAGCTGTCACTCTCAGCGCGAGCGGCGTCGATGTAGTGGTGGAGGAGAGGGGCTGTGCAACGTGCGGCAGGTCATCAAAGTCATCAACAGTAGTGGGGAGGTAAAAACCCGGTTTCCAGTACTGCGCTGTGCCAGGAGCGTTGTCGTCAGTAGTAGTAGCGGTAGCAGCAGGTGCAGCAGAAGCAGCAGCAGCAGCAGCAGCAGCAGCAGCAGCAGCAGACGCAACAGTAGCAGGCGCAGCAGCCTCAGCAAGCGCAGCAGTAGCAGGCGCAGCGGTAGCAGGTGCAGCAGCAGCAGCAGCCGCAGCAGGCGGGGCGGCAGTAGCAGCGGCAGCGCGCTTAGCAGCAACGTGTACCGTCGCGAGTGTAACAACGTCGCTAGCACGACGACTACTACCAGTAGTACTACTACTACTACTACTACTACTAGTACTACTACTGCTACTACTACTGCTACTACTACTACTACTGCCGCGAGCGCTCGCTACAGCGGGAGGGTGATAAGACCAAGCGGCTGCGGCGGTAGTCTCATTTTCAGTAGCAAGAGGAGGCACTGACGCTAAACGAGCGCTGTTCCGCGTAGTCTTCTTGTTCTTGGACGGCGCTAGGTGTTGTCTTTTGCTCATGGTGGTGACTGTAGAGAGCAGCAAAAGAATGAGTGAGTGAATGGAGGTTTCCAGACCCCTTATATACGCCTTCTCGCTTCTAGAACTAAGCTACTTCCTGACCCTGTTCAGCTGCCGCCGGCTGGCCGGCGGCCATTCACAAAGAGAAACAAAAGACATAAGGCATGACGTTTTCAGCTGGATCCCTTTCCCCCCTTTTGAGAGATCGACTGTCATGAGCTAAGCCGCTTACCACCCTGTTCAGCAATTCAACGCGCATTAGCTGTATAAAGGATTAAGCGGTTGCTGCCGTCGACTGACCGGCGGCCATTCACAAAGACATAAGGTATGACGTTTTCGGCTGGATCCCTTTCCCCTCTTTTTTTTTGAGGGATCCACTGTCATGAGCTAAGCCACTTACCACCCTGTTCAGCCATTCAGCGCGCGTTAGCTGTATAAAGGATTAACGGTGATGAGCTTAGAGTGTGTATACAAAAAAAAACTACAGGAGGCGTGTGGCGTGAAGCAGGACCCCCCTAAGACGAACGTGTCTGTCTGTGAGTAGAGGCGTGTGCATGTGGTGAGCGACTTAAGTGTAAGACAAAAAAAAAATCACCACCTCCTGCCGTGGTGAGTAGACCGGGCCGGCCAGGCGGCGGCCGGCTAGTTCAATAGGGAGGGGTGACAGCTGACTAAGGCTGTGCATGAAAAAAATCCGATTTTCACCTGACCTCTGACGTTTGTTACAATGAATGTCAGAGGGAGGGAGACGTCCTCAGGTAGGGGGTAGGAGGTAAGGCTATGGATGAGGAAGAAACACCGTTTTCAGCTGGTCTCCACGGATAGCGATGACACACCCCTCGTCATCTAAGCTCTTAAGGAGCGGAGCGGTTGAAAAAGCGTCATGCGGACAGGTCGCTACACAGCTGGAGTGCTGTTGGAAATGGGATTAAACTCCCTCTGTATAAAAAGCTCTGATTTCTGTTGGAAAAAAACCATATCGCCTCTGACCACAGTAACGTCTACTACCACCACCGCCGCCACCACCGCCGCCGCCGCCGCCGCCACCGCCGCCGCCGCCGCCGCCACCGCCAAGACGAGACGAGATGGCTCAAGCTATTCCACTTTCAAGCTCGCCTTCACCGCCTTGTCCACCTGAAAAAAAGTTAATGCAGCTTGACGACGTGAGACGCGCGAGGCAGACCGATGGGGAGAACAGAGAGGTAGGACAGCGGCGGTTAGCCTATAGCGACGCCTTGCTTCGTCAACTAGGTAAAGAGTTGAGCGGCTGTTGGAGAGATTTGGGCAGTAGCTTAAAAGTTACCGCCGCCCGTATGGATGCTCTAGTAGAGCGCAGTGTCAAGACACCGGAGGAGCTGTGTACGGCGATGTTCCGAGTCTGGTGGGGTGAAACCCCGCATCGTCATAGATGGGGAGAGCTCGGTCGCGTCTTCACCCGCATTAGACGCGTGGAACTGTTGGCTCAGTGGATGTCCCTTCTCCACAGACAGGGGTTGGATTTCGAAAACCCTGACTCGCGCGCGATGCATAAGCACTTGGGCACCCTCGGCAGACGTCTAGGTAGCAGGTGGAAAGAGGTGGGGGACCATTTAAAATTGTCGCCTGAGAGGTTAGATAAGATCGCTGAAGAATGCGAATACGGAGGAAGTCCCGCTGAGTGGGCCTTCCGAGTGTTGAAAATGTGGCAAGATTAAGCTGACGGTGCCGGCGGTACACCTTTTGAACTCCTTCGAGTGTTGACTGAGGACATGGGAAAGTTTGACCTCGGCATCGCGATATTACTTGACTTTATCAAGCAAGAAACAACGAGAACGACGGACATGTGAATTGTTGTGTTTTATTTTCATACGTCTTCTTTATTAGTAAGTAAAAAAAAAAATATCATAACAATTAAGACGCGCGCCCTCTTAAAGTGTCACTTCCTCCAGTCGCAGCTGATCGCCTCATCGAAGCACGTGATAAACAAAAAAAAAACGAAGAGACACGCTTCTTCCTCTCGAGAGGAAGAAGCGTGTCTCTCGATTGAAATCTTTTTCTTTTCTTTTTTTCTTAAAAGAGACAAACGCCCCTTAGAGTGCCCCCCCACCCCCCTAGAGTGCCCCCCTCCCCCTCCCCCCCCTCCCCCCCCCCACTCGCCCCATGCATCCTAAAAGCGCCCCCCTCCCCATGCATCTTAAAGAAGCCCCCCTCCCCTTCCCTCCCCTCCCCTCCCCTCCCCCCCCCTTTATACACTCTAAAGAACGCTTCTACCTAGTTCAATAAGTCACTTCCAGTCGCTCGTAAAATAATAAAAAATGAAAAAAAACCAAAAACTTATATCGTAGTGTTTTTTTTATTAGTTTACCGAAAAAAATAAGAGACTCGCCTCCTTCTCCTCCTCCTCCTCCTCCTCCTCCTCCTCCTCCTCCTCCTCCTCCTCCAAAAAAAAAAAGATATCACATTTTAAAGCGCGTGACCCCTTAAAGACGCTCATCTCTTCATTAAGTCGCGTGACGGTCACGTGATCAATCAGGTCACTTCCGGTCACGTGATCCTCAATGAGGTCACTCACTTCCGGTTGGCCATTAGGTCATGTGACGTCACTTCCGGTCACGTGACTCATCAGGTCACTTCCGGTCACGTGATCCTAAAGTAGGTCATATGACCTCACTTCCGGTCCCCTAAGTAGGTCATATGACATCACTTCCGGTCCATAAGTAGGTCATATGACGTCACTTCCGGTCACGTGACCAAATGGCGGCCTCTGATTGGCTAACTAGGTCACGTGACGTCACCACTAATCCCCTAAGTAGGTCACTTCCGGTCACGTGACCAAATGGAGGCCTCTGATTGGCTGCAGGTCGATTGAGTAATAAACAGTACTTAACTATAGTCCCGTTCCGATACATACTATACTACTTACATAACACTACATGGCACTACATTGCACTACATGGCACTACATGGTACTACGTGGCACTACAAGTATCTACATGGCACCACATGGCACCACATGGCACTTCATTGTACCACATGGCACCACATGGCACTTCATGGTACCACATGGCACCACATGGCATTTCATGGCACCACATGGCACTACATGGCACTTAATCACACTACACATATGGTTACAATGTAATGTGCACACAAGGAGAATAGCATCATTATATGGACATCAGGATACTATCATCAATATCCTGTGAAGAGTGAAAATACTTTTACTACATTTTTACATTAATATACTAATATGTTGACAGAATATTATATAATCTATACCTTTTTTGTAGAATATGTAAACAATTTGCTACAGTGTTTGGAGAGAGGGTCCTTATAACCCAATTTCTGAATTTTGGAACTTCATTTCATTTGGGAACTTCATTTGAATCCATGATTCAGTAAAACATTAGTATATCAAGGTGCCAATCTAATTTATGATTAAATATTATATAAATGTATCCAGTTCCATTTTGCTCAATACATCTATCTACTGCTGTGAATTGGCAATTAACAGCAGAGTTCAGTCAGCCTGTGACAGTCCATCCTTTAATTGTCTGACATCCATGGGCCTGCTAAGTTATGATGTGTGTGAGCTAGATACTTAACTAAATCTCACAAGATATTCTAAGAAGACCCAAGCATCAGGATTTATTGTTACATATATAGTGCATCAAAGGTCTATCTAACATTTCCCAGTTGATTTTACATTCTCCTCATCAAAGCGTTCCTTCTCATTGCGTCTCGCACACCTTGCAGCTACAAGTAGTAGGATGTAGTCGAGCAGCTCACACACAGTGATAACACTGGCACCGAGCAGCAGCCCCAGGAAGCCTCCCACCTCTCCCAGCAGGCTCAGCAGACCAAAGGCTTCCTGCTGAGCAATCACCTCATACGACATGTCCTTGTAGAAGACGTCCAGCTGCAGGAAGTTCTCCCTAAAACAGGGTGTAATGAGACATTTGAGAAAGTATACGCTATTCTCTATGTAATTGAATTATTCTGCTAATTTTGCTAATTCAGGTGAATATGGCTGATGGTTAAGTCTTGAAAATAAATCCCATTAAAGCAACTTTGACAATGGAGGTGATTTCTTCCTATTGGCTGTATCAGCACATTGAACACATTTAAGTATCATTTTAAAAATATTATGAATACACATGGTATGATGTCAAAGAAGTCATCATAAAAGGTAACAAAAAACAAATGTATGATGAACATATGTAGTTTTGGGTAGACGGTAAGAATAAACATTATTAAAAGAATACGAGACAGTAATGATTTGTAAGTTCATCAATATAAATCAATAATCTATTCTATTATGAAGTTGCATCAATAATAATGGTTATAGTAATATAAATCAAATGAAGGAGCTGTATGAATTAAAGGTGGTATTTACATGAAGAAATTGACACTGAGTGTTGCTGTATCTGCGTACACATGCAAGTCATCCCGTAATGTAATCAGGCGGTCAATTATCTCTCTGAATCCTCCAGGCATTGCATCCAGACATTCCTGAGAGCTGAGTTCATACTCTGAGAACACCTGCAGAGTCACTGAATATTGTTAATTGGTAGAATCCATATGTTTATAAATACTGATCCTAGATTAAGGACATGAAGCATATATGACCATCCTAAATACCAACATATTAATCCAAATACTGTGCTGATGGGGTGACCAGAATAGGTTGGGATAGAAATAAATAATACGAGCAGTGAATGATATTGTGTCAATAATAATGTAAGCATGTTTATTGGTAAAGCATACGTGTGATTGTGATAAGAGCCATGAATAACTGGACCGGGTGCATGAATGGGTTCTGGTGGAATGTAGAAATACGCTACTAGGTGGATATGTTTGGTATTTGAATATATGGCAAAATGTAAAAAGTGGAAAAGACATTAAAAAAGGAATAGAAGGATGGGCCAGTGCATGGATACTGTGTGGGCCCAGTCTGAGTTCATGTGAGAGACTAGGATCGGTGGAGGTGTGGATCGGATAACTGGCCAAGGCGGGCCACCAAGAATAGGCCCATCCAGGGACGCCGTACAGCAGTAGGGACGCCGTGCCTAATAAGCACCTGCAGCTCAACACGCGTCCTCGTCCTGCGCACTAGCGAGGGACGACGTACCCCGCTGGGCGGAGTATGTATGCAAGTGCGCGGTATATAGATAGCCAGAACGGTACAGACCACACTCATAGACACATGGGTACTTTCGCGTTGGAGCTGTAGAGCTTCGGGTGGTTGTGGATATCTATCTCTATGCACTGCGGCAGAGTCTGCAGTTGGAGATATTTATATATAATAACCACATTTCGACCTGGCTGTGCCGGACTGCTGTGCTTAGACAAGCTAAAGATCTAACAGCATAGCCTATGTGGATCTATCATCTACTGCACTGAGCAGTTGTGATGGGAACTTTGCGTAGTCGGTGTTTTGGCTCAGGCATTAACTCCAGTCAAGACACTATTGGACTTGGACTACTTATACATAACTCAACGGACATAGTTACTCCGTACAACTATACTGCTGTTAAGGCTGCAATCCACCTCAAACTTTGCACCTCATAGAACAGTACAAGATAGACTATCCACAGTGACTGTTGGGGATATAGGCTAGAAAGGATCACCATCAGCCTTGTGTTCCTTGCAGGCACTGTTTGTGCACAGTTATGGATTAACCTGTGATCAGTACTGGAGCATGTACACTGGACAGTGTGTAACCTACGGTAGTATCCATCTTGACTTTTCTACATTACACTTGTGAACCGATAAACATTGATTTGATGAACTGAACTGAACATATGCAATTTCAATGCATTCTTGAACTATATCTTGCCATATAATATTTGGTTTCTCACATAGCCTAATTGTGGTTATAATGAACTCTTGATCTCTTAATATTTCTTGATATTGTGATTCAGTGAAGCTAAATTACTGCTGATACCGTTATTGCTTATGCTGGCATCGAGCCATTGTTATACTGTTAAGCTCGACCTATTGTGGGGTTTTGATCACCTTACCATGTGCATGCACACAATGATGTAGATGCCAAAACTTTGATTGTAACTCTTACTTTATTAATCAATGATGTTTTGGTCCTCATCCTGGCCAAGTCAGTTAAGATTCAATCTATGGGTTTATCAAACAAACATTCTGAACTTACCTGCCCGTTTATTCTAATACAATGACATTGATGCTATGTGACTGTGTTGCAGTCTAGAACTGACAGGGTGTATAGTGGACAGTATACAACTGACTAATGACTGAGACATGATTGACTGAACATGGAATATGCATTGTATGATTGATGTACACTGGCTCTTATCACATTGTTGGACTGAATTGGAGATACTGGTCAACCTCACTGCATGGGCTTATCACTGTTGTTTAATCAAGTGAAATAAAGGGCTGTCCATTATTGCTGACTTCTTACTGATCTGTTGGGACCTATCCTGAACTATGGGTCGCAAAGATCTGCCAAGCGAGGAGTTCTCTACCATCTCAGTTAGCCAAAGCATCCCCAACAATATCAATACACTGCAACTTCAATCATAATGACACATGGGCTCATATATCCAACAACTAATATATGGGAACAACAAACAATCAACATACTAATAGTTCAGGCTGGTGGAGAACCCGGGCATCATAAAAGAGAGACTGACATTTGGGAAACTTTTCGAAATTTTACTGACAAAGCTCAGAAATGAAATTTAAAAAAAAGTACAATTTAGAAAAGTTAAAAAAAAAAACCCATCATGAGTAAACAAGTGAAGGAAAGACATAAGGAAAGAAAGCTAATTTAGAAATTGAATGAACGGGCAGTGTGCGGTACTACCGGTGAAATTATATGACAACCATAATGCAGAGAATGAAAGAGTAAAATATTACTGAAAGTATTGTCGAACATTTAAGTATGAAGCCTACAGCAGACTGTAGGATTCATATCAGGGCCACCCGGTAGCTTGTGCTGATGGGGTGACCAGAATAGGTTGGGATAGAAATAAATAATACGAGCAGTGAATGATATTGTGTCAATAATAATGTAAGCATGTTTATTGGTAAAGCATACGTGTGATTGTGATAAGAGCCATGAATAACTGGACCGGGTGCATGAATGGGTTCTGGTGGAATGTAGAAATACGCTACTAGGTGGATATGTTTGGTATTTGAATATATGGCAAAATGTAAAAAGTGGAAAAGACATTAAAAAAGGAATAGAAGGATGGGCCAGTGCATGGATACTGTGTGGGCCCAGTCTGAGTTCATGTGAGAGACTAGGATCGGTGGAGGTGTGGATCGGATAACTGGCCAAGGCGGGCCACCAAGAATAGGCCCATCCAGGGACGCCGTACAGCAGTAGGGACGCCGTGCCTAATAAGCACCTGCAGCTCAACACGCGTCCTCGTCCTGCGCACTAGCGAGGGACGACGTACCCCGCTGGGCGGAGTATGTATGCAAGTGCGCGGTATATAGATAGCCAGAACGGTACAGACCACACTCATAGACACATGGGTACTTTCGCGTTGGAGCTGTAGAGCTTCGGGTGGTTGTGGATATCTATCTCTATGCACTGCGGCAGAGTCTGCAGTTGGAGATATTTATATATAATAACCACATTTCGACCTGGCTGTGCCGGACTGCTGTGCTTAGACAAGCTAAAGATCTAACAGCATAGCCTATGTGGATCTATCATCTACTGCACTGAGCAGTTGTGATGGGAACTTTGCGTAGTCGGTGTTTTGGCTCAGGCATTAACTCCAGTCAAGACACTATTGGACTTGGACTACTTATACATAACTCAACGGACATAGTTACTCCGTACAACTATACTGCTGTTAAGGCTGCAATCCACCTCAAACTTTGCACCTCATAGAACAGTACAAGATAGACTATCCACAGTGACTGTTGGGGATATAGGCTAGAAAGGATCACCATCAGCCTTGTGTTCCTTGCAGGCACTGTTTGTGCACAGTTATGGATTAACCTGTGATCAGTACTGGAGCATGTACACTGGACAGTGTGTAACCTACGGTAGTATCCATCTTGACTTTTCTACATTACACTTGTGAACCGATAAACATTGATTTGATGAACTGAACTGAACATATGCAATTTCAATGCATTCTTGAACTATATCTTGCCATATAATATTTGGTTTCTCACATAGCCTAATTGTGGTTATAATGAACTCTTGATCTCTTAATATTTCTTGATATTGTGATTCAGTGAAGCTAAATTACTGCTGATACCGTTATTGCTTATGCTGGCATCGAGCCATTGTTATACTGTTAAGCTCGACCTATTGTGGGGTTTTGATCACCTTACCATGTGCATGCACACAATGATGTAGATGCCAAAACTTTGATTGTAACTCTTACTTTATTAATCAATGATGTTTTGGTCCTCATCCTGGCCAAGTCAGTTAAGATTCAATCTATGGGTTTATCAAACAAACATTCTGAACTTACCTGCCCGTTTATTCTAATACAATGACATTGATGCTATGTGACTGTGTTGCAGTCTAGAACTGACAGGGTGTATAGTGGACAGTATACAACTGACTAATGACTGAGACATGATTGACTGAACATGGAATATGCATTGTATGATTGATGTACACTGGCTCTTATCACATTGTTGGACTGAATTGGAGATACTGGTCAACCTCACTGCATGGGCTTATCACTGTTGTTTAATCAAGTGAAATAAAGGGCTGTCCATTATTGCTGACTTCTTACTGATCTGTTGGGACCTATCCTGAACTATGGGTCGCAAAGATCTGCCAAGCGAGGAGTTCTCTACCATCTCAGTTAGCCAAAGCATCCCCAACAATATCAATACACTGCAACTTCAATCATAATGACACATGGGCTCATATATCCAACAACTAATATATGGGAACAACAAACAATCAACATACTAATAGTTCAATACCCACATGGACATAATCGATACATCGAAACACCACAAAGCAATTAGTTTCAAATATCTTTTAGATATTTTCCCAACACAAGCGTCCTTGTTGAAGTGTTTGGCGGAGAATAAACAAGAAGGGGAATGCCCTCTCCCCTCAGGTGAGAATGAACGGAACCAAAGGGTACATTTTAGGGTCCCAGAATATACACCTGTAAACATTATGAATAAATATTGTACAGACTTCTCCACCACCTGTCAATTCTCCCACGAACCATTAAATCATCATTTTGAAAATTCACGAATGAAAGTCCTCGTAAATTTGTCATTTACCCGAAAATAGCATTACCAACCAGTTCCAGGAGTTCTTGCACGTTTGTCATGTTCTCAGAGAGTCCATCTATAAGGTGCTGAAAGTCTGTCCTGTTGGTGGCATAGGACAGCTTGAAGAACTCCAGGTTCTGAAACTCCTCCACTGTCAGGATGGGCAGGGGTGATTCAGCTATGTTCGAATAGGCTGATAAAAAGGTGTCCTTTACATGTATCAGTTCTTCCTGAAAATTAATGAAAGGCTATTATAAGGCTTAAAAGGTTATGAGTATTAAAGGTAGGGACTAGGTGGAAATCACTAGAAATATTTAAAATAATGTTCATCAGTTCTACATTATACAGTATTGAAAACTCTTCTTCCTTTAAGTCATGTGTGAGTCAGACAACTTTATTAAGCATTCATTCATGATTCACAATTCTCCCTCTTAATATATTTTCAGTTTCAAAACCATCATTTCCTATCTGCCTACCTGTAAGGAGTTGATAACTATATTGCTGATGCTCTCAAATTCCGCCAGTTCTTCAATAGCATTGGTCGTCCGAGGGGAGTGGATGAATCTTGCCAGTTCAATCTTGGTGACATTCTCATTCATGTAGGCAGTAGCCATGTCCAAGACAGGTTTCCCAAGCAACTCAAAAGCATGACCCATGGACACAACAGCCTTGAGCATGATTTCTAAAGAGTTCCTCAATATATTTATTCTCTGGAGGGAATGTATCTGACCTAATGACTGCTTTTGATAAATAGATGAGATATACGGTCTCATCCAATCACACATTATCAGGTTGTCAACGGCAGTAATCAACTCCTTCACTGAGAGGACCATTTTGTTTGTGGCCAAATTATAATCTTCAAGTCTCTGAATTTTGGTGACCTTCTGTATGCCAATGTAAAACTCTAGGTATGCCTGCTGAACACTTTCTGATCCTAAAACATGCATGCAAGCCTTGTGTTCATTGAATGCATTAGGCGATTTAGTTGAGTTTGCAAAGATGATCTCTACAGTTCTCCTGTAGCTTAACTCATACTGATGAAAGTCTGGGAAACTAATAACATCATTCCATATGTCTGCCTTTTCTTGTATTTTCTTCTCACATTCAGGTGGTATATAATGCCGCTGTATACTATCTGATAAATCTAAATCAAGATCTCCAGAGCCGTCTGAGCTGCTGTTCTGTTGAGCTGCAGTTGCTTCTCTCATACAGTCACTTAAAAACTGTTGGAATTTGAACACACTGCCATCCCATTCCAGGAATGTCAGCGCCATTGACTCTAAATCTGATAACAGATATTCATACACTGATGCATAAGCATCATCTGCTATATTGTACAACTCAAATGCTTTCGCAATGATTGTGTCAGAGTCTCTGTGGTAGGGTTGAGGGAAGATGATGGCTGGGAGCTCATAGTAGTCGGAATTGGTAAAGATGTGTGCTGACTTTTTACAGGTGTATTGAAGACTGGAACGCAGCCTATCAGCTATTGACAAAAGTCTTGTCAAGTCTTGTGTATCCTTTTCCTTTATATCGTCACTGTAGTGCTGAGTGGTCTCAAGGGCCTGACAGATTAGTTATTGTATTAGTTCTAGTCTATGGACCAATGTTGCAAGAAAGGGTGACTTTTTTGTAATAGAATTGTGTTTACATTGGTTTTAGCAGAATCCTGATAATATTTTCTGTAATGGCTACATATGTGAACATCTGATATCCAGGGATTCACAAAATAATTGTCATTCAAATTGTGTATATAAGAATGCAGGATTTTAAGGTTATATTGATGTATTTGTCCTTCATGCTTCAGAAACGTTCCAAAACATTATCGACAACTTTTCTGAAAAGTTACCCTTTCTTGCACATACACTTTCTCTCTGTAATGGCACTGCCATAGCTTATTGATTCTGATGCAAATGCAAAATGTTGGCTTTCAGAGGGCCCTTCCCTGCATTAGTACACTATTATATGACAATTATAAGAATAACATATTGTTCAAAGGATAAGCATTACATTGTACTAAGGGTAAGCAGCAGTACACACAATACCTTCAAGTGGGACTCCTCTAGTGTTTTCTGTTTCTCAGGGTTACCAAGAATCAAACGGTCTATGTTGAACTTGGAGAGTTGAGCATATGACAGCTGTGGTTCATAGTGAACCTCCTCACATGGAGGCTTGCAGGCACACTCCAATTCTGACTTTGTCATCTCAGCTACAGTAAAAAGTAAAACGTACAAACATCCATCTATGAAACAACACATCTTTAACCATTTCATATAAACTTTATTTTCTGACTAGTTGGTCTTCTTGAATTGGCAGTTGACACATGACGGTATATTGATGAAGTTGAGGTTTCAATCCAAGTCTAATTGTTTTTTTTTAAGTTGAAGTTTCTCAATTTCAATTTTACAAAAGAAATTAACCCTCCTGAGCGACTGTATTCCAAGTCTGCTTTTTTGGATTGGACATATCGATTTTCTCAATTCTACAATACACTTTTGAGGTAGAATACACTATTTCCACAATGTGGAATAGTTTACCTCGAGATAAAAGGAATGTAAGAGATAGAAATTTATTTAAACTCCAGTTAATATGGGAGATGAGGGGAATAATCCCCAAAGAAGGGGAGGGGTAGTTTGTCATACCTTTTTTTTATTCCAATTCAAAAATAATTTATCAATTGTACATGTGTTTTAATAACACCTTTTGATGGTTGTCCCATTGGTTCTATTTGTCTTCTTCTTATTATATCAGATCTTTGGTGATCAAATTATTCAGGAAATATTTCTATTGATATTTTATATTGTTGAGATGCACTTAAAATCTAATCTGCTGACTCAGCAAGAACTTGAATTAAAACCATGAAAAAAATCAATGATGCAAATGGTTATCCATACCCAGCGTTTGTCGCACGCAAGACAGTGTCGTCTTGAAGTCACAGGTTATCGCTGAAAAATGACAAATACAGAGTAAATGCTTGCACTGTTCCTATTACACTTGGCAATTTATCATGACCTTAACTAGTATTAATCAGAGATGAATAATTTGGAAAACAGGTTACAACCATCAAGCAAGATCATGTATGGAGTTCAAGTTATTGACTCTTAGCTAACTTGTCTCATCTAGATGATTTAGATTTACATATGTTACCCTCTCCAATTTGAATTGAGAATATATCGAATAGATATGGCCTAAACCCCATCTATACTAAACGTTGTATTATTACTTTACACAAGAACTGTGATGTGATCTAGCACGACTAAACCTATTGTAGCTGTCAGCTATTGAAGACAGCTGTCAGCTATATTGAAGAACTCCAGATTCAAAGAATAGGTTGTCATAATAAACTTTTATTGTAAAGACATGTAGGACAAGCAGTGTTACATAGAAATAGGTAGATGATAGATAACTCAATCCATCTATGGTGTCAATCTATGGCTCTTACAGAAGTTGGTGAAACTCCAACAGGTCATACTCATCTTGCAGGAGTAGGGACAGTGGGAGTACATACCCAACAAATCCTCAGTTCTCCTCAAGGTAGAGCGGGAGAGAGATGTGTCCAGGAACCGATATATGAGCAGCCAGAATACGGTGTAAATGTGCACCTTATCAGTACCCAAGTAGACAGGGTGTGGGGTATTTATACCAGCGATTATATAACTCCATTCCTACCAGAGGCCATGTGTCAGTCATGCTCCATTACCTGACAACCGAGACCATGTTATGTGATCACATACCAGGACAGTCCTGGGGGGGGGGGGACGGGGAAAGCCCGCGTATGTCGCTACAAATAAGCAGCTGGATTTATCCAGGCTAAACCTGGGGCATAGCGAAGCTGCCCAACATGCTAGGAAAAGTAATCACTACACTATCATGAACATTTAACCACTCACTTGCATTCTTTTTAAATGCCTGCATGTATTCTGTTTGACACTGACATGTATTGATGACATCCTGGGCCTGACACTGGGCATGGCAGTGTGAGACGGGAGGACTATCTGGATGACACACGCCATATGGAGGCTGTAGTGTAGTTACCTTAAGGAGAACAAAGTGAATTATTAACTGGTAAAAGTGGAAAATTTAAAGATAAAGTTTTAGGTAACATACAAAATAGTGGCATATAAGCATTACAGGTTACCAAGAGTTATTTCTATTACCATTTAAAACTGAAACCTTTCTGATTTAAGAGGTTTGTTAAATTAGGGGTGACATGTGTAAAATGTAGGCTCTCAGAGAGCTACCTTAATAATGTAGTAATCAAGAGGTTCGGGATCTGCAAAAGATGTTAATATACATAATTTTGAACTCTATGTGACTACCAGGGTGTGGGTGCTACTGAGGCCTATCCATGTGGGTATGAGTGCTACTTCCCTCAGACCTCTTTATGGCTACTGGGTGTGGGAGTTCCTTACCTCAGACCTCTTTATGGCTACTGGGTGTGGGAGTTCCTTACCTCAGACCTCTTCACGGCTGCTGGGTGTGGGAGTTACTTGCCTCAGACCTCTTCATGGCTACCAGGGTGTGGGAGTTCCTTACCTCAGACCTCTTCATGGCTACTGGGTGTGGGAGTTCCTTACCTCAGACCTCTTTATGGCTACCAGGGTGTGGGAGTTACCTACCTCAGACCTCTTTATGGCTACTGGGTGTGGGAGTTCCTTACCTCAGACCTCCTCATGGTTACTGGGTGTGGGAGTTACTTACCTCAGACCTCTTTATGGCTACTGGGTGTGGGATTTACTTACCTCAGACCTCTTTATGGCTACTGGGTGTGGGAGTTACTAACATCAGACCTCTTCATGGCTACCAGGGTGTGGGATATACTTACCTCAGACCTCTTTATGGCTACTGGGTGTGGGAGTTACTAACATCAGACCTCTTCATGGCTACCGGGTGTGGTTGCAACTTACCTCAGACCTCTTTATGGCTACTGGGTGTGGGAGTTCCTTACCTCAGACCTCTTTATGGCTACTGGGTGTGGGAGTTCCTTACCTCAGACCTCTTCATGGCTACCAGGGTGTGGGAGTTCCTTACCTCAGACCTCTTTATGGCTACTGGGTGTGGGAGTTACCTACCTCAGACCTCTTCATGGCTACTGGGTGTGGGAGTTACCTACCTCAGACCTCTTCATGGCTACCAGGGTGTGAGAACCGGGTGCTGCAGCAAAACCCTGATCCTGCATGATTGGTATCTCCTCACGGGGGTGCAGCAATATCTGTACAGGCAAGGACACATATTGTTTGTAAATAAATAGATTGCATGCCAGCCAGATCATAAATCAAAATCATAGACTCTTGGTTATAAATGAGATTGAGCGGTGCGCTGTCCTACTGTAGAAATTGACGAGCTCTGGAAGGACTAAAGAGCAATTAGACCCCAAGTACAAGTTCAAGGGTTAGCACAAAAAGCGCAGAGTGTACTTTAGTACACAATAAGTGCAGAGTGTATCTTAATACACAATAAGTGCAGAGTGTACTTTAGTACGCAATAGGTGCAGGGTGTATCTTAGTACACAATAAGCGCAGAGTGTACTTTAGTACGCAATAGGTGCAGGGTGTATCTTAGTACACAATAAGTGCAGAGTGTACCTTAATCTATGATAAGAGCAGAGTGTACCTTGATATATGATAAGTGCAGAGTGTACCATAATACAGAAGAAGTGCAGAATGTACCTTAACACCAGCGTCGTTCTGCGGGCCCCTCATGTACTCATACTGCTCCACATTGATCACCAGCTTCAGTCCGCTACCAGCTCCTGTAGTGGAATAAGAGAAGGGTGGAAATCTGCCATCTGCAGTTAAAGCTTGACCGTCATGGTTGAAGTGAGGCCAAAAGCACTTTTGGATATAGTTCAATTTTCATTCACAAGAGGGCTCTTAAGGACTGGGAGCTCAGCTCCTACAGGCACAAGATGGGGTGAATATATTGTAGCTGGACAATGCCAATGGTCCCCTGTCCAAACACTGTTGCCCTCTGGTGGAACTGTTATTTTAGTCCATGTATGGAAAATGCTGAGCTAATTCCCTGACGGCCCAGCTTTAAGTACAGTCAGCTCCTAAGACTAAACCAATGCACATTTACTCTACATGTGTCGGCAGTCAAGATAGAATGTGTGGCTAAAAATATGTGGACAGTCGAGGGAAAAGGGTCCTCCAAGGTAAAAACTCAATAATAAAATTGATGTCATCAGCTTTCCAGTGATATCTTTTATAAGCAGGTACCACTTCTAGTTTTAAAGTACTGGCTCTCTGAATGTGGGTGGTCACTGTCCAATCTTAAATGCCAATAAGCTCTATCTTCCTTTGTTTAAGAGACATTCCTATCTAATTAGCATAATTATGCTAATTACCAAATATCCTAACTTTTTCAAACAATTGGTCACAGCTTTTGATCTAAAAATGGTATTTACATTCTGTTTTCAGCATAGAAATTGTTTTGGGGCCTTCTTTCATTCATTTTTTTTAAATTTTCAATTTAGAATGAAAATCATGTTTCCATGGCAACCAATGTGTGCAAAAACACCAATTTAGGCCCAAAAACATTCTTTTCCATTCCAAATATGGAATGTTTTCACCAAAAATGGAATCTTCTAATGTGACCTATCATATTCTACATAAAAAAGTAGTATAGACAGGTTTTTGCTATATCTTGGTCCTTTTTGGCTATATGGAGCCCCCTGGTGGCCAAAGTTGGTACTAAAAATCCCCCGCGGAGGTCCCTTTTCCCTTGTTGATCCACATATGTTGTTTGTTTAAAATCTGATGAGGGATCGCCGATTAGAACAGACAAAGCATGTATGGTGTCTGGTACTTTTGTCTCCCTAAATTGTCTTCCTTAGAAGCAATGACATGATGATAATATCTCTCTACTTTCTGAATCAGTGTCATTATGTACCGGTACTCACACCAGTGCCATTAGTTGCTTTTAATAAAACCATAAAACCTCGTTTATAAGCCGAATTTTATTTGGCGTTTTTATTTGCTATCAGCCGAATTTTAAGCCCCAAACTCCCATTTAGCTTATAGGCGAGGTTTTGATAGATAGGAATATATAGCGAAAACTGAATTCAAACACTTTTATTATAAGCCGAATTTTTTCTCTCAAACTCACATTGGGCTTATAACCAAGGTCGGCTTATAGCCAAGGTTTTATGGTAAATTGCTATGATGATAAAAAAGTGCTACATGTATTACCTGCTTTTAGTGTGTGCAAAGTATTGATGTTTTGCTGACCATTGAAGGTATAGCAGAGACCCAGATCCGTCAGCACGGCTTTGAAGTCCTTGTCAATGTCACAGTCAGCACCATTCCATGTACAGCTAAAATCATACACAGTACTGTATGTTTTCTGATCATTTCTGATCTCTTGAGTTGGGTATGACTTTAATGATTAATTTTTATTCTGCTAAATTCACATGGAGCCCATTTCAGCATTGGCAAATATGAACAACATTTAATGAATAATTTTCAATAGACAATAAAGAGTAAGAAGATAAATTAAATCAAACCCACACTCACATGGTTGATGTATACTAACCTGTCAATAAAACTGTGTTTCTGATGTCCTGTTTGCAGCATAAATTCTCCATAGTTAAGCGCAATAACTTGATCTCCAAATGTTTCCCAAGGAATTTCTACAAATGTTGACAATGCAATAACCACACTATGACAAAATAATGTTATCAATACTTATTAAACATATTATGCTTTATGATAGGATAATTTCAACTATATACTCTGTGTTATCATTAAAACCCATTAGTCCAGCCAAGTGAATGTCCCATTTCTAAAAAAAGTAGCGCAGAAAAGATACAATTCTGAAAATATCTTTTTATATTGTGTATACTTTAAGTTTTTTAGTCAAATTGTTAAGGCATCTGACCAGAGATGTTGCCTTCTTTGAAGACCTCATCAACAACATCATACAAGCCATGCTCCACTACAGCCGTTACCCTGTAAGGTATATAAAACAGGAGATGCATACGCTATGCAAAATATATGTACAAATACAATGTGACTTGTGGTTCTTTGTGGTCCCAATCTATTTAAAGTAATATTTTAAAATGTGTAGAGGATGCTTGTTTTTACACAAAGTGGTTTAAAATTTTTTTTTTTTAAGTGTTTTATTGGGTTGAATAATAACAATTACATAATAAAATGAAAATAATATAAACCTAGCACATGCACATTGTATTACCTCCCCTAGGACCCCTTGACTGTCCAGTATGTAAATAGGGTTGAAAAACACGATATGGTGAACTCCATATTGATTATATTCATCATTATAGTAAAGGAAAACAAAGTTTCACTAATATCAAAAGATTTTGAACCTGCAGCTCATGATTTGTTTTCATGAGGCAGATTTTCTCAAAAGGTCAGTGATTTTTCTTTGAAAGAAACAAAATTTGAAAAAGCTTTGCTCATTTGGCCTCTCTATTGGACAGCCTACCAACAAAATCAGGTGTTAGTTGTCTTGAGTTTTTTTTTAAATTACCCTTTTTTGCACGCGACAAACTTTGTTCTTGAAGTTGGGATTGTTAAATGTGGGATCATCATAACGTAGGGGTTCAGGGTAGTCTCTATACCTGTGCATGTTCTGGTTACAGATGGTGACTGCTGGAAACTCAAGCTGGTCCTTGTACAACTGTGTAACATCCAGTGTAGTCTTATATTCCAAGTAGTTACCAGTCCTGATACCCACTTGTACCACAAACACTGACAGGGCTGTCAGCACCACCAACAACCAGATACGCCTGTTTAAATGAAGTAATATCATTAAAACATGCAACATTTTGGATTATAAACTGCAATATTGAGTCACCTGACCTCATTAGGAAGGAGTTGATGTCAATATATTGACAACAGGGGGAGCGACCGGCCTGCTACCTCCCTTGTCCTTGTGATGCCGTGACGTCACTGCTCCCTACTCAGTTGTCATGAACTGACATTTATTTTTTAAAACTTTTATTCAGGTTTTCAACCTCATACATCACTTAACTTATTTGTGATGTTTGTTATTTAATAAAATGACAGTCTACTCAGTCGGCTCGACTCCACATAGATCTCACCTAATTGGTATGGAGTTGAATGTATTAAATTCTTCTCTTAAGTTCTCTGTCTAGGCCAATATTAAATAAAAGACAACAAGTATTAATCAAAAGTCTGCCCATCTAGTAAGCTAACTGTACCATACTCCGTAGTGAAGTAATCTAGTTATATTTATATCTAACACCTAAACCTGGAACTGATTTAATTCCCTATCCACAAGTTACTGACAAAGCAGTCTAATATGAGCACTGTTTATACAGCAAAACTGTATAGTAAGGGTGTCAAAGATGAGCATTTGGTAATTTTCATTCAACAGTGAATAGTTTTATTGTTGATTTAGGTTTTGGCCAAAAATTGGGATGATAAGTATAATATTGCATAGGCAATGAAATATAGGCAAGAGAACACTGTTTAGAATTCAGTACAAAGGTCTCATGACCCCTTTACTTACCGTCTGAACTTTAGCCCACGCTTCTCAAACATGTAGCGTATACCATGAAAAGTTGTCTTTTCTGTGAACTCTCTCCATGAGTGAATCTGTTCAGAGTGAATTGATTTAGAGTCAATGTGTTCAGAAACAGTGCCGTCGGAGATGGCAGGACGCACTGTCTCATGTGGAGCCTCTTTTGTGTCTATGGTTGATTCCATGATCCCTGTTCTGATCCCGAAATAACATTCAACAACCTTCAAAAGGGAAGACTTCAAGTGTATAAAATTGGAACACTGACTCTCTGTAGGAAATATTAAGCAGCTTGTGTAGGAGAGTCTAAGATTGAGAAATGTGTACTGCTACTCCAAGGGCAAACATAGACGCTGGAGTAAAAGTACAAGTACACGTAATTTAGTTAAGCTTACAAACCCCATGTTAGACTAACAATACTAGTCATGAGCACCCTCTGACCAGGTCTCCATGCAGGTGAGAAGGGCCTATCAATCTAAGTAATTACAAGGTATATTCATCACAGATCTAGTTAACACCTACATCATGTAGCTATGTGTAAACCGGACATATCGACCTATTCAAGTTACCTATATTTCTTATTGGTTTGATTCCCCCTAGACTCGCTTGCAGCTGTTGCAGCTGTGATGGTTTTGATAGTACTGCTACAGCTCTAGCTACTGCTTCTGCAACTGTTGTGGTTATTGCTGCTGTTATTGCTGGTTTTACTACTACTGCTGTCTCTTACTGCTGTTTATGCAGCGTCACTGCTGCTGCTGTTACTGCTGCTACTGCTGCTGCATCTGTTGCTGTTACAGCTGCTGCTGTTACTGCTGCTGTTACTGCTGCTGTTACTGCTGCTGTAACTGCTGCTACTACTGCTGCTGTGACTGCTGCTGCTGTTTCTGCTAGTGCTGCTACTGCTAGTGCTGCTACTACTGCTATTACTGCTGCTGTTACTGCCAGTGCTGTTACTACTGCTATTGCTGCTAGTGCTGCTGCTACTGCTATTACTGCTGGTGCTGATGTTGGCACTGTTGTGGTTATTGTTGCTATTACTGCTGCTGTTACTGCCAGTGCTGTTACTACTGCTAGTGCTGCTAGTGCTGCTGCTACTGCTATTACCGCTGGTGCTGATGTTGGCACTGTTGTGGTTATTGTTGCTATTACTACTGATGGTACCACAGCTGCAGCTACTGATGCTGTACTTACTGCTGTTGCTTTTTGCTATTGCTGTTGATGCATAGTCTGTTATTTAGTATTGCTGCTGCTGCTGCTTCAACTGATTGCACTGTTGCTGCTTGGATTTGTGTAGTAGGTGTATCCTAACTTATCAATGTGAATACTCGCTGCCTGAGCTGCCCAATACATTGTCTTCTATGCCTACTGTTGATGGTTTTGTCAAGTTCGAGCAGACTGTTGATCCTTTGATTCTCTATGTAACCAGTGCAAATATTTTAGTTCATTCCAATTCAATTCATCACAATTGATGTTTATACAAGGCATACAGGAACAGGCACCCCATCCAGCTTTGTGATACATAGACTATTATTTAGTTTCAAACGATATATTCAACTTTTTGATGTCTTATTTGTGTGATTCTTCAAGCAGTGGTTTGATAATAATGTGACATATCAACGTATGATTTAGACTATTTCAATACTATTTTCTAGATAATGCCTGAGAGACTATAGCTCAGAAAAGAATATGAATTCCCTGTGTATATTCATGTGTAAAGGGTTAACATACCATGTTAAACTGCAGCACCCTTTGATCCTTTGAAGACCATTGTATCATTTATGGCGATGAGTACAAATATATTAACCCATTTCAACTCAATTCAAACTAAAGTTTCCATCAAATCCAATTGAACATTTATCCCTAACTTTATACAAAAGGGTCAATGTCGGTATTGTTTAATGCATTCATGAATTATATATATTGTAGCAAAGTTTACAATGCACACCATGCAGCTTTAGGGTATACATCACAAAAGCCTGTATCTCTACCAAAGTGGTCAGCAGAAGGTTTTGTACCCCTTATTCAAAGGGACCAAAATGAAAAATCCTAGGTTTGATGTAACCATTCACTAATACTATCATGGTTACTCTCACCCAGAGAATGTGGTTCTAGGTCTGGGACTGGCTACTATTAGTAGTTAGACGTCGGAGATGCTGGTTTGTGTCTCTAAAACATTGGCACAACTTCAAAACGTTTTAGTTTTGCACCCTGCCTTCTTCACACAGGCTACAGAACACAAGAATACATTTTCTCAGACATACAAAATGTTTCAATTAATATCATAGTGTATATAGTTACCTGTTTGTATTGACAGCAGAAGTTGGTTACCCAGGATAGGAAGGCTAGAAATCTGGGCGGCAATGCCTAGTTCCTTTACAGTCTGTTAGATGGCACCGCAGGGATAGGTGGCGCCATCTGTTGTCAAAAGCCAGTATGGCGTAGTGGGAGCATAGTGGGAACGTAGTGGGCACATAGTCACTCTCAGAACACTGATGTTCCCACCACGTGGACAGGGCATCAAAGATGGCGGATGGTCAGTTGAATGGAAGCTAGGTTTGTCCTGATTTCAAGGTGTTCCTAGGGTATTCAGACTTAGCTCTTCAAAATGCATGGCTATTGACCAAGTTGATACTGATTAGACGTGGATTGGGGCCTAGTTATACAGTAATGGGCATCATAACATCAACAAGTGACGCCCTGACCACATTGTTTGATTGTTGTTGTGATGCCCCCGTAACATCTGTGTGATGCCCGTACCACAATATTCTTTTGTATACATAATGACTAAATGAAGCATGTCTCCCCTGTAGTTCTATGCTAGAACTTATAATAAAAAGGCTTGAGCAGTAGAATAAGAGGAACCCATTTCTTGTCTGAGTTATAATGTTATTCATATTGTGGCCTCTAAAGTAATCTAACTTTCCAGTTGTCAATTCGGGATTAACCAACTAGACCTATATTCTGAAAGACACCTCAAAGATCTTAAAAATGACATAATATTATTGTGTGTCTGGCTGTGAAGAAAACATTGCTGGGATGACACCATAGTAAAGAAATATGCTCTGGGACGCTCTGCGTTAAAATTGGTGCCTGGTGATTGTAAGAGTGGGGGGAGCAGGGTGGCAGTCCTCCCATTTTGCCGCCACTGCCTGGGCACAGCATGCAGTCCTAAATGCTGTTTTGATTTTTGTGTTACGGGGAATCACTTACACACCCTGACGGTGTGTTACGGGCATCACTGGCAGTGTGTTACGGGGCATCACCTTAAAATCACAAACTCCCATTTTCTTATTATTTAATGAGAATTAAAGTGTAAAATGAATGGATATAGCCTCATTACATCTTTATGAATATACTGTGTAAATTTAAAAGTTGCAAACTCACTAGTAATAAAAAACAATCTTAACTTCTCTGTTTGAGCAATCACAACAAGTCTGCCACCACTGATGTCCTGTCCACGTGGCGGGGACATCAGTGTTGGTAGAGTGATGGTGGGAGCAGCCAGGGCAGGCAGTCCAGCCCAGGCTAATGCAGTTCTTGTAGATCAGTGAGATGGGTGAAATAAGGGGTTGTAGTCCAAAGCCCTATTTTCAATCTATTAGCTTTGAATCCTACTGGGGCCAGATCATCTTTTTTCAAAAAGAGTAGTAGGCATAGCTAAGACTTACCCAGGTAACAAGAAACGTTAAGTGAACGTTGATCAACGTTCACTTTTAGTTAATTCGGCTGACGTCTTTTTTATTTGCATTCTTTCAACGTTGCCTTAACGTTTTTGTGAATAACATTCTTTTAGTCACGTTGGTTTGATGTTAGAAAACAGTATGCAAACTAACGTTTTCCAGGTAACCTATATTTAACATTACTCAACGTTTTTTTTGCGGACTCAAATCAACGTTTTTTTAACCAATTGGCTCAACGTTGATCCAACGTTTTTTTGTAACTCCAGTCCAACTTAACAGTTGGCAGTTCAGTATGTAATGGGAAGCAACCGATGATTGCACAGCAGTATCTGTCTAAGATAAGCTACAATAATGATACTTTATGCTATGTTTATCGATATTAGTGACAAAATTTAATGTTTAGATATATCTAGGCTAAATATGTTGGACAAATTATGATATGATGTGTTTATTTGGATGGGCATTATGTTAAACACCCATTTTGTAGCATTGTGAGAATTATATATAAAAGAATGCCTATACATGCCTGTGAATCAATACACTGCTCATAGAAAAGTAAAGGCTTTATGCAACTCTGTAAAGACTATGTAGTATACATGTACATCTGTGGATGTATGGAAGACATAAGAAACAAAATAAGATAAAAGTTAATACTAAAAAGCTGTACATGGACCTATCTTTGCATTATAATGTGTGCATTAACTCAACGTTTTTTCACTCATAGCTCAACGTTAATCTAATGTTAATTCAACGTTAAATTGAGTCCACGGAATGGAGTTAGGCTAGATGCAAAATAAACGTTTTCTCACTCTGTAAATGGCGTTAAAATAACGTTTAAACAACCTCAGTTTGTTACCTGGGATAGCCTATGCTAAAAGTGGTAGGCTTGTATAGGCCCTACTAATTAAAATCGACATGGGACATCCAGGCTTAGTGACAACGGACATGAGCATGAGCATTTCTTAAAATTTCATAAAATTGAGATTGGGACCCCCAACCAGTTCCCCTAGTGTTTCTGAGATGGGCAGCAAAAATGGGGCACCCAGCTATAGGCTATAGGCCATAGCCTATACCCTTATCCTGTACTTCTATGACCCTGTATGATCTGACTTATTAGGCCTACAAATTTATCTTAATATTATTATTCTCTTAGCAAATTGAATAATTAGGTCTAAATACAATTTGTTTATGTGAGGGTAGTGTAGGTGGACCACTAAAATTGATAGGCTACCGTAGGGCCAAATTTATATATTCATACAACTGTATTCTTTTCATGGTTATCCCAGTTCCAAGGCCAACTCAAGTGACCTTACCTTTTCCAAGGTCGTAAATACCATTACCGTGTATAGGGGTGTCATACATTAATATCATGTTAAAATGTCATGTACTAGCTTCATGGGTATAACACTAATGACACTGTAATGGCCAAAGGTTCTCTTTACCAAGCAGATCTGGGGGGAAATTGTTGCCATGGAAACCATCCAAAATGGCTGACTTCGCATCATTTCCGGCAGGGCCAATATCCAAATTCAGATAGGCCATGGAAAATGGATCAACATATGTAAAAATCAGCTTGTTGAACGATGGGTAGGGGTATCTCCTTAAATAAGCCTCTTTTGAGAGGTCTGCCACAGGCCTATGTCATATACATCTCAACATAAAACCATCTTTTACTGGTAATTACAATAAAATAACCGGGTAAAATGTATACCTACATGGTACTGGCCATGTGTACTCTGTACTGATAGGTATGCCCCTGACTAGCTGTTTACAATTACTCTGTATTTTATGGATTAATACATTTTTATTAATAATCAATACTACTTGACTAAGGGACTATACCTCATGTGTACAGAGCACTGGATGTGCTTCTGGTTCCTCACCTCACTGGCCTTTGGACATCTCATTATGTCGGCGCAGGGTGGCACATGCACTCCTGACAGCATTTTAGTGGTAAGATATATTTACTATAGGTGATCACCATTAATCCTAATTACTCCAGTAATTATAGCCCAGTAACTGGCTCTACCTGGGATATCACTGTATTAATGATATCATGCTACCTAACCTCATAAGCCTACACAATATTAAAACATATACGATATACAATATAGCTTAGTGTTTCTATGGCACCCAGTAGAGTAATCAATTAATCAATACTGGGTTTAGTTCATGGTGCCTGGAGCTCTGGGGCTCAGGTCTTATCTCATTTGCATGGTGGGCCTATACTGGTCACCGGGCGGAAGAGTGGACTTCCGGCTTAACTGTACTTGACCTCTCTCGGGTCATGGACATCCCTAAGCCAAGGCCGGAGGGGAAACCATGATAAGGCGGTTAGCCTGATAGTAAGTATAGATATTATGTAGGGCCATAGCGGTTATACTTTTACAATATGTTGTTTTGCCTCAGTCATTTTTGAATAGCATTTAGTCATGCCTGACCAGTGTCCTTGTGGCTAACCTGTAATAGCCACTTCAGACGAAGGGCCGGGGCATCTAGATTTTCTGTGCACCCAGCCCGACCTGCTGTGCGTAAAGACACATAATTGACCCCCAAAATACGTTTGATGGTGCTCGGGTTGCTCATGATCAGGGTTGTGTTGGATTGACAACCCCCCCCCCCCACCTCCTAGAGTAAAAAAATAACTTTTTGGCTATACCCGAGGATGATCAGAGTGGGTGATAATATAACTCTTTCTGGCCATTTATATGTACATCTGTCCTAAATATGCCGTTTTATATCATGCGGGTCATAGATTGCACCCGGTCATAGATTGCACTCAGTCATAGATTGCTCCCGGTCATAGACTTTCAACTTGTACTGACTTGGTGAGACCCGGCCCAATGCAACCCCCCTCCCAAATGTCAGCGATGACGCGTGGGTCACCAGGGGTCAAGGTTGTACGGGATGAGTGCAGGCTCCTATGTCTGTGTGCCTGTGACAGGGATTTATTTGTAGTAAGGGAGTGGTCATTTTTTAACAACAGGGGGGGGGGGCCTGGTGGATTTGGGGGGGGGGACCAAAAAAATTACACCCCTTTTTAGCGGAAAAGCCCGCGCATTATTATAGCTCAAAGGGGTCAGCCGCGCTCTATTTCAACCTGCCTGGAGGGGGGGACTAAAAAAAATTCTGACCCGCTCACGCTAAAATTCACCGACCCCCCCCTGTTATTAAAAAATGACCACTCCCTTAGTATTGATAACTCACTTGAAGCAGAAGTCGGTATCATACACAATACAAGAAGATAAGACAAATGTTTGTGTGAGTGGCCCTGATTCAACTTTTACAAGTTTCATACCAGTTTTTTTTATGTGTCCTAAGCCTAGTTTCTCAACTGTTCTACCTAACATCCACCCATTGCCAAGGTGACCTTCAGAGTGCAATATAACTAGTGTAAAGTTGCGTAAAGCTGCCAAGGTATGTGGTAAGACCTCAACGAAAAATGTGAGCTCATTGTTTACCTTTTTAAATAACCTCTCACGACCTTATCACATATCACTATGACCTAGACACAATGCATTACACTTTAAAGAGCACATGTGCTTTAATGTGCTATGCCCCTTCTCGTCATGATGTGCAAAACAGCAAAAGGGTGTGACGGATTCAAGCACTATGCGGCTTTTAAGTTAACCATTTAAGGACGAATGTCGCTAAAAGATTACATTTGTCGTCATGATGCACCAATGGATTGGTGCATCATGCCGACCCTTCGGGAGTGTCTCAACCTCATGAGGTTGGCATGATGCTTGGATGCAGCACTGGCGAGTTACTTGCCCGGGCGACATTCATGCATCATGGTGACCAAAGGGATGATGCAAAATGCATCATGCCGTCCTTTATAAAGAGTTAAGAGCGGCATTCAATTCAATTCAATTCAATTCAAAATTCTTTATTTAAACTGCAACAGACAGGAACCAGGTTCCTGTATTTTGTCTATTACAGCATAGTGGAGATATTCCTTTCTCGACAGGATGCTTTTCATAATATTCAAGGTGCATCATAGCAACGATGCTAAATGTATATCATAAGATCTCTAGAAGGCTCATTACAAAATAAGTGTGTGTGTTAGGTCATGACTATCATACTTTTTAATGTTAGTAAACATATCATAGGTTCATGAGAACCTTCAGGTTAGTTCAAATATGGCGGTGGGAGGAGGTACCAGTGTTGCTCGGGCCATAATGCATCATTCGTTTGGTTGTCATGGTGCGGGAATGCAGCCCTGGCTAGTAACTCGCCAGTGCATATATAATCAGTTATTGAAACTGCGTAATTGTAGCCATCAGGGGGGCATTTCTCAAGTTTGTACGATCCTTTATATGCTTAATACCGCTCATAAGTAAAGCAGTGGGCGATTCATGCAACCCTTATACATACAGTCAACTCCCTCCTAACGGCCACCCCTCCAGTGCGGCCACCCCGGCATTAAGGCCATTTTTGGAATGTACCAACCGTTTTATTTTAATGTAAAATCCTCCCTCTAATGCGGCCACCCCTCTAATGCGGCCAGCCCGTCCTGTGGCCACTGTTTTCGAGTCCCCAGGGGTGGGTTTCTCCCTCTAATGCGGCCATTTTATATGTCCAGTTGCAGTAAAATGCCTTTATTACATATCCTGATATAACTTCTTTGGTTATCATAATGGAGCGAGTTGAGCCGGCAGAGAAATCCCTACTGCAAGTATTTCTTTGTCCTACTTCAAGTACCCACTGCCAAGGACCAATCAGATGGCTCCTCTCATGTGCTGTTTGTAGTTCCGGCAGTCCAAGGATACATTGTGTTGACAGCAATATTTTTCGAGAAATTGACAGTGACAGCATGATTTTCGACATTGACAGCAAGAATTATTTTTTCTTTACATTTCAGGAAATGTGACAAAAACATTTCTTTTTTTTTCTTGGAAAACAATTTTTTTCTCCTGTCCCTTGTCGGCCACCGTATATATGGCACTCGGCCTAAAACAAAGACAATTGTCAACTCTACTCTCAAGATTAACAACTCTGATATTACTGAGGTTAAACGTTTCTGCTATCTCGGTATTACACTTGATGAAAATTTAACCATGAAGCCGCACATTGCTGGTATTAGGAGAAACTGTGGCTATAAGATAAAAAGAATTCATTGTATCAGAGACTCTATTGATAATGATACTTGCCTTAGAAATATAGAAACATTGTACTTTGCCATCACATGAAGACTGTAGTTTTATTCTAGACAGTGCCACTCAACTGGACCAGAAGAGTCTAAAACCATGCAGAACAGAGGGCTTAGGGCAACCTAAAGAATAAGAAATCCTAGAGACATATCACAGGAAGACCTGCACACCCTATGTGACATGCCCAAGCTGGTAAATCAGAGAGACTCTCAGCTTCTGCTTCATTTGCATAAATTATCTAAAATACCTGACAATATTATCACCTCAGAGAATCCTCGCAAAAGGGCTGAAAATAAAATTCACTTTGAATTACCAAGACATCAGCTACACATGGTAAAAAAATCACCACTGTGTAGAGGCTCTCTTCTATGTAATTCCTTGGATCCTGTTACTCAAAAGCTTGATACACATTCTAGTTTAAAAAGTGTGATTGAAAAAATCAACTTCACCAATATTAAGTTGAGACATGGTTTATTAGTATTGAGCTTCTCTCTAGATAGTAAAGCACAACATCCTTGACATTGACATACATATGGGTCATACAGGGCAACAGCCCTGTCTCTACTTCTTTCTCATATCATTTAACTCATGGCTATCTGTTCTGGCGAGTACAGTGCACCAGCACTGCGTCCTATTTAATGTGCTATATTAGATCACATGGTATGTACAGTGCACTAGCACTGCTCCCTCCGTGACTAGGTAGATGCTAAAACGGTTAAGGATGAAGACATGATGAAATATCCCTGCCAGGTCTAGTGCACCAGCACTACCCGCAGTGGCTTCTTATATATTTTTTATTTGTACTATTACATTTGTTGTCTACTCAGATTGAGAATCAAAGAGTCTCCCAACACTCCAACTCCCTACTGATCACCGATATTTGATTATTGACTGTTGAGTACATACACTCACCATTAGAAATGTTTATGCACACCTGACTCACCACTACAGTCAGCCTCATGGTTGGCAATACCCACAAACTTATGTATATCTATGTTAACTTAATATTTGTGTACATATCGATTGTTCAACATAAGAATACCGCAGTGTAAACCATGACTATTGCTTGAATAAAAAATCTTACAATCTTACAACAAACAAGACAATAAAATGATTAATAATCCTAAAGAAAATAGTCCCCCGTATACCAGCTTTATCTGATACTATTGTTTAGGTACTGTCTGTTATCATTGGCATTGTTGTCTATTGTGCACTATTGGTAGATGAGCACTTTGATTGAATATATCCCAGAATACTAATTGACAGCAGTAGGGCTACATGTATTTTAATGAGAGTTTACCCCTATGTCGAATTTTTACATGATTCATGATAACTATGTTTGCCTTACCACTGACTCTCTCTATTGCGGCCACCTTACCAATGCGGTGGCCGGATTAGAGGGAGTTGAATCGTCCAGGTATACATGACTATCAAATGATCATCCCTGCCTGCCTGCCTGCCTGCCTGCCTGCCTGCCTGCCTGCCTACCTGCCTGCCTGCCTGCCTCCCTCCCTCTCTGCCCCCTCTCTCTGGACGAAAGCTAGATCTGGACAAAAGCTCTGGACGAAAAGCCATGCCTTAGACGATCTGCTCTGTAATATTTTCCCAGATATTAATCGTTTGCAAACGGTGCGATCATTTCCCATTGAGAAATGGGTCCCAGTTCTAGTGCATTTAACTGCGTCGCCGTGAAACTCGAAAACGGCCATTTGTTCAAAATTGTAATATGCAGTGAATAGAATAAAATGCCTTGTGACAGCCAGGTCCAAAAACGACCACTTTCCTAAGCCTTAATCTATGAGAGATATTAATTTTGAACCTTTCATAGTCTCCTCACACAAGACAGGATCTATCATTTATATATAAATATACATATATCTAACTTATTATAACATGTGCCAGTTCCACAGGCTAAGTGACAATGGCACTCGCCAAACGTATCTAGGTCTATATTCAGGGCTCTAGCCTGTTACTAGAATGAGATTTGGTTGTACTCGCAAATTCATCATATTCTTTGCAATTCAATGGTTACACATGTTTCATAGCAAAGTTAGGGAGTGTTGTCATGGGCGTTATACATAATGAGATTGATAATAATGAATACAATCATTTTGGTATGAGCAGGAAACACGTACAGGATGATTAATTAGACAATTAAAAAGGTTTTGAGGAGTAAACGCTTTTGAGCTTTAACTTATTTAGGGATAAAGGTCCGACTGAGCCCTTATCTCTCAAAAGACACCATTTTGAGGGATAAGGGGAATTTTGACATTCGACATCTAACATCTTGAACTTAATGATTATCAGTGTAGAGTCCCTCATCCCACATTGTGATCCATTTGGATCATCACTAAATTTGGGACTCCAATACTCCACTTTAGGGGTACTTCTAGTGATACGAGAAGGCAGGTCTAAACAGTTTGCTCAGGTACGAACTAAGGCATACATAAAAGGCTAAATGACAGATTAAGTCATTCATTTCCTGAAACCTGAAATGCAAAATCGAGACCTAAATCAGGACCTAGATCGTGTTACATACCCCTAGGCAATTCTATGTTCCACTTGATCATGGAGTATTTATAAACATAAGGCTGTGTCTCACGACCTTGGGCCAATGTTTTCGTCTCTAACCAGGTGCCAGCTCTGACCGGGTGCCAGCTCTGACCGGCCTGAATAAAAATAGGTTATTTAGGGCAGATGATGATAAGAATGGGCAATTAATTACTAGTTTAAAGAGTTATAACATCCATTAATCTTTTCAGCCAAATTATATCTACATCTGATCTAAATAACCCGTTTTTATTAAGGCCGGTCAGAGCTGGCACCCAGTCAGAGCTGGCACCCGGTCAGAGCTGGCACCCGGTCAGAGCTGGCACCCGGTCAGAGCTGGCACCCGGTCAGAGCCAAAAACATTGGCCCAAGGTCGTGAGACACAGCCATAAACACAATTGCCATTTATAATATAAACATATGGAAGGGTCTACAGTACCTCCCAACGTACCATATAGGCCCTATATAATTCATTGTTTTTTTTTGTTTTTGTAATATTTGTGAAAATAGCACCTAATTGAGTACAAATGTACAAAATAGAGTGGTGGAGCCTCAGCTGCGACCCCACTTACCTATTTTGTTGTCAGATCGGAGCTATTCTCATGAATCAAACCCATACAGATGTAAAGAGATCTGACAGATTTACTTACGTGAGAATGGACCAGAAATTTGGATAGTAGAGCCCACGCTTATGAGCGCTGGCTTTTTTTTCAGTAGAAAGGATATGCTTGTTGTATGCCAGAGTTTAACGCCTAAGCCCCCATTCCACCCACCCCTGCTGTATCTGCATAACAGGTTAACTCTTTGAGGACGACATGATGCATTAATGTATCATACCCTTTATTGTCATGATGCATGAATGCAGACCTGGTGAGTAACTCGATAGTGCTTCATTATGCCAACCCTAAGGGATTGAGACATTCCCGAAGGGTCAGCATGATGCACCAATGCAGCACCTGTGAGTTACTCACCAGGGCTGCATTGATGCATCATGACGACCAATATTGTCTTTTCTCGAGATGTGTCCTCAAAGGGTTAATCATATCACCAGTTTGTCCAATAACAACTCAACAGCGTTGTCTTGTCCAATCACGGGAAGGAAATCCCCAATTAGAATTCTAAGTGGTGAGAAGAACCCATGTCCAATCTCAATGCAGACAGCTTATACATGCAATCTGATTGGCTTAGATCTAAGCAGGCAGCCTCCCCATACAAGTATAAAAGGCATCCCACAAACACAAGGCAAGTAACTGCTGCTTGGCCCCGAATCTGACCAGAGGACCGTGACGATTTGAAAGCCTGTCTCCAGACACAGCGACTGGTATGTTATTTAAATATAGCCTACTGCTGCTTTCTGCCTCAGATCCTATCCTCATCTCATTTAATAAATATGTATATATATATATATATATATAAATATATATATATATATATATATATATATATATATATATATATATATTTATATATATATATTTATATATATATTTATATATATATATATATATATATATATATATATATTTATATATATATATATATATATATATATATATATATATATATATATATATATATATATATATGATATGTTTATATACATATATATATATTGCCTGTTGCCAAAAATGGTTTCATGTATTGCCACTGGGCACAGAACAATGAATCAACATTGAAAACAGGGTGTCAAAGTTGATTCAATGTTCATTTAACGTTGAACTCAACTTTTGTGGCCACTGGTTGCTAACAAGACACATACTGTTCTTTTCTGAATGTATCCTAGACACCTGGGAGCCTTTTTCAATACCCGTCATGTTTTAGCATATATTTGCGAAAACCTAGCCTTTCACATTTGCCTGATATTTGAGTAAGGGGATTTGGGTGTGCCCCTCCTCCTGATACATGAATCGTCACTTGCCTGGGACAGATCGGAGGCAACTACACAGAGAAGAGAAATAGAGTCAAGGGGGAGTCCAGGCTGCCTCCAGATTGGACTCCCTTCTTCACTGAACTGTCAATAGTGGGAATTTCCTCTCTTATTGACAGTTCCTTATCATAACTGTCATAACCCTAAGAGCGATTTTGGTAGAAAAATAGATTTTGGTGGAAAAGTCGATTTTGGGTCCAAAAACGATTTTCGGGGCAAAACCGACTTTGCTGAGACTTGCTGAGAAAAAAACAATTTTTGACTCCAATGTTATTGGGAACTGTCAATAAGACAGATATATTCCCCTATTGACAGTTCGCATGAAGAACTGTCAAATACAGGAATATTTTCCACTGTTAACACTGTGAACTGTCAATAACAGAAATATTTTCATCATATTCATCAATTAATGCTAGGGTCCTGCATGCCTGGGACCGGCTCCTGGAGGCCTGTGTCCAATTCCTGGAGGCCCGGGGCCGGCTCCTGGAGGCTCGGGGCCAGGTCCTATTAATATCACAGCATATTCATCAATAAACCTCCTAAATCCTTGAGGACTATTTAATTAATGCCGGCCTCCTGAATCATTGAAGACTATTCCTGTAGCTGTAAGAAAAAAAGAAAGGTTAATATGATAGTCAGAAAATATCTCAAACATTTTCTAAAATCGATTTCTCTGGTTCTACTCATGGGAATTCAAAAAGCAATATATTAACAAATAAAAATCCATTTATTCTAATGATACATAACCCCAAAATGCAGAGTTGAAAGTGACAAGTCTAACTCTAAGAACAACTAGCATATTCTGATGATCAACTATATTTATGTATAGATACCAACCAACTGTTACCTGGCGGATAAGTTCCACTTTGAAATAGAAAGCTTTCGAAATTAAACTATAAAGTGATATATAAAGTACATACCCTTGGCATTCATGTGTGGTACATGTAATACATGCTGTGAGGATATACAGTTCTATGTCAGTAGGTCCAGTCCCCTCTGCTCCCACATCCAAATGTGGGCTAAAACAAAATATAGGTCAGGCATTGTCTTAGTGATGGGGGTCAGCCTCACACCTTCCTGGCTTTAAAACAATGGCTCACCTGTGGGTGCCCCTCAGTTGGGGTGTGTGGCTGTAGAGTGGCCCAGGAGGGCCAAAAAAAAGTGATTCTGAAAAAAGACGTTCTTTTGAAAAAAGATGTTTTTTTCAAATCACCCTTTTTCTAGATAATTTGCTGTCAACTGTCAACTTGACAGTTGACACCAAGTTTTAAAAAAAGAAGATGCTTTTTCAATTTTTTCTTTTCCAGAAAAATTGCTGTCAACTGTCAACTTGACACTTGATAGCAACTGTTTTGGAAAAAATGATTTTGAAGAACAGCTAGAATAACAATCATTATTATTAGGAATCAATAATCAATTATAACATATTTTAATTGTATATCATGTAGGCATTATGGAGGTATTTTTATTTTCTCCCTGTGATGAATAGAAGCAATTATGTTAACGAATTTGGTAGCACTATAGTATACTATAGTGGTAAGGTGTATGGAAAATACTATTTTAAACCACATTAACAATCACTAAATTATCATGGGTAGGCTGAGGAAGGAGCTGGGTATTCTATATCTTCAATACTATAGTGTCCATGAATCAGGGAAATAGTGTGGAATTCTAAAAAAAGGTGTCAAATTGTGCAGGAAATACTATAGTAAACTACAGTTAAAGTTAGTATAGTTTACTAAAGTGGAAGGATATCGATATGCGGGAAATACTAGAGTAAACTATAGTACACATCACTATATTGTACTATAGTGTGAAGGTGTGTGGGAAAAAATAAAGTAAACTATATTGAACTACAGTAAACTCAAATTAATTTGACCAAAGTTATCTATTGTGTCAAGGTGTGCGGGAAATACTCCAATAAACTACAGTAAACAAGAGTAAATTATAGTAGGATAATACTATAGTTTACTGTAGTGTCAGGGTGTGTGAAAATACTATAGTAAATCATAGTGAAACAACTATAGTTTGCTACAATGTCAGGATTTTCGTGAAATACTATAGTAAAGTATAGTAAACTGCAGTAACCTATAGTAAAATATACTAACGTCTACTGTAGTCTGAAGGTGTGTTGGAAATACTATGATAAACTATAGTGAATTACAGTAAACTATGGTAAAATTACTGTACTTTACTATAGTGTCAAGATGCACCGGAAATACTATAGTATACTATAGTTTACTACAGTATGGTATAACACAATCTTAGGGTGTTTCAGAAAATACTATAGTGTACTATTTTATACTATAGTAAACTACAGTACAGGATGCCCAACTGTACTATAATATACTGTAATATATTGTAGTATACTGTAGTTTTCTATAGTCTACTATAGTAAACTATGGTATTTACTATAGTATTTATCTAGCTGGGTTAATACAATAAGGCAACGATAAGGGGAAAGGTACACATTTATTGTACTTAAGGGTTTTCAGGCATTAATGATGTTTGTCTCACACCATCAATAAATTAGTCATATGCATTGAATAAAAACTGAATTGATAAAACATTTGTCTCATTAAAGGTAAAGAAGTGAAAATGAGGATCACGGGAGTGAACGTGTACCAGGTGGACCTGCCCATGAACTGCAACTTTAACTTTGGTGGTGCAGAGGTAGTAAAGGCCCGTGACAGCACAATTGTAGAGGTGCTCACAGACTCTGGACTGAAGGGCTATGGTGAGGTGGGTTAATATTGCCTATTCGGGCGTTTGGTTTGGTTTGAAATAATTTTATTTATTCTCTTTTATTTTTCCATTGAAATGGATAAAGTTGAAGCTAATATTCTTTGCTGTATTGTGTAAGCAAATCGGTGTCATCGACTATTTTAGGTTCACTCAATGTACAGTACTGCTGTATATAATAATGATTTATTACATTTTAAGATATAGGTGCATCTGACCATATTATTATGGTAATTATATATCATATCAAAAAGAAATATCTGTAATAATTTAGATATTTCTCTTACTTTCATCACTACAATCGCTATTGCAGCTGTATAACCATTTTACACCTTGTCCAATGTTAGGGTTAACTTATTATGTTAGAATACATCCCCATTTAGGTGTGCCCATTCAGCCCTAGCTACCTGCCTGGGTTCGGAGCGGGAGTGCGGGCAGGTCTCCAGGAGTTGGTGCCTCATATACTCGGTGCTAACCCCCTGGAGCTTGGTAAGCTGAACCGGATAATGGACCACCGCCTTAAGGGGCACAACTACATCAAGGCAGGCCTGGACATTGCCTGCTGGGACATCCTAGGAAAGGTAATAAATAATACTCATAGCTTTATGAAGCATTTGTCTTGGCCTAGTTAGATTGATATTATGGCCATATAAAGATAAAGGTGTGTTTCAGGTTACCCAACCCTACCTAGCAAAACAGGGCCAAAGTAAGACATTTTTTATCCAATTTTGAAAACAATATCTGTATCTTAGGTCTGTTGTGGCTATATCGAAGTCAATTTGATATTCCATGAGTTGACCCTGTTATCAGCGAGCCAGCACTGAAGTTCAAGAGCAAATTTAGGGTAATTTTCAGGCCAAAGTAAGAATTATTAAAAATCCGACCTACCTAGCCTAGATTTTCAGACCATGTAATTTTTGTCCTTATCAGGAAACCATCATTGTTTTTAAGATTCATACTAGATGTTATTTTCATATTTAAGAAGAAAGTTTAGAGACATGCCCCTGAAATGATAGACTAGTGTGTACCCTGTTTTCGTTCACAGCACTGTAACCTGCCCCTGTACACCATTCTTGGAGGACACTACACTCAACCCATGCCTATCTACAAAACCATCGTACAGGGCTCGGACGAAGAGGCAGCTGCAGATGTGGATATGTTCAAAGAGCAAGGCTGGAGGTAAGGTTTCAATCAGAGATTAAGCAGGTCCTCCATCAATAATCTGCAATGGGGGACCTCTATCTCAATTTCAAAACATGCTGTATATTATCAGGTCATTTCAGATCACACCCAGATCGGGTTTTATGATAAACCCAAATTAAGATATTCATGTACAAAGGCAGATATGTCAAGTTAGGTTTTCTCCTCACTTAATATCATGTTTATTCTAGAATTAGTCCACGAAAGAAGAAACTTTTCATATTGAAAATTGCTCATTAGACTTTACATCCTATTTCCTTTTTTGTATTTTCTCTTCCTTTCCAGCATCATCCAACTGAAAGTTTCAAGTGGAGATGTGGATGACGATATTGACAGGATCAAAATGGTCCGGGAGGCTTTACCAGCAAAAACTAAACTATTTGTTGACCCAAATGGAGGTAATGTAATATATTTTCAAAACTTTAATCAATATTGTTGTTGGTTGAATCAATGTATTCTAAGGAAACCTTTTAGCTTATGCAAGGGAAACATATCCCCAAGGCCACTACACACTACAATCCGTTTAAAAGCTTGTGCACAGCCACACCAAGAGGATACTCTATGTGGGGACAAATAGCAAATTGTTCTGGCTTGGCTGTTCACACATCAAACAATAACATTCTGTTGAAACTTTGTGATCTGAAAAATAATCTTTCTATGGCGTTTAAAGTGAGAACCCCTGGCACGATAAAAGTCATATTTTCCTCCATATAACTTCATTTTGTTTGCAGGCTGGTTGATGCATGAAGCACTGAGGGTTGCGGATGCAGCCAGGGACCTCAAGGTGTACTTAGAACAACCCTGTAGAACCTACCAGGAGTGCCTCACCCTCAGAGCCCACACTAACCTGTACATATTTATATTGTCATTGGTTATTGTTTCAAGAAAGGCATACTGAATCTAATAAATTATCAGGAGGGAAAAAAGATACTGTAAAACCCTGCCTTTAAGACAGATTTATTTTGGGATTTATTTTTCCTACAAGACGGATTTCTTTTTGAAAGATGGGGGTTGTCTTAAAGGCAGGGTTTTAATATATAGCATCAGACAGAAAACAATTTCAAAGTGTTTTTCCTACAAGACAATTTTTTTTCTTGAAGAAGGGGGTTGTCTTAAAGGCGGGGTCTTCTTAAAGGAGGGGTTTTAGGGTACAACTTGTTACAAGTAAATCAACTTCAGTTGGAATAAATTTGTACTACATATCTATCTATCTATCTATCTATCTATCTATCTATTTATCCCCTCTCTCAACTATGTCTCTCCTCTCTCTGTGTCTCTCTGTGTCTGTCTCTCTGTGTCTCTGGGTCTCCCTGTTTCTCTCTGTGTCTCTGTCCCCCTCTCTCTGTGTCTGTGTGTGTGTGTCTCTCTCTCACTCTCTCTCTCTCTCTCTCTCTCTCTCTCTATATATATATATATATATATATAAATATATATACATATATATTGATGCTTTTTGCTGCAGACCGATCATGCTGGATGAGAGTGTTGGTGATGTTCAGCATCTCCTACAAGTGATAAAAGACCAGTCTGCAGATGTGGTCAAGATAAAACCGAGTACATATGGTGGGATCACAAAAATCAAACAAGTGAGTAATGTCTGGATTGGTTAAACTTGGTAGCACATGAACGCCAAGTTGACTGCAAATCAGTCGGAGATATAACCCCAAGTGAAATTTCTATAAAACAATTTCAACCCCAATCGTTCTGAAAAATGGCCTAAAAATTCGAATCTTCCTATTGTCACCTGCCTTTCCTTCCCTGGGGAATGGTTACATTGTAATATATATATGTGGTAAAAGCATCGTGGGAAGATGAAGCAACTTGTTTTGTTTATTATTTTCCTCAGCATATATGGCATTTTAGCTTCGTTTCATTCTACTTTCTTTTTCCTACCTTCAATAAAACAGGCGCGTGACCTGTTTGTTGAGCATGGTATCGCTGTGAGTATCGAGGAGACTTGGGGGTCGGGTATCACTGATGCTACCATAGCACACCTTGCCCAGAGCACCCCTCCCAGGTTTCTCTTCAGTGCTGTCAACTTTAGCAGGTAAGGCCACTCATCACCGCACGCATCATAAAAATCGTTATTTCTCATTGAAAGGAAAAAATTTATCTAAAAAGGGACAAATATTGGCATATCAAATTAAGGCGTGAAATGTCCGTGATGCAGTGGGCCAGGAATAACAAAAGTCTATATTTTCCCATACATTCTGGCCCCAAGGTAAAAAAAGAGTTAAATAAGACAATGCCCACGTCTTATTTGTCAGTGTTTGGTAAAAAGAAACCATGTTTTCTTGAGTGGCCTAATAATGTCTTTTTTTTGAAAATCTGTGACTATCAAAAGATAATAGAGATTGTTCAAACTATTGACCCTATTTATAAAAAGGAAAAACCTCCCTTTACATACTGTAACGTGTCTTGAATATAGACGGATATGTCATTTAATCTAGTACAACTTACATGAATGATATAAGATATAATGAGGTGTCTATAAACATACATGTACACATTTTATCTATTCTAGCTATGTCCCAGTGAAAGTTGCTGCTGATGCGCCTGAAGTGATGAAAGGTAGATTAATGGCGTCGGATGGGCCGGGGCTCGGGATAACACCAATCCCTGAAGCACTTGGTGAACCTGTACTGAGTATGGATATATCCAACAAGAAGAGACCAAGCTGTGTCTGGATCAACTATGAGCTCGACACGAAGTTGCAAGCTCGGCCTAACAACTTACTTGTTTGAATGTCTTGAAGTGGAAAATATCAATTTGATGATGATTGCCTTGAATCTAACAAAATGTCAATTATTTTATATATTCAATACAATGTGGATTGGACTATAGAGACATATTTGAATATACATAAACTCGTAATATCAATCGATAGCAGCTTAATATCATAGACTTATTTTTTGCATACTAACTTCTGGGACTATAGAATGCACAATCGGCATCCTGATTTGAATAAAAGATATAAAGTATTCATATGAGGTAGCACTTACCAATAACATATTTCGTTGTAGTATTTTGTGGTCAAATAAAACTATTTAACTTCAACTACGAGTCAATAAAACCACTTACCAATTATTGACTTGTAAGTTTCAGAAGACCGTTTACAACCTAGCCAATCTGAATACTTAATACTATATAGTTTATAGAGATTATACCTGAAATATTGCACGATGATCATAAAGTATAATATTACTTGATAGATAGTAATATTAATACCATGTTAGAATGTCATTATAACATGAGTTAGAATGACTAAACTGTTTTTGGTAAATCATTGGGATGCTTATTTGAATAAACTTGTTATCTTTTATAACATGTTGTTTTAGTTGAGTTGATTAACTGAAAACTAAAGGTAATAAATCGTTCTCCACAACGTCTGATTTCATAATCGATGCACCCTTTTTGGTGTCTATCTGTCTATCTGTCTAAATATGTATGGATTTACATTTTCTCAAGACTTACAAATGCATAAAGTATAAAGAAATCCATGTAAGAATGCGGCCTCTGACCCTTTGCTAATACCTGATCAGGTCCCCTGACCTAGGATGTATGCATATATAAGTATCATACAGATTTTAAAAGTTTAAACACATTTACATAGGCAGTATGAATCCAAATATAGTGTGTAACTGCAAAAAAAAACGACCTTAGATTAGCTCCTAACCCATTTTTGAGAAGACTAAAAACGAACACAGTACAAGTTGATAGTTTAAGACTGTTCAATATCTCCCAGCCTTTTCATTCTAACCCTCATTCATATTTGAATCTTCAGCAGGTATTCAGCATGTATTTAGCATGATAATCTAAGATCCATTATTAGTTGTAGAATGATAATATAAAGATAGATGACACTTGTCAACAGTTGAGCGTTCTAGAAAAGAATAGACAAGCATATCTACCAATAAAATGGTCACTAAATTATCCTTTACCCATCTGAGAGATTGACATGAAATGCTTTGGTTTGTGTGCATACTGTGTGGTCCTGAGCCTGGAGTAGGCTGTTTGGAGAATATGTCGACTATTTCAGTAGTGCGACAGAACCCACTGGTTACTCTTGGAATTTTAAAATTAGTACATCCAATGATTGGGGCTCATGAATAGATTTTCATAAAGATGAGTCAGAATTTCACAAATAACACACTTCCTTTACTATCTCTTCCATTTCCACCACTATTTCCCTATTGTTTTGCTCAGATTTGAGCTTATTGCCCAACAAACGGTCATTAGGAATAAAATTGTTCATGACTTTATTCTCTCCAGTGGAAATACACTGTAAAACACCATGGTTAGAACCCATGGGACCCACTTTCTGAGCTGTATCTGCCCCTAGATACCATATTAATGTTCCCAAACTCCTAATTGATAAACGTTGAGTGTCTGTGCAGGACATACCACTGAAGACAGTTGGCAGGTTACTCAAATGTTGTCATCCTACTTTGTTCACCTACACTATCAAAGGTTAATGTAGCAGAGTTTTACTGAGTTCTACTGTAGTTTTACAGTTTATACTACAGTATAATTGTACATGGGTAGGTAGAATACACTGTTACGAACTAACCTTTATTCCAATTCTCCTGTTCTGTCTTGTCTCCCTAGTATGTCGCATCACCCTGTCTTTGACCGCTAGAATTTGACTACATGCAGTATATTTTTTCATCGCCTTTGTTCAGGCATGTATTCAGAACTTTCATTAGCATAATTCAGTTATATAAAAAGAGCTTTAGACTCCTTGTGAAAAAAACCACTAAATAAAGTACATAGTGTGGCGGGCTAACTGGTCTTAAATCGTCAAAATTACCTCAAACCAAAAGTTACTGTTACTAGTGTAATAAACGATCTTTCGTATCTTTATGATATTGGTAGAGTATCAATTAAAGAACAAAGTCGACACAGTTCGGATCAAGTGTTACAGGTTGCAATATCAGGTTTATTCAGGTAAACCTAAACAAGCAGTCACTAAGTGTGCGAACTCCCTATAGAGTTCGGAACGGGTCAGTAGGCTAAGCAGCCGATATGATCACGGGGTCTCTTCACCAGCGTGGCTCAGAGTAACCGACGAGTACCGTCAGATGCCGGGTATATATAGGCAGCCAGCCTGCGCGCGCACACGCAGACCGGAAGCCTATAGCGACCTCTGTCCATACCCCAAGCCCGGAGTAGGTGTCGCCACCTACCGTCGGACTGAAGGGTTCGGACTGAGCTCGCAACACAGCATCCAACAGCACTCGTCATATAATAACCCCGTATAACCCTAGCCCCTACACTACCCCCTACCAGATAATAACCGGGAGGTAAATAATTAAGGTTATAGTCCGAAAACACTTCGGACTGGCATTATCTTATAAATACCACCTTAGGGGTTTATTAAAGTTATACCTTACAAACAATATGACGTTACTGTTGAACACAAAAAGGTATTAATTACACACATATCTACACATATAGATCGTAATTAACATTACGCCCCATTCCCTAGGATAGATGGAGTTAATCTATACATATAGTATACACAACACTTGAAAAAGTACAATATCACAGTAAAAAATTTCGTCCCTTCAAGACCCCGAGCTAATTACACTCGTAATGAATAATACTTTATAAGTGATAAACACTATCACTTCTCTTAAGGTTTTTAGAAACATATTAAAGTATTATTACAAAAGATATCATACGTGATTTTATAGCGATGATCCGGATCCTCTGTTGTTGATGATGCATTCCGCCCGGCTTTCAGAACCTACTTCATTCAGCTCCTACTAACCGGAACGAGAAAGTTCATAGCTCATGCTCGGGAGCTTATAGTAGTATATACAAAAAAAAAATTCCAAGTCCTGCCTCCAGGCGATCTTCGGACTTATAATTAGGAGCACTCGGTCCTGATATATATAGTTTATAAAAAAAACATCTCGTATCAGATCCCTGGTGGTAGTGTACTCCTGTCCCGAGCGTTGGGTTTCTCTCCGGATCTCCTCGTCCTCCTCCGTCCGTTCTGCCTGGCAGACTGACCCCTTGCGTAGCCAGCCTGCCGCTTCTTCTCGTCCGGATCCTTGAACACCCTATAATAGAGTGTTTTTCACATGTAGGGTTGGTATATTTAAAATACCCCCCCTTCTTCTTGATCGGGTCCTAAGATAGGATAATCCTATCCGGACTCCGAGTCGTCTTTAGGACTCGACTGGGCCGCAGCCTCCTCCTCATCAGAGTCTGACTCAGCTTCCGCCAGAGTCAGCTCCTGGAGCCAGAGCTCGATTTGAGCACGAGTCCCATCCCATTCGTGCATCTCGTGCGCGAAACAGTCTCTGAACCTCCGACGTTCGTGGTCCAGTTTTTCCTCGGCGTTCTTGACTGCCAGCTTCTGCTTTTTCCTTTCGGATTTAGCAGCAACTCGCTCAGTCCGAGCATTTTCACGCTCCTCCTGAACCGACTCCATGGCCGCTGCTTTCTGAGTAGCGACCTCACTCCGGTGGAGATGATGCACTGTGTCCAGCGACAACATCGCCACCTCCTGACTTAAGCCAGTAAGCAATCGGTGGAAGTTATCCTGCCACCGATTCATGGCCTCCTGTCCGGCTTCGTAGGACTTGAAGTCGGCGGGAGGAAACGAGGGCGGGCCCCGTAGTCGTAAGACATGGTGCCCCTCCGGAGCCTCCTGAGGGGGATCCGGAGTCTGTGTGGGCTTCGGCTTTTGCTTCACCGAAGCCTTGGTCTTCCCCGTCTGGGTGAGAGTCTGTGACTCTGCTCCCGGAACCAAATCTATATTGGGGAATTCGTCAACGAACGCCCCTCCCGTACTGGAGTTCGGATCCTCCGGGCTTGGCCGAGGTGGCTTGCCCTGGGGGCCCGACTTCCAGTCAGTCTTGCGAGAGGTAAATGCCGGTCCTTGGTACCCCGGATCTGCCTTCTCCATAACGGACTGCCTTTCGTCCGTTTTCTGTTTCTTCGGGTCGGTGGGCTCAGAGGATCCGTCAGATTTTCTCGGAGCTCGCCGCTTCCGCGTACTGGTACGCTGCTGATACTCTTCGAATTCATCGTAGAGTTCGCCCTCCGGTACATGGAGATACGTGCGGTCCGGGTTTACCTTGTAGAATACCCGCACCTTCCCTTTCTCGTTGGTGCCAAAATCCACCTCGAGGTTGTCATTCTTGTCTACCGTGGTCCCGAAATGGGAGTAGACTTCTGCGTGAGCGGCCTGAATTCGTTCCGCTGCGGTCTCCATAGCCAAGCCATGGAACTTGGCAAGGTGTCGAATGATATCTGCTCTGGTGTAGAACAGACCCCCATTCGGACAACCCTTGCTGCCCTTCGAACCCACACTCAGGCAGTCATATCGCATGAGATGACGTACATGAAAGCGGGTAAGATGTCTGGCATACCGAACCTTGGTAGGCCAAGTTCGGGGTTTCTCCAGGGTCTCGTCGATGTCCTGACAAGCTTTGAATGGGCACTTACTAAATGAATGCCATCTAGACATTGCCCATGCCAATTTTGCCTTCTGAAGGAGCGAATGGTATTTAGTGCTACCAGTCCGGACCTTCTCCAGCAATTCGAAGTGGTACAGCTGTACCGACTTGCCTAAAGGATCAGTTTTGATCCATTCTTCGTCGTCGGAGAGACCGTCGGGCCCCACCTCCTCCGGAAGCTTGGATGACCGCTTATCTTTAATACAGTCATTTATACACATGGGTTTAAAGAACTGAAACCCACTAGCGGCATTGGCTCGGAGGGCATTCCGGACCAATAGCTGCAGTTCGTTGTCGGCGATTGTGTTTTTGTCCAATCCCTTCAGAACTACATCCACCTCTTCCGGGGACTGACCCGCGTCCAGAGATGTTAACCGAATGGTCTCTCGTAGGTATTGATGCCTACGACTGGCCTTCTCCATCTTACTAGTGTCAGCAGTTCTAGTAGCAGCTGTGCTCTGTTGGACAATCTCGTCCTCCAGAGTATCATTGAGAATAGACTCGTTAGTCTTTTTCTCCATATTCCGGGCCAGCCTCATGGCTGGCGTCAGATGTCGCCTTTTCTCCTTCCGACTATGCACGACCTTGAATTCTTCCGCGGTTCGCAGGTCGTATTCAAGGGCCGCGAGTAGTTCGGGGCGCCCTTCAGTTTCAGCAACCAAGCGAGCGTTAGCAGCTTGGTCTTTGAAGCCTTCCATTGCAGCCGTTACGTGGGCCGGGAACCAGGTCGGGAACCGGTCGGACAGAATGTCCAGCCCCCGGAAGGTTCTCATCTGGACCAAGTCAAATGACCTGATCTCATCCTTGCTCATCTGTGCGATGATGGCTCCTCGTAGCAGGGATGGGACGTCGGCGTCCTCCTTATCCCATACTTCATGTTGGACTGGGGGGATTACTGGTACCCCCGATCCACCCGGACCACCGCCTGCGGCTTGGTCCAGCTTGCCGACCTCATCAGAAGTATCCATAGTGGATGGCTCCAGACGGGGCTCGGTTTGCTGTTGAGGAGTCTCCACTCGGACGGGGGCTGCTCCTTGAGGAGGCGTCTCCACCCGAACGGGGACTTCTTTTCTTTGCCCCACTGGAGCAGGTAGCTGGAAGGTGATGCCGGACAGCACCTCCTGCACAACTCGGACCGTTTCAGCTGCGGATGATGCATCCATAGCCTCCTCAGTCCTAGTGTCGGATGGGTGAGTTGTCGTTTTCGGACGAGCTCCCCCGTGCCCGGACGTACCAGCCATGGCTGCGGCCGTAGCGGCCACTGCAGAGCTGTTATCCAACCCTCGCGAGAAGGACAACACATCCACGGCTGAAGTCGGAGCAGCTGACGTTCCAACTGCTTTCCCAGCATCCTTCTCCTTGCTAGGGATCGGGATGTTTGACTTAGGAGGGACCGGAGTCTTGACAGCCTGACTGCTGCCGGACGTCTGTCCCTTCTTCTTCAGATCTTTAGCTGATTGCTTCGGATCAGCTTTCTTTTGTTCCTTTGGCACCTTTGGAGTCGGAGCCTTGGGAGTGACCGTCTTCGAATCTTTGGTTACCGTGGCAGTGGCAACCTTCGGATCCGCTTTCTTAGTACCCTGGGTACTAGACTTCTTCGGATCGGGCTTTTTAGGCTCGTCCTTCCCCAGAGGCTTCTTTCCAACACCTGCGTGTTTGAGAGCCTTGGTACTAACCTTGCCATCGGCCGACCGGGACCGATCTCGGGTAGCACCCTTGCCACCGCGCGTCCTCGGACGTGCAGTGTCGGAGTCGCTGTCGCCTCCCATAGACAGTTTCCTAGTAACTGTCTTCTTGAGGCTCGGCGAAATACTTAGACTGCACATCCGAGAGAGATGTCCAGTCGACTCGGAGGGGTTCGATTCTACTGCACTGTAGGCGATCCCTCGCAACATTCCGGAGTCCTCGCTACCATCGGGTGACGGAGACTTCCGAATCGGTGACACGGCCGGATCCACTCGTAGTTCCGACAGAGTCTGACTGAGCTCATCACCACTGGGGCTCTGAGCGTCCATGTGCTCCTCGGTGGCGGATGCCACCTCGGAGTGACCGGAGAGTTCGGACTGGCGGAGCTGCTGCTCGGCCATCCTCACTTCTGTCAAGTGTCTTACGACGGGAGTTTGACGGGGAAACACTTAGTTCCCCGTCTCCCTCTTTGTCTTAGACGGACCAGGAAAGAGTACTCACAGTTCCTACTCTTTTTATCACTCTTCTACTCTTCTAGTTGCCCAAAAACGCCGACTTCTCCGCTGCTGCCGCACGCACGATTGATCCGGGTGAGCCCCAAAATCAATATGGCGTTCCCTCGCTTTTGTTTTTAAAACAAAGCGCATGCGCAGCGTCTCGCGTGATTGGACGCGATCCCGTTACCCGGTGTGACCCAATTATCGCTTAATCAGGTCACGACCTTTCCCGCCCGCAACTCGGGCTCGGGGGATCACACTGCCACGTAGGCGGCTCGCAAAAGTCAAAATATACTTCGAATAAAGAGTTCATCAGGAGTATTAGTGGATTAATATGGGAAATCGAAGATTACCCCACCGGATTATCCGTCCACCACCCTCGGGGAGCACTCCAATATTCTTTTCTATTCAACTCTGAGCGCCCCTGTTGGTAGCACACATATAACATATAAAACACCACAGGACACCACACTCGTTGTGTAAACAAGCTAGGTTACCGCCCCTCTGGCCACCAGCCTTGGGCTTCGCCGAACGGGTTTCCCGTTCACCTCTCGTAACCTGGCCGAAGGACTCTCGTTCTTAACTAAAATTCCAGCCTTGATTTTAGTTTTCCGGGCCCTTCTTCCTTCGCCTGCCGAGACTTTCTTTTTCACGGTCTTCTGAGGTTTCTTTCGTACCACTCTCTTAGGGGTATCCGCTGACACCCCTTCCAAAGGTACAAATTTCGCCTCCGAAGTTCCCTCTTCCACCTCCGTTTCCGGGGTGAGCTCCCTTCCAGCCCAAGCACGCAACCGAGCCACATGGCTCGTCCGGATGCGCCCTGCTTCGGACTGAATCAACACAGTCGTCTGACTGATACATTTAACCACTGTGTGTGGTCCATCCCAGTTATTCGCCAGCTTGACGTTGCAGAGCGGTTCGTGTAGGCGGATTACTCTATCCCCCACCACGAAACGTCGCAACTTCAATCCGGTGTCATAACCTACCTTCTGCCAATTCGCAGCTTTGAGCAAATGAGCCCTAACTGTTTCGTAGGCAAATTTGAATCTCTCTCGTAGAGATTCTACAAATAGCACCGTACATGGTGCTTCTGGACTGATCCCTACCACCCCGAATACTAAATCCGCCGGCATGATCAAGTCCTCTCCGAACACCAAGAGGTTTGGTGTGCAATTAGTCGAAGTGTGGACCGTATTGTTATACGCATGTACCACAAATTCGCACTGATCATCCCAATCATCCATATGGGAGTTCACTAATGGCTTCAAAACCTGGATCAATGTCCGATTGAACCGCTCCACCTGCCCGTCGGACTGTGGTCGGTACGGATTGGTCCGAGTTTTGCATATAGCCAACTGATGACACATAGCTGCCCAAAGTTTGGACTCAAATTCTCTCCCTTGATCGCTATGTAACATCAAGGGAGCCCCCAGATGGAGGATCCACCCCTTCACCAGTGCTTCCGCACAAGTAGCAGCAGTGTGATCCTCTAGTGGGTACACTCGGGTGTATTTGGTATAGTAGTCCGAGACTACCATCATACACGTATTACCTTTCGGAGTGGGTTTCACTCCGCTGATAATATCCACGGCTATTCGAGCAAATCTCACCCCGAATAGCTCCTGCTGCAGTGGCAATTTCCCTAGTCCAGGACCAGGCTTGCCTAAACAACATGCCGGACATGTCTCTATCCACCTCAAAAGGTCGCCAGACATTCCGGGCCAGTAATATCTTCGACTCAGCCGTTCCAAAGAGCGTTTCTTTCCGAAATGCCCACTAGTGGAATGGCCGTGGCAGTAGTACAGGATGTCTTTCCTCATGGCAGCAGGGATTACCATTTGTAATACCCTCCGCTTTCCGGGACAAGTCTTCCACCTGCACAACAACGAGTCTCGGACCTCCAGTTCATGGAACTGTGCCAAGAAACGTCGCATTTCACGGTTTTCCAGCGATATTTCGGGTCTCACTGGACAGACCCCAGTAGGGACAAGCTCCCTCAGTCGTGCTATGGTAGGATCGGCCATCTGGTACGTCCTTATAGTGTCGGTGGACCAATCCAACAGGTTTTGCAACAACCCATCATAAGGCAAACGCACACTCGCTACCACAGCATTGTGAGCACCACAATCCCCACATTCCGGACGCACACAACGGCGTACCGGACGTCTACTTAGGCAGTCAGCATTAATATGCTTCGTGCCCGCTCGGTGCTGGATATGAGAGTTCTCCAGTCCGAACTCGCTGAGGTGATTCAACCATCGACCAATCATTCCCTCCGCATCCTTAAAATTAAGGAGCCACCTGAGGGCCGAATGATCGGTACGAAGTGTGAAATTCCCTCCATATAAGAAGTGCCGAAACTTCTTCGTGTATACCACCACCGCGAGCAACTCTCGCTTGGTAGTACAGTAATTTCTCTGTGCCTTGTTCATACTGTTACTAGCGAACGCCAACGGGACCTCTACTCCGTCCTGGATTTGGGACAATGCGGCCCCGATGCTCTCATTGCTCGCATCAGTGTCAAGGATGAAATGCCCCTTCTCCGTAGGGTATCTCAGCACCGGGGTGGTCCGGAATAACGCCTTAATCTCTTTGAAGGCTGCATTCTGTTCCATCCCCCATGGGAAGGGTTCTTTTTTCCTCCCCGGAGTCCAATGGCTCAACCGCTGAAGCGGCTGAGACACCCTCGAGAACCCGGGGATGAAGTCCCTGTAATAGGAACAGAACCCTAAAAAGGATCTGATATCCTTTGGTCCTTTTGGAACTTCCCAAGTCTCCACAGTCTCCAGTTTAGCCGGATCAGCCTGCACACCCTCGGTGGAGATGATCCGGCCCAAATAGACCATGGACTTCCGAAAAAGTTCACACTTCTTTGGCTTTAATGTCAAGCCATTGGACCGAATTCGTTCCAACACCTCTCCGAGGTTCAACGCACACTCCTCAAACGTCTTGCCGAAGACAATGACATCATCCAAGTATACCAAGCACTTGCGCCACAATAGATCACTCAACAGAGTTTCCATCATAGCCTCAAATGTGGCCGGGGCGTTGCATAACCCGAAAGGCATCAGTTCAAACTGATACAGCCCAATGTGACTCGTAAAAGCCGTCTTCTCTTTATCCTCCTCCTTCATCCCGATCTGCCAATACCCGGACTGCAGATCAAGGGTGCAGAACCATTGGTTCCCACCCAGCGAGTCCAGAGTCTCATCAATTCGGGGGAGAGGATATGCATTTTTCTTGGTTACTCCATTCAGGCGTCTATAATCGATACAAAATCGGATAGACCCATCCTTTTTAGTAACCATCTGAACCGGACTGGACCAGGGACTAGTGCTAGGCACTATCACCTTCTGTTCCAGCATGGTTTTCACTTGTTCTTCAACAACAGCTTTCTTACCCAACGGCAAACGTCGGTAAGGCATTTTGAAAGGCTGTGCATCTCCAGTATTGATAGAATGCAACACTTTGTCGGTTCGGCCTAACGGCTCCCCCTCCACCTGCCATGCATCCTGATACTTCACTACCAGCCTCCTTAGAGAGTCGAGATCCATCCGATCCGTCAGATCCGTTTCGGATATCATTTTCTCGAGTCCCTCACTCAAAGGGGTCGGAGAAGGGTCACCCTTCATGCTCACCTGTCCAGCGGACACTACGGCCTCACTGGTGAACACCTTCCCCAACACTGTATCTTTCCTAAGATACTGTGGTTCCAACCCGGGGTTAGAAACCGGCACCACGGTCCAAGCACCATCCCCCACGAGGGTATCCATGCCTGTCAAACCGATGCTTCCCAACATGGCCACATCCGGTTCCACAACTGCTTCTTCCTCTCTCCTAAGCCCCTTGCTTCGGACCAGCACGTCACACGTCTGTCCGGGAGGAATCTTAACAGTTTGGACCACCGTTGCCACTGTCGATACTTGTCGGAGCACACATTGCTCCACCGCACGGTACAGGTGCTCTATTCGGAGTACCCCTGTACCAGGATTCAGGACCGCGTCATACAACGCCGAAAAATCCAACCCCAGTATACCGTCGTCTGCAATATCCGCAATGGTGGGAGAAGCCACATACTCCTTCCCTCCAATTCGGACAGGTATGAACGCGCGCCCATACGTCTGCATACTCGACCCATCGGCCGAACAGGCGTTTACCCTCGTTTTGAAGTTATCACGACTGTCCGGCATAAGAGCATAGAATTTGGAGGAGATAAAGGAGTGGCTAGCTCCCGTATCTACTAAAAATTCGCCCGCCCTACCGGCCACAGTAACAGACACATACCACCGCCTCCCCCCCAGCGGAGACGGGTTTACAGTGAAGCGTTTGAAATCCTTCGGAGCAGCCAGATCAAGGCCATGTTTCTTCAAATGGTCGAAACATGGATGATCTGGGGAAAGCTGGGTACTCCCTACCCACACGGTGTCTGTGACAGCCGCAACTTCCTCGTTCCTATCCGTAATGGGCCTCCCTGCCTCATTGCCGGGCAACTGATGGACTGGAATGTTAATCAGGCCGGCATCCGAGCTCCTGAAGCTCGAAGCCACCCCTGATTCCCTTCCTGTCTTCTGAATTTCACTAGGCTCTACCTCTCTGGTATGTTGGCGTACTTCATCTGCAGGGGTTGTCCGCTCGCCTTTTCGGACTACCCCCTCTAGTTTCCCTCCTTTCCGGGAACTTTCGGACTGGGAGCTGTACACTCCGCAGCAAAGTGACCGATCTCTAAGCACCTATAGCACTTAGCGGTCCTCCGATTGATCTTCCTTCTGTTAGGCTGGGTAGCCCCCTGAATGGAAGTCGTCATCTTCTCAAACAGCGATGTGAAAAACGCTGCGTCCATCATCGGAACCTTCGAATCCGATGACTCCCTTTTTGGAGGGGGGTTCCCACCCCCTTCCGGCTTCTTATTCTTCCACGGCGGTTTAGAGGAATTCCCATTCATCTTGAACTGAGCCGCTGAAGCTATAGCCCCCTCCTCATCACTGCCCGAACCATCAGACTGTTCCGGAGAACATTCTATAATGGCCGAGGCCCGGGTAGGCATCCGGTCCCCTAACAGTGACTTTTTGAGAGCATGTATGTCGATGGCCTTAAAAAGGTCATCTAGTGACGTATCTGCTCTCCACGTGTCATACACCGTTTGTTGTATGTCAGGATCTCTCAGTCCGGCAACGAACTGAGAGAACAATTCCTTAGAAAATAAGGCATCGTGGATTCCTGAAGCAGGGTGTACCTTCTTCAGGAGTCTCATCAATGCAAGTCCGAAGACCCTCGGAGCTTCGTTCTTGCCTTGCACGCGCTTCTTAAAAGCGACCATCGGATCAATCCGAGCGGAATCTCCGTATAGGATGGTTCCGATTTCTACGAGCTGTTTGAAAGTACCGCGAGGTCCGCAATCCTCCTTCCACTGCTCAACGGCCATGAGACCATCTCCCATGCGTAATCCCTTACACACGTACGGGATTGCATCCTGTTGGTCCCACCCACTGAGGTTTATATCCTCAACGGTGGCTCCCAACCAATCTTCCCACGAATTCTTCTGCCAGTAGGGAAATGGCTCGCTGGCTATGCGTCTAGCAGCGTTGGACGAACCTCTAATTTTAGAGGTTATCGCCAGACATTTAGAAATGGATGCTGTCGCGTCCTTTTCCGCACCGACATTGTGCAATCCGATCCCCGCTATGGCGGGATTCGTATCGTACAATTCTTGCAATTCTGTACTCAGCATTGTTCGTCTCGGAGCCTTCTTCGGGCTCTTCGTACCAGGAGTCGCCCCTGGAGTAGCGCCCATAGCTGGTATGCTACTCTGTCTGTCCAGAAAAGCCTGGTAGGTCCCATACGACACTAAGTCCGTAGTGGGGTCCACGCCTTGTCCGAACCACCAGTTCTTCTCCTGATCAGTCATGTACTGACACTGCTGGGCCAGAGCAAGCGCTCGTTGATGCTCTGCCTTCTCCTTTGCCAATTCCTTGACCTGCTTCTCAACCTCCTCCTCTTGCTGAGCTTTCTCCAATTTAGCTTTAGCAGCTTCTCCGGCGGCTCGGAGCCCTTCCTTTCGAGCCCTCAGAACCGCCGCTTCCTGCTCCGCTAACTCCTCTGCGAGGGCCGCGTTCTCCTTCATTCGTTTCTGCTGCTGCTCCAAGGCAGCCTGCTGTTTGCGATACACGTCTCGCCTTTCTATTTCCAAGTTTTTCTGTTCCTGGAACAATATGGTTGCTTGGCACTCTCGCCATTGCAACAAACTTGAAGGAGTCAGATCGGTTTTCGCCGCCTTATCCTGCTCGGCCGCTTTCTTCAAGCGTTCCGCGTCGAGTTCTTGCTCGTCCACTTTCAACTGTGATCGTGGACTCAGAACCAACTCGGACAATCGTCTTCCCCTACCGACTGAGGCTAGACCGGTCGGGGCTGCGAATACCTGTTTTGGTATCGGACGGATACCACCGATCCCCACCCTCGGTGAGTAATCACTCGCCCTGCCTCTGCCCCTGGATCGTCCCACTCCGAGGGGTCGTCCGAAGGGTCGTCCTGGTGTTGAGGTTGACAAGGCAGGTTCCATGGTTACCCCACGTCCCATAGGCTGATTGGGAGTGTCGGTAAAACTCATGTAATGGAGGCCTTCCGGACTACCATTGTTCGCAGATGCGAAAGAGGTACTGTTGTCCTTTATACTCTCTCGTGTTTCTGATAAAAACTGCTGCAACGCAGTTCTTTTCGCTTTCAGAATGTCACACTCTGTCAATAGACTTCGGCGGACCTCCTGTAAGTCCTCTGTGTCCCGAACAATGGCTGATCGGGCCCCTTCTGCCTCATGCATTACAGCATCTCGGGCTTTGCAAATATGGTTCAGCTCCGTGTTTGCCTGGACAAACTCGGACTGGATCACTCGTAGGTCCGCCTCTTTCTGATCGTATTCCGACCGGACTCTGCTGAGAGATTGTACCAATTTCTCATTCTCCTCCAACAAGGTAGACAGCCTTGCGTCCTTTTCCTTGATTTTGGAAGCTCGGTGTGTGACTGCACCCTCCAATGCAATCAGACTGCTTTTCCATTCATTGGATTGCTTCTGAATGGTTAACAATTCCATTTGAGCCATCTGTACACGTTCCTGTACTCGGGCCTCTCTCATGTCGTCAAAACGACGCTCCTGCAAGAGGGTATACCTCCTCGGAGTCGGCGCGGCTGAGCTTGACCCACCCACATTGAACAAGGACAAGTTCACTTCTTCTAATGAGCGGCTCATTATGGTAGGACCCCTGGGTCCTCGTGCTGCGTCTGTTCCGGATGGAACATTCGCCCTGCTGTGGGTATCTGCCTCATAACTGGCATCTAACCCTTCCGGTGACAAGGCTGCTGCCTCATCCGGGGACCTCGCTGCTCCGTCCAGAGCCCGAGGTCTGTGCTACTGCACAGGCTAACCTGCGTTTCACTCAGAACTGGTCACGGCACCAGTGTAATAAACGATCTTTCGTATCTTTATGATATTGGTAGAGTATCAATTAAAGAACAAAGTCGACACAGTTCGGATCAAGTGTTACAGGTTGCAATATCAGGTTTATTCAGGTAAACCTAAACAAGCAGTCACTAAGTGTGCGAACTCCCTATAGAGTTCGGAACGGGTCAGTAGGCTAAGCAGCCGATATGATCACGGGGTCTCTTCACCAGCGTGGCTCAGAGTAACCGACGAGTACCGTCAGATGCCGGGTATATATAGGCAGCCAGCCTGCGCGCGCACACGCAGACCGGAAGCTTTTCTATAAACTATTCAGCATACTTTGCAATTTGTCAACCTCTACCTGCAGCAACCAACGCTATTATCACATTTTTCCATAATGTGAAAAAGTTTAGAATACCGATGTATAAGTTAGCGAGTCAGCTGGGAAGGTGTCGCAAATCATGAGAATGAACTTTAACCAACATCGATCTGATACTTACCAAAAAAGTTCCCACCTGCTCCTAGGATTCCCAGTACCATTTTACTTCCATGAACTACAGATGAGCTTATACATGATAATATTGATTTTATTTTTAGTGTGTGAAAAGTGTCAAGTTTATTCAATGAAATACCATTCACTGGCATGTAGTGTAGTGACATCGTCTGGTCAATGACTCAATGGCCGGAACCTTGCTGTGTGCTCATCTGGGGTTTGTAGAACCATGGAGTGGCACAACTTGTCAAACATATACAGCTGGTTAATATTTGATGCCACATGCTCTTCCAGGGTCGTATATATATAGGTCTTTAGTCGGTCATGATATGAAGGCGGACATTTTGTCCCCCATATATCTCCTGAGTGTACATCCAGTGATGCCGCTGGTATTTTGCAGACAGCTATTAGAGCTACGCCAGTACCACAAGTCATGTGCTTCTTGGAAGGAACCAGCAAATGCCAACCAGCAACTTCCTATGCCGCCACTATGGCGCTGCAGTCAGTCGATACAGCTCCTATATATTCAACTGTTATATACTACACACTGTAGGAAGGCAGCATAGTGCTTTAGTTTGCTGTATCCTTTGTCATCATGATGCATTATTGCAGGCCTGAGGAGCACATTTCCAAGGCTGCATTCATGCATCATGCAGACTCTATACTACCCAAACATCAGCATGATACATAGATGCAGCTCTGTCGGGTAGACTTGCTATGGCTGCATGTCTGCATCATGACGACAAATGGCATCGGCCATTGTAGCACTAAGTGGCCCTTAAGGGGATCAGGTGCTATATAAAAACTGACTGTATGCACATCCCTGTGACATACGTTCATATATTCCTGGACAGTTGTCATATAGCTCACCACGTACCTAATACCTTAGACTGGCCTGCGTCAGTGAAAGCTCTTCTCCCACCTCCCCTCCCCTCCGCTGTTCTACAGCTGGGGATATAAGTATATCACAGAAAAGGTCCATTTTTAATCTTTAATCAAAATCAACTTGAGCAAGTCTACCCCAGTGGCCTGTGTTACCATGCTCCCAGGCACCACCCCCAGCAGGGTACTATCCCTCTGTGTGTGTCTGTACCTGGTACAGGCATCCCTGTCTGCTGTAGTCTCTGTGAGGGAAGACCTCAAGGCATCATCAGGAAGCAACCACCACCTTCACCCCAACAAGACAACAGCTCCCGGGTCTACTACTGGAGAAGGGCACAAGCACTCACAGCCTCTGAATAATACAGATGGTGATGAGCAGGTGCAGGAGGGAGAGGAGGAGGAGAAGGGAGCTCACAGTCTGAATGTGTCAAGTCATGATGTGGGGAACAAGAAGAGCATCCAGACTAGGGTAAGTTCTTCTCTTCAGGTAAGTTTATAGATTATTGTGCTATGTGGATAACATCAGAAAGGTGTTGCACTCTCACTGCATGCATTCTGCCATTTCAGCAAAGATTGGACAGCTTCAAATCACACTTTAAGCATATTTAATTTTAGTCAAAATAACTAAAAGATGCTTAAATGTTATTGGGCCAAAAAAAGAAGGTTTGTTTCAGGTCACCCGATGGACCCTATCAAAACAGGGCCGACCCTAGTTTTTTTTAATGCAATTTTGAAGAAACTTTCGCATTTTTACCCCCTTTTTTTGGTCAATTTCCGGGTACTCAAAAAAGTTGGCCAGTGCATTCTTGTAAAAAAAAAAAAAAAAATAGAAATCCGACATACAGACCGTACATTTTGCTCCCATGTTACCCAAAACAAACTTCTTTTTTTAGCCTTAGCACCTTTCTATGACATTTCCATGGCATTTACTGAACCTAAGACCACTTAAATTATTACTTTAAGCTAGCAGAAGTATGCTTAAATGCAAATATTCATGCAGTGTCTGTGATTCCCAGGAGATGGTAGACCCCTTCAATAGAGGCTGCTTTGATGTTTTATTTAGGGAGACTTTCCAAAATTATGTTAACAACAATATGAATTGTCCAACCATCGCAATAATTCTGAGCATAAAATAGATGGAGTTGCTACCAATTTGGAGAATTTCACTATGCAAATAACGTAACAAATTATGCTACTGTTAGCTCTTGCCACGGCTTTGATAAGATACCAAACATGACTACTCATAGTGCGGCTTTAACAAATGTTTTTTTTCTGGTGTAATAGAGTACTAAATTAGCAGATTTCAGAACCCCAGTGAGACTTTTAGAGTTATCCCGAAGTGTATGTGCAGCGTATGCGCGCGTTTGGCATATATGCAATCAATAAATGCATTTAACAGGATCAAAATCCTACACAGCAGATATGCGAGCATATGTTTGCCAAACTCTAAAACAAACATCACCTTTTGCAATACATATATAATATATTGATGTGCCCTCCTCAAGGCAACAGCTGCATTTTGGCAGCACCTTTTTATTTGACCAGCAGACACCACTTAATCCTTTTAAAATATACTCATGCCTTTTATTGAACCGTCTGATTGCCCAATGGGCTACATGTTTAAATACGGACACGTTTATTGATATCAATCGATGACTGTGCGACATAACTGACAGAGTGCAAAAAGGACAATATATAAGCTTTAAAATTGTAAGGCGGAGGTCTTTATGTAATCGGCTTTTGCATGCACCGGCTTTATTATTAGAGCCATTCAAATGAATTATAATTAGCATTTAAACAAAAACTTCACGATTCAGATTTGCCATCACTCTTTAAATTTTTACCTGTATATATATACTGGATTTGGAAAATAGAAATTCCATCCTGAAAAGAACACAACAACAGTTTTCCTACAATGAATCAGACCAACCACAATCTCACACATACTTCCCCTTGGACTTAACCTGACATTAATGTGTACATTTCAATATTTCAGAACGCGTATTGTTACCCAGGACAATACATACTTCGGGATGGCTGCGACTACTGCCCACAAGGTACTTATTCGGAGCACCCCAACCTGCACGTGTGCCCGATGTGTCAGATCGGCACCTACTGGACGACCACCGGGGGGCCCTGTCAGGATGTACCTGCAGGGTGAGTCATTTTTGATGAGGCCAAAAAAAATGGTTTGTTTCAGATCACCCGACCGACCCTATTTAAACAGGGCCGACCCGACGCTTTTTTATGCAATTTTGAAGAAAATCTTTTTTAGACTCTTTTGGGGTCAATTTTAGGGTTACAAAATTTTGGGAAAAAGTCTCTCCATTTCTACACTTTTTTGGGTCAATTTTAGAGGGGAAGAAAAAAAAAGTTTAAAAAAATCAAAATCCGACCTACTAACCCTAGAGTTTCTTCCCATGTTACCTGAAACAAAACCTTTTTTTCATTTGGCCTGATTCGCTTTAAACCCCATTGCTTCCCCTTTGCCAAAATGCGGTGAATTTCCCTGAAAACCTACCTAGGCTATGCTTAATTGCTGTTATGACCTTTTAGTGACATATACATGGCGTTACTGAACTTGAAGATGCTTAAGGTGTTCCTTTAAGGCTGCAGGGTAAGTGTTTTAGAGACTGCAGCGTAAGATACCTTCTCCCCAAACAGAACTCAAGAGTGACACAAGTTAGAATCGGTTGTATCATTTGGGAAAAACACAATAGTTATGTGTATTTACCAAGTTTTACTTGTGCAAAAAAAACAAGAAATTCCACAAGTAGAATGATCACGTGAATTTCTCGAGTTTCATTGTTTGAAAAAAGTGTCCAGAAAACGTCTTCTGATTGGTCTAGAACACCTAAATAGGCACACTTTATAGGCATGTTTGGCATGTAAGCTGAGTTTGGTTTGCGTACAAACCGTGGGTAGTATGCAGGAATTTACGGTAATTTTATTCGCTTTTACTCAACTACTTGTATTGCACCCCCACCAGGTCCTACCAGGATGATGCAGGACAGATTGACTACAAGCCCTGTCCGGGCTGGTAGCTACACCACCACCACCAAACAGAAATTTCTTTTCTACTACTGTTTAATTAATATCGATATGGCTCCCATGATGCAGTTCATCCGAGGCAATTTTGTTGGGCTCTGGTCGGTGGTTATGTTCCTGCCCGCCGCCATGTTGTAGCAACTTTCTTCCGACGGCTCACCCCAAGGCAGCGAAGCTGCTGGTATATAGTAATAAATGCCCTTGTATAACCCGCACCCTATATATAGGCATGTTTGCTAGCAAATGAATGCTGAGTTTGGTTCGTGTACAACCCATGGGTAGTGTGTGGGAATTGACGGTAATTTGTATTTACTTACCTTTTTCTTAACGCCTCGCACCACCACCAGGTCGTACCAGGATGATGCAGGACAGACTGACTACAAGCCCTGTCCGGCTGGTAGCTACACGTCCATCACCAAGCAGCACACCTGTATGTTGTGTCAGCAGGGCATGCACCAGGCCAACACTGGCCGCACCTACTGCGAAAGCTGTCCCGCAGGTAACACTTATTAGCACAAAAAATAAAAGACTTATATTCCTGTATATAGACAAAGGCCCATGGCCAGAGGATATTTTGGTATCGTTCCCCCCGAGGTGGGGCTGGGGCAGTATCCCACGAAGCTCCAGGCTGAGTGGGATGCGCCCCAGCCCCTCCGAGGGGGGAATGGTACCAAAAATCCTCTGACCATGGGCCTTTTCCTTTATTTCATGGTTTATGTTTTTCAAAATATGTTTAATTGCATATAAATGGCCATACGAATTTTAACAAATGATCACGTCATAGGCCATGTGATACAGGAACATTGTATCCCATGTGGGCATGGGATACAGGATTTCTAGTACTTAAGGATAGTGATCATTGTATCCGCCATGAAATAAAGCTCATAACAGAGCTAGACACCCATCACTTTTCAACCCTTTCACTGTGAGGAAGGGTACTATAGTAACTGCAGTTACCAGATCACCCTTGAGGGATCCCAACTGTAGCACAGAGAATCAAAAGTGGTGATTACACTCTGTTTATAGCAGCTTGGGTGTTGCATAGTTGTATTGTTACAGCTGGTACCATACTTTATCATTTGGGCCACTGAATATACCATGGAATTGTCTAGAACAGCAGTATAAAGGGTTTATAGAATCAGGTGGACTATGGTAACTGTTTTGGTCACCCTCACACAGTTTACTATTATTGCAGACCAAAACAGTTACCATAGTCCACCTTTGTTCTATTGACCAGGGAGTGATAAAATCAATGAGGCTTATATAATAAGGAAATCGGTGCAATACTGCAATAATAATATTATGTTAATACACATTAATTCGAAACATAAGGAACATTTTATATATTTATATTCTGCGCTTACTATGCACAGTGCAGCTGTTTAAACTCCAAGTCATATATAAAGGGACGTATTTGACCGAGCAGAGGGAAATAATAATGCTATGCTGTACTATACATAGTATGCTCAGTATGTAAATATAACAAAATCAATGTATGTTTGCTATAAACGTGTATCAATATATGGGTGCACTATTTCCCCACTTTTCTTACTACATAGACCTCATTTCTGCTATTCTAATGCTGCCTGGTCAAAGACTACATCCAACAATATCCATTCACATTTTCCCTGCATTTCTGTGTACATAGCCCCCATTTAAGCTATTTTGAAGCTTGCTGGTCAGAGACTACACCAGTTTAAGACTACACCCGGTTAAAGACTACACCCGGTCAAAGACGTTTCAATTGTTACAAACTCATGATAGTGGGGACTGAATTTCCGAATATCATGACCCAAGGAGCATTTCATTCTAAAAGTTGGGAAACGGTTTTCTATATTTAATTCAGTGGTGTAGAATCTGGAAATGACACTCGCAGCATTGAATTTTCAGGGGGTCTAGTCATAAGCTCAAATACAAAATGGCCGCCACTTTAGCAGCCAAGCTACCAGGCTTTTGGACATATTTTGCTGGTTGAGAATCTATTCACATGAGGGTCGTTGATAAGATAGGCCCCCTTTTACCTTTAACCCTTCCACCCGCTACATTTCCCAAGGAACTTGGCATAAAACAACCTATATTTGCTATTACCTAGCTTCTATTCCTACATTGTGATAGTGATATCCAAATGACAAGTGGACTAAGAAAATTTAGAAAAAAGAAATTCCCCAACTTGACACTATACGCATACATCGTCCCATACTACCCCCCCCCCCCGCCCGAAAGACCCCAATACTATGCTGACAAACACTATGAAATGGCATGACTGCAGTCAGGAAGGCCTTGTCATTGGCTATCAAACGCTTCAAATATGGAGTCAATTGGACCAGCGGTTGCTGACTTATCACGTTTTGAAGATTTCGGGCAGGAGGTGAATTTTCTTCCCAATCCTGATTGGATGAGAATACGTTAAATTTTATCTCGCAAACCGTTACCCCTAGAGACCTGGGAGTGGGTGCAAATCGAAGCTAGTCGTAAGGGCTACTTGCGTAATGTAGACAGGTGTATTTGATATACAAAACTCTGTGCATTTATGGTACTCATCATCATCATTTTTCTAACCATCGCTTGGTAATTGTGTGCATTTGCACGATGAAATTTTGCTCCGTTTAGTTTTGTGGGCGGCCATTTTGTTTTTAGGCTCGTTTCCATGCAAACGTCCATTTTTCAGCTATGCGAGTGGTCAATTCCCAATCTGCACTTCCATATTACCTTAGAAACACCGCTCGCAAAGTTTTAGAATGATTTGCCCCTTGGGCCGTTATGGAGGACATATCTCATGCAATATTCTAGACTATGAGACTGAGCCATAATCTGACAAATTGCAGGGGTACCAGCATAAGGATGATTGACAATCAGTTGTGGCGGAGACCACTGAGCCGCGACATATGATTACTTATCTAAAGTCAGCAAATTTTGTCACGGCCAAATTGGCCAGCTTTGGTCAGGTTTAGTTATGACAACATTGTTCAAGTTTGGCTAGGTTCGGCCATGACCAAAGTGTTAAAAGAGGCTGGCCAAAGGTGACAATGACTTGATGGGTGATGGTTTTAGATGTATCCACATCTGTACAGAGAGCTATTTTCCTCAAGTGGCTCCAACTACTTTCAGACTGTGCTCTTTATGAATGTCTCAGAAATTATCATCAATTACTTGATAAAAACCGTCATGTATATGGTGCCAAAGCACTGATGAGCCAATCCATCCCTACCACACTATTTTTTTCTATTAACCTTTTTCCCATTCAAAGTAACAGAATTAATATAATATTGATGCAGCTATATATCATATTTTTACTGTGAAACTCTACATTGAATCTAAATTTAGATAATACAGTTGCTCTACTAAGTTTTAACGTAATATGTATTATTACAATTAATAGTTGCAAAAATGTTGCGCATCTTCTCGTGAATTCTTGATGTCATATATTTAATCAACGATGATGGTTGCAAAATAGTAACCTTTCTATCAACTGGAACACTTCAGGTTATTTCCAGGACCTACCGGGTCAGGCAGACTGTAAGAAGTGTCCCGTTGGCTGCTACACGGATTCCATCCAGCAGCGGCAGTGTAAGCCCTGCCCTGTAGGTAGGTAGTTAGGCTTTTTTATATTTTTTATCTATTACCCAATTTTGCCCTGAAGGGCATAAAAAGAGGACCCCACAGTTTAAACAGACTGGTGGCAGGGTATGACCAGGCCTTGTCCCGCCTGTGTGACGGCCCTCCCTGCTACCTGTGGCCGCGGGAGATCAGTGTGGGCCCCTGCTGTGTGGCCTACCTCTACTGTGCTATACAATACTGTAGCTACTACTCTTAAAGCCCCAGCTCTGCTATAAATAGGGCTGAGTACCTGTCCCGACTGCACTCTGACTGTTAGGGGACGTGCAGTAAGATCTGCGGGTTTAAATGGGGTACATGGCAGAAACTGGAAAGCTGTAAACCCATAGAAAATGTCCCTTACCTCCTCCCTAAATCTTCACAGACTCATCATTATTTCAGAGGAAATGTTTATTTCTGCATGAATTCTGACCATCAAAAAGTTATATCAATATTTTGAATATTTTGATGAAATGTTTTATCACACGAAACCAAACACAAGGAATTCAATTCATAGGGTATTTATTTCATATGTCAGTTTGAAATGCACAGTATCTGAAGTAATTGTAGTTTGATCTTATTTAATGCCATGTTTTGAGTTATTTAGTAAATCTTCCTCAGGGCAAGATTTTGAATATTTCTATCTTTGACCAAACTGCCTATTCTAGGTCAGTACCAAAATAGAGACGGCTCGTCCTCCTGTGAGATGTGCCCAGTCGGTAAGCATCAGGACAGCATGGGGGCCACGGATTGTAAATCCTGCATCGTGGGAATGTATCAACCAGATCAGGGGAAATTTGACTGCAAGATGACGGACCCAGGAACTTTCACAAATATTATAGGGAAAACTGGCTTCACGTCATGCTCCGTTGGATATTATACTGATGCATACATGGCCCAGAGTTGTCTAGCGTGTCCTGTGGGAACGTTCCAGGATGAAACCGGAAAGACCGAATGCAAGCCATGCGGGGCTGGCTCTCACAATCCAGATCCTGCTTCCCCAACGTGCTACTCATGTGCAGAAGGCTATTACCAGCCAATGAAAGGACAGAAAGACTGCCTCAGATGTCCTAAAGGCACCTACCAGCCCTCCATTGGGCAGACCAGCTGTCTGCTCTGCGCGTCGGCAACTGACACAGATGGCCAGACCAATTGTCCAACAGACGGGTGGCAGGCAAACCTTGGCCACTGTCCGACCGGGCAGTATTACGATGAGAATTACTCACAAAGTTGTGTGGAATGCCCCCCTGGCCAGTATCAGAACCAGGAGGGTCAGGCTCAGTGCAAAATGTGTGAACCAGGAAGCTGGCAGGACACCAAGGGCTCTGTAACTTGCTACTATTGTGACGCGGGGTACGTCCAGCCTGCTTCAGGGGGCACCCAATGCTTTCCCTGCCCCGCTGGCACCAAACAACCAGACGTTGGTCAGATTGAGTGTGAAGATTGTGCTGCTGGAACTATGCAACCAGATGAACATAAGACCAGCTGTGAGCAAGCGCTTGCGGGGCACTTCCAGGTAGGAATGTCATCAAAACCGCCAAATTCGATACACCAACACCGAATTCCGATTATCGTATTGACAAAAGCATTATATAGATACACCATTTGCATTAATATAAACTATTATTTCAACCTTTCTAAAACTGTAAAAATCGTGTAGATACTCCATTTAGAACTTACATTTTATCTAGTTTAGATGTTATTACCTTTGCAGACCTACCCAGTAAACAAAAAACGTTATACAACATTTTGTAACGTTATTTAACGTTATATAACGTTTCTCTAAGGCTTCTCACTATGGCATAACGTTGTATACAGTTTTAGAATGTTATTTTGACGTAAAATAACGTTTTTTTGTTAGCTGGGTATAATATCAAGGTAAAAACTACTTCAGATTGCACCCATATTGTTACCAGCTAAACTATGAGGAAGGGAATAAAGTGAGAAAAATACCCTGTTTAAGCAGATCTATATAGAATGTTTTCGCAATGTGGATATAAATCGATATAATCAAAAAATCAACACCAAAATAGTGCTAATCGAAATAAATTGGATATCAATGACATCCCTTCTTCCAGGGCAAGTCGGGAATGCCACAGTGCATGCCAGCACCCCAAGGCAAGTACCAAGATGAGACAGGAAAGACTGCAGCCAAACCATGTCCTGTAGGAAGGTACCAGGATGTAGAGGGGCAGACGTCCTGCAAGCTGTGTCCTGCAGGCACCTACCAGCCTGATGAAGGCCAGAGGATGTGTATTCACTGTCCAGTAGGACATTATTCGGTAAGTGAGTGTACAAGGCTGTGTCTCACCCGTTTCGGCCAATGTGAAAGTCTTTGACCGGATGTCATCTTTGAGCGGTTGGTAGAAAACAATTTGCTTGGGGTAGATGAAGATATAGATGAGCTATCAATATCTAATTTAAAGTGTTATAACATCTATTTGCTTTTTTAAGCCCATTTATATCTTCATCTGCCCTAAATAAACTGTTGATAATGAAGCCAAGATGGTACCTAGTTAAAGACTTTCACATTGGCTCGATCTCATAAGACACGGCCACAAGTCATGATCATTGGTAGTGGTTTCAGATTGCATGAGCAACCAAAAATGATGGATTTGAAGCTCATGTTCCATCAACAAGAAAGTAGTTCAATTGGTTCAATCACATGGAGAGCAGAACCTTTTTTTTCTGTAAAAAAATATCAAAATTGGGTAAGCGTTGCAAAAGCTATTCAGTCGCCACACAAAAGTAGTTAGATGAAGCTGAAGCAAAAGTCATTACTTGACACACAATGCGCTAGAAATGAACTTATATGTAGGGGCACGGATTACTCGCATCTTGCTGATAAATCCGCAGGGAGGTATCACTTGGGTAATCCTACACCCCTATATAAGGACCATACCGATCCAGTAATGTATGGTGCGGTTAAGTTGTTGGATAGGGGTGTAGCTCAGTGGTAGAGCACTGGCTCATGAGTCAGCAGGTCGTGGGTTCGAATCCCGCTTTCTCCAGATGACTTTTCCAGGACTGTTACACATAGTTACTCAATGACTTGTATCTTCATCTATATGCAGCCGGACGCAGGTATGGACCGCTGCTTGGAGTGTGACATAGGTACAGCAAACAACATGCAGGGGCAGAGCGCATGCACCTCGTGCGCATCAGGCACGTACCAGGACATGAAGGGACAGGAGCACTGTGTCTCTACACCACCGGGCACTTACGTATCAGGCCAACGTAAGTATGGCATATTTTATTTCCCGGTGAATACGGCACTCCCATTGACTTAACCAAGGAAGGCCTATTTAACACCCACTGCGATGTAACCCTTACCCGTATTTCACAGCCCGTTAAATTATCATAATTGTTGATTTAACCACTATAAATTAGCTTTTTCAGAGCAATTAAGCGATATTTAGATGAATATCTTTCATAATGACATGGAATAAACACAAAGGAGCACTCGTCAAGTTCCCCACTGAGGGTTATTTTGCCTCGTGAAATAACCCTCAGTGAGGAACTCTACTCGTGCACCTATGTCTATATATTTTTCCAAATACAAAACTGCCATGAGTTTGAATACGGAAGGCCATATCTAACCCACTGCCGTATTTCATGGCCCTATGAAGTCATCAAAATCGCATTTAGTTCAGATTTGAACAACGTGGACAAGTCCAATTTAGAATATTTTAGCTAATAATAATTTTGAAAAATTTATTTGAAAATTTAAATAATAACACAAAGTTCCACAAGATTTAGTCCCAGTAGACAGGGTTATCTCACTTGCTGAATATCAGGCTTCACTTCACACAGCCTACGGTCTTATAAAATACAGACCACATTCAACTTGTAAGATAGCCTGGTCAATGGACACTTGTGCTCTATTCATTGCATGGACGTTACAGGTCTTACTCTAGTAAAGTAGGTATATATGGATCTTTCTTGATGTGTGTGTGGAAAGTTTAATAATTCACTCTACCTTTCTTCAAATTTGACTGGAAACCATCCTGAATGAAATCAACTTTATATAAAGGCACTCAGATTGTAACATAACAACTCTGAGAGTAAATAGAATTAACCAGGTTCTTTATTTCTTGACCACCAAGTCCAACATATGTCAGTGGTTACCCACTGACTGCACCTCCACTCTCTCAGATGTTAACACAGGGCCTGCTCTCCTTCCTCTGATCTTCCAGCTCTGAGCAGCTCACCATATTGGCCCTTCCTCCAGCCCAGAGGGAGGGGCCTAGCATGCACAGCCCTCACCTCAGGCCCCAAAATGGTGGTACCTCTGCCCTGATTGGTTCAACCTCAATAGCCACTCACTAATCACCCCCTGTCAACCTCATCAGACCACTACCACCCTCCCATCCTCCTGTCTGGAACTGATTCCAAGAACCTGGAGGAGGGAAGGGTGGTGCAGAGGCACACCCCACAAACACACCAATTAATCATCCATAACTGGAGTAAATACATGCATGCACTGTAAATAATAATGATAATAATAGGGGGGTAAATATGGTTATATTACATCATGTATATATATGTGTGTATATATATATATATATATATATATATATATATATATATATATATATATATATATACTGTAGTTACTTCCTAGCACCCCTGTAGGCCTATGTGATCCAGCAAGTAGTGCATGACAATGCCATCTAAGGGTACCCAGGTTACTACGGAAGCCAAGGAGGGTCACTTAAAAAAGAGATTGTTTAAAAAAAAGAAATTATTGTCCAACTTTCCAAAAAAGTTTAAAAAAAGATATTAAAATATTTATCATTATCTTTACTGGTGACCCTTGTCCGCTTCTGTAAGTTACATTGTTCCGAGGATTTCCCGCAATGAAACAAAATGATTGAAGAATCGTTCATCTTGTCATTGACAGACGCGACATGGTACGACTGGTGCCAGCCTGGTGAATACACTGATGTGTGGGGTCAGAATCACTGCCAACAAACCTCACCTGGCCACCACCAGGAAAACTGGTCTCAGGTAAATAGTTTGAGTTTGAATTTCATTTACCCTATTCGACGTAATAAACGCACAGTGCGCTTAAAAAATTATCATAGACATCTCTTAGTAGTTAAGAGTTGGGTGAAAAGTTGAGATATTTTTGGTTATTTCTAGTGTAAGAATTGGCCAAAAATGGGGGGTGTGCACTTATTTTTGGGGTGTGCGCTCATAACGTTGAATAGAGTATTTATCCTGTATCATGAATGGGGCCATGTCCGTCTTGCTATGTTACAGTTATGGTGGCAAAACTTCAGAAGTATGTCAATACTTAAGATCACATGGTATTACATATAGCGGTAATGCAAATGGTATGCAGTAGTTTTGCTTGCGGATCTGTGATTCAGATTCCAAACAGTTAGCATAAGAGCGATGGCTAATAGCCATACAAGTAAATAATAAGGAGATAAATTGTCTCCACACATAATCAAATATGATATTGTCTCCACACATAATCAAATATGATGGCTTAAGGCCTGCATAATAGAGTATAGATAGTCCTGTAAATGGACTAATGTTCGTAATATTTGTAATGGGTACAATGTTGTTCAACCTCAGACATGATGTTATGCGTCTAGGACATGATGTTCTGTGTTGCTCGCATTATTGACCAGTGGACAGGAACCTTTGGAAGGATTTGGGAAGGAGAGTAGTCCACATGCAGCTACTAACGGCCATAACTAACTCGACCTACAACTTTGTATTACAGGACCGCCAGAAAGAATGCCAGAAGGGCTACTACCAGCCTAACTGGGATCAGCCAGGCTGTAACCCCTGCCCTGGGGGCTACTACTGCCCTTATAAGGGCATGAACCATCAGGGGTGGCAATGTGGGGCTGGGTGGTATGCGCCTCCAGGGTCCCCCGAGTGTCGCTTGTGCCCAGGAGCAAGCGCAGGTTCCGCATACTGCTACTGAAGTGTTTGAACCTCAGTGACATGCATCCATTGATGTGCTTCAGATAACTTTGGATCTCTTATCCAAGTTGATTTTTTTTTATTAAATACTAATTCTGAATCAAATATCTAAAATCTAATTCTTGAACAAGGAGAAAAATAAAGATTTAGGCCATGGAGGTGTTGAAAACTGTCTTGGCTCTAATTGATTTATTCTAATAAAAGAAGAATTACATGCTTTTATTGTTTACTTGTTGTATGCTTGAGAGACAGATCTGTCCCTCAGGAATGAAAATTGGGTACTGTCATACCTCTCCCAAAATCAGGAAATCTGACGCTGATGGGAAACTGGCGACCAAACTGTCTATTAGATTGTTGCTCAAAGCTGACTGAAAAGACAGTACACTGCCAACTCATGTCCTACTATAGACCAATGCAGCAAGAAAAGGTGACTTTCCAGAAAAGTTGTTGATAAGGTTTTTGAAGATTTCTGAAGCATGAACAACAAATCCATTAATATAACCTCAACATCCTGCATTTTGAAATGTATCATTTGAAAGATAATTGTCATGGGAATCTCCTAATACGGGATTTTTGCAAATATTGCAATTATAGACAATGTTACATGCATTCTGCTAAAACTAACTTACACACATCATTATTTGAAAAGTCACCCTTTCTTGGCGCATTGGTCTATAGAGTATGACATTCTCACAACAGAGGAGTATGTCTTTGCGCCAGGGAAGTCAACAGGCGACTCTGCCTTTGGATTGGTACAAGAACTCCATGACTCGAGGAACAAGTGAGATAGGTAGGCCATTGTCTTCTGCACAGCCAAAAAAAATTTCTCATTTTCAGAAAATATTTCTTGTTTTAAGTAAAATAAACTTAAAACAAGTTTGTCCGTAGGATAACAAAATTTTACTTGAAAGCATGGTTGAGTTTAATAAACTTAGAGTAAGAAAAACAAACAAGAAAAACAAACAAGAAAGAAATTCTTAAATCAAGTATTCTATACTGGAATCAAGATGATATTTCCTGACATATTTCTCAAAATAAGATAATCTTTCTTACAGAATGGACCTTTTTTCTAGAAAACATTTTTCTTAAGTAAGTTTTAATTTCTTATTCAAGTAAATAAACAAGATTGGTGTACTTGCCTGGGAAAGGGGTATGATTATATTTAATTTTAGTCTTAGAGAGAAAGGATTGATGCCAGAGCATCAGAAAGAGGTTCATCAGATTAAATGCAGCTCTTTGTAGCTACAATAGAAGTTTAAGCAAACAGACCTTTATTCAAAGTCATTTCACTTTATGTAATGGGACAGGTAATCCTTCCCTTTATCTAAATGATATTACCAAGCAAATGGTGTCTCTTATCATTTCTCCCTAATAGTTATTATAATTCATTCACTGGAACAAGGGTTCTTACATCAAATTAATCCCTAACAAATTTCCCCTTTTCCCACATATTTTTACCCTCTACTGTTTCTTTGGGACTTACTTTGAGGCAGAAATGTATACCCTGTTTGATAAGAAAGTTGTTGTATTGCATAGTGGTGGCCTCTTGTGGCACAACATGTAACTTATGTTCTTAATTTAAGAAAATAATTCTTATTTAGTAGTATGTATACTTGATCCTTATAGAACCTAACTGAACTCACATTCCATACCTATAAAATTCCCAAATAATGGAAGGAATTTGATGAAGGCATTAAGCATGGTCATAACCATCACATAATAAAGTATACTTGCATATTTTTTTGCCCTAATTGCCACTTTGGATTCATGGTTTCAGGTTTTCAAGACATAGCAATCTTAAATCTATAAATAGAACTTTCTTATTTCAGGAATATAAGATATAATCTTGTTGGGTGCACAAATTACCAGTTTTAAGAAAATTTCTAAAGAAAAATAATCTTGAATACTTGTTTCTAGAAGAATACTAGAAAAATATAAGATTTTTTTTTTAGCTTCCCCTTTCTGAAAACAAGATAAACGTAAAAACTCATAATGAGTTTATTCCTTGAATCGAGAAAATTTAATCTTGATTCTAGTATTTTCTTGGGGTAAGAAATTTTTTTTTGGCTGTGTGAGATCTACGAAATGTCATCAATATCGTAAACCTCAAAACAGGCTTTGCAAAGTTCTTTTAAAACCAAATTTCTGCTGAAAGGTATCCTTATTTACGGATATTTGACCATGAACCCTAATTTTACATGAAACATTGCTGGAATATGGTCAGAGATGGTGTGAGATGGTCCTGATGGGAAATACAACAGGGAGGCAAAGTGACCCTTAACATGCAGTAGATATATGTTTCAAAGTGGTATTTTATAATTATTTATTCACTAAGAGTACTTATTTACAGATCCGTAATATATTGATAATGCAACTAAATTAAATTAGGGTTTACATGAAATAAACAAACATTTTCCGATTTTTTGATCCAATAGTATATATAAGCTTTATCCAGTTATACAAAAATCTTAAAACTGTAACTTATCACACAATTTTAAGTGTTTTTTTCCCAGGTCAAAATACATAACAATAAGTGTGTCTGGTTGCCTTTTTTTCAATTTTAGAAAATGTGTTGTACAGTGCAGCGGGGGGGGGGGGGGGTTATGGTGTACAATACAGTACAATCACCCGCTTAAATCACATCAATATATTTTTATCAAATTAGAAAAAAAAACATGTCAGTTTTACATAATATAGATGTCAGGGAGGTGGCGGGTTTGGGGGGGGGGTTGTCAGACAATGCTGACCCCTCAGTACCCTGTTGTATTGATGAGGATGAGAACACTATGTACACAGCATTATGTGCAGTGACAGGCATTTAGCATGGTACCACAGGTTTAGATATGATAAATGAGCGGAGACGGTTTTACAATGGTTTTACAATACAATGGTTTACATTTATTACCATGAACATATCATCTTGATCATTGTGTGATTGGCACTAAATTAACAAAGTAATATTTGGGTAAAACAGTCTGGTTACCCATTAAAAGTCATGGACAAACTTATTATACTGGGTTCAGTGGTTCAGGCTCACTCTCACCAAACCAGTGCAACTAAAAAAGTGACGTACATGATCGGCGGACGTACATGATCGGCGGACGTACATGATCGGTGACGTACATGATCGGTGACGTACATGATCGGTGACGTACATGATCGGTGATCTATTGACTGCCCTACCCTTTCTGAAGATAATAAAACATAAATAAACCTTACCAAGTTGTACATACGATGTGTCTCTTGAAATGTAATATGTTAGCAATGTATAGATGCGACTATTAAGGTCATTTTTCATGGCATTTTAATACTGATCATGTACGTCATGTGACGTACATGATCGGTGACGTACATGATCGGTGATTTATTGACTGCCCTACCCTTTATGAACATGATAAAACATGAATAAACCTTACCAACGTGTACATATGATGTGTGTATTGAAATGTTATGTGTTAGAAATGTATAGATGCGACTATTAAAATCATTTTACATGACATTTCGATCCCGATCATGTACGTCATGTGACGTACATGATCGGCCATTATTTATTGACTGTCTTAATTACCCTTTCTGACCATATATAAAACATAAATCAATCATAGCAAGGTGTACATATGTTGTAGGTCTAAATATGTATAATCATAGACATGTGAAGCAGTGGGTAATGAGGAAATGTTACATGACATTCCAAGCCGATCATGTACGTCATGTGACGTACATGATCGGTTACACATTGAGCCCCCCCCCTCCGGCCCCTATAAATATTTTGGGAGGTTTTTTTTTCTAATAAACTCCCCAAAGATACATTACAGCCTGTAGGTATGGTTGGGAGAATTAAACATCGTAGTGCAGGGGGTAAAAGATGGGTTTTGTACTCTGCCGATCATGTACGTCCGCCGATCATGTACGTCCGCCGATCATGTACGTCACTTTTTTAGTTGCACTGATTTGGTGAGAGTGAGCCTTCAGTCTTTTAGAGCTATCTGAAGGTAATAGAGTGAAAAACGAAGTCCCCCCTATATCCACCAAGCCCCCCCCCCTCCTAGCTTGCAATAAATAACTTTGCCCTACCATCCAGTCTCACTCCTGTCATGTTTTTTATGTTAAGTTCTGTATGAGCCTTTGTGGTTTCTTTTTGGGGGGGGGGAGGGGGGATGTTCAACTATAGATTTATGGAAAGTTCATACCCCCCCACCCCGATCCCAAATCACAGTTCCCAAAAGTTGTTTTAGTGCATAGAAGCAGTGACATTGTTACCAGGGGATCTTCCCTATTGTAAGCTTGTATGTCTAACAAACAATCAAATTACATGAAAATTAAAGGACATATGCAACTTCTGAAGACATTCAACATGGGGAAGAGTCTCCCTGTGGGGCTACAGGCTAAAACAAGTCATATTTGGCCTAGGGGGGGAAAAAGTCCTGCAAACCTAGAGCTTTCTATACAGCTGGATACTATTATGGGCAGGTAGATTTCACACCTGGGGTATATTACATAACCATATATATATGCGCTGTTGCTATAGGCTGATAGGTCCTGATAACTATACTCACAGTCCAGTGTTGGAAAAGTACTGTGATTGATTCTACATTTTATTAGGATACTCATAGGTTGACTGATGCATAGCCTATACCCAAAGGTGCACTTTTTTACAGTCAGATGAAAATTGTCCATGTTTATAGCTTTGCTTATCTTCAGAGGTTACTTAGCAAACAGCATAATTCACAATAGTATCTTTCTTGGGGAAGAAAAAAACTTCACAGATGAATACTCCAGATGATAGAGCCAACAAAGCGATAAACATGTAAAATAAACCAATCAGGTCTCCAACTCCAATGCTTGAGCTTGATGCCGATACCCTTGGACATGTTGTTTCTTTGTGCCAATATTGCTGTTTCCACTTTGCTAAAAGTCCAGTCTGGTCTAATTTCAGGATTCTAAAGGTACAGATAGAATAATTATATCATGGCCTGTTGGCACCTTTGGTTAATGAAAACACAAATATGAAGATTTACATAACTACTGGTACTAATGTGTGCATACTTAGGAAATATGTTTACATGTGCATTTACTTTGTATTTGTTACAATTCCGAAATCAAAGTCTTTATTATATAGCTACAATATATAGACAAATGCCAATTGCTATTGATACTGTCTCTGCTGTATTTCACCAGTGGGAGTTGGGGCACCAGCCCCCATGAGTAAATAACATCAGAGGGGTATCAATTTAGTTGACATTTGTGTTCATTTTTTGATTTGAAGCCATTAAATGAAAGAATAAAACATTTTCTTTGCCCATTGAATATAGCCACATTGTATTCAATGGGGGCATTGAATATGGCCTTTCCAGTACTAAAACAGAATAAATCTTGTATTTAAAAAAAAATAGAATAAAATATTCTCTCATGGTAACATACACTTTGGAGGCTTGATTCCTGTAGGCTGAGTTGTTTTGGAATCCCATTGCATAATATTCTGGAGACATATTATGTCGCAAGAGCTTCAGATCACAAGACGTTGCAGCATACTGCTCCGCTACTGTAGCAGCAAGAAAGTATGCATAACCACCTCTGTCCAGAAGGTCTAGGTGGGTTTGGTGGGAGGTACTCATGGTTGGTATACCCTCCTTCTTCCATTGGACCATTCTCTCATACATTGTGCTATATATACCAGGGTCATTCTGTAAGTGAATAATTTAAGTGAATAAAAATATAAATTGCCATTACCATGTATTTTAGTGGAATATTTCATGTGACCTCTAGGTATTATTCATCTCGCCATGGGCCTTTGTCTATATATATGTATATATGAAACACGGGTGTGGGGAAATGGTGATGGTTAGTTTTGATGTGAAAACTACCTGAACTTGTGCTCATGGTCGAAGGCAAATACATATTTACAAATTTTGACCGCATAGCAATATGGGAACACCAAATCGGAAAACCACACATCCTAATCTTAATCAATTTCTGAATTATAGGCCTGTAAATGCCCCAGGAATTAGGTAAAGCAAGAGTGTGATTACCTTACCTTGTCTAAATACTATATAGCATTATACACTTTTCTTTATATCTATCAAGATGAGGAAGAAAGGGAATTCTTTTCAAACAAGCTGAAGTGCGGATTATTTGATGAATTTGGCAGGAGCGACCTATATAAATATGAAATGTGCAGAAACGGCTAAAGATCTACCTTGAATATTCCAATTTGTGCTGTACCACCCAGTACCCCATATTTGTATTGGTTTTGCACTGCAAATTCAAGAAGAGAATTGAAAGGCTTTGTTTCAACCTCAACTAAGAGCAATGCAACCAAGTTGCTGCCATATGTCACTGTGAAGGTGACACAGGTGAAGATCCAGGAAATGTAGACGGCCCTGATGACAGGGCTGCGTGATAGCTTTGTTGCACCTGAAAGCAAATTAAGGAAAGCTTAGTCCTTCCTTTGGTGAGGTAAATAACCATGAAGAATATGCATAGATTGAACCAATTAGCACCAGTGAGCAGTTCTATTACTGGTGATGTGACCGGTTAACTATTCCCGTTTACACCTATGCATAAACGTGGGTGCATTTTGGAGAGCATTTTGACTACATAATAATAGTAGTGGAGAAATAGCTTTCTGTTTTTTCCTGTATTACATATGCAGAGTCAATGGTGTATGGCTGATTTGCATAACATTAAATGCATGCATCATTAAAGGTTTACTGCAATGTGATAAATTTTCTTAAGTGTTAATGAAGAGTTATATACACAATTTAAGTTGAACTTGAATAGAATGAAGTGAAGATTTTAATATTGTAAACCTTGCAATAACACATAACTCAGACCTATGTGGGTATGTTTTTTCTAAACAAAGTGTTAAACCTTTGAGGGAGATATATTTTACAACAGAATAGCTGGAATCAGAGTATCATTTGGTACACATATATAATATATACTATGACTTACTTTGCTCAAATACTTACTTTGATTTAATGCAAAACCAAATGTTATCCACATTTGTTCAGATAACAATGGGTTAAAGAAAATATTATCTCTATATACCCATGTCATCAAATTAGACAGGTGCCACACCAAGAGACTAGTACATGGAATTAGGGCCACCATGCACATCCAAACTTGCCACTTGAAGGGCCGCATGAAAAGTAATGCATTGGCAATTAGACTCTGTGTGTGTTTATAGATGAAGGTGGTATCCTCAATGTAAACGGTGTCACTCATGTCTATGACAGCAGTTCTCTCCGGGAGGATTGTACTTGGAGCGGCTATCATGTCTGCCTCCTGTCAAAAACCATTGACTATAGTTGTAATATTAACAATAAATCATTAAAGATACATTACCACATAATCGACCCAAATCAAGCTATGAAATAATCCCAATAGATTATAGACTTCCATTCATCATTTCCTTGTCAACTGACACACCCTTTATCACAGGAAAGCCATTTGAAATCTAGATGAAATACTGAATGGAGGGCTCTCTGGTAGACCTATGAATTTACTGTGAGAGCATATGTGTTTTGGCTGTTCATAATGCACCCCTTGCAGGTTTTCATTTCTGGTGGCTCACAGTCATATATTTTGCACCCTTTTATGGTCATATTTACTGATTAAAACCCATTTAGGGCGACTGTCCTACATGTAGGAAGTTTTTGACACATTTTAATGGATTTTTCAGGCACCAAATTACTGTGAAAAAGTAATAAAAATCTTTTTTTGAGCTTGATCTGTGGAGCTGGGTCTTTGGGCACTCCAATGTGTCTGTGTCTATACTGTTTTCCATTCAAGATATAGTAATGGCAACTCCAAAGATATTTAATGAAGGTTTAACTGTAATTAAAGCAATATTTAAGGTCAAAATCATCAAGAATACCAAATTATATCACTAATTTTGGTCAAAATTGACTTTGAATATTTTTTCATGCTGAAAATAATGGAAACAAAAGATTTGATGATTTTTGATGCATTTCTGTGGAAAATCCTTGTTTCCATGGCAACCAAATGTCCTAAAAAGGGGATTTTTGTTGATTTTGGTTGCCATGGTAACAGAAAACACCACTTTGGCTGTTGCCACTCAACATAAAAATTTCTTTTTAATTTACCTATCATCATCATTATAAAATTGGTTTCAAGTTATTTCAATGCTCCAAATTTGGGATATTGCAGTTTAAAGGAAATGGAGATTTACCCAATTTTGACGTCAGGATGTCATATTTATGACGTCATATCTTTGTAGATAATGTATTTATGTAAATGTGGATTATTTCATTTTCAGGAATCTTAATTTACTTTGACTTGGTTTCACTAATAATGGGACTATTTGCAAAATTCTTTCAGTTCTGGAAAGCCCAGACAATTCTCTACAGGGGAAAATATGGTAAAAAAAGAGCTCCGCCCTAAATGGGTTTTTAAAAGCGAAATAACAGATTCCAAATTCCTCATGTAGACTTACAGGCACTTTGTATATGGAAACATAATGAAAATAAAAAATCACCCAAAATTAGCTGGTAATGTATCTGTAAACAATCTCCATATGTCAGTTTAGTTGATGTTTTATTGACTAAACCAATGACTAGTGAAGTGTTGCTATGTATACTCAATATTTCATCTTATGAAACGTTTCCATACCTTGTATAGTAACTGCCCTATAAGTCCAGTCCATGTGCCATTGGTGACTGAACCCCATTGACCATCAGATGGTTGTACTAGTATGTACCTGAAATATTGTTCACAAAAATATTTTGAATATGAGTACACCTTTCATCATCACGCATAATTCATTTAGATGAAAGTTAGTAGCAAATACTCCATAATAATATCCATGATATTCAAATTCTCCTTAAACTGCCCCAACCATAAATCACATTAATATTTTCATAAGACACATATCAGTCTCCAAACAAATTTTTCACATGACAAATGACTGAAAAATATGATGAGGGAAGCTTTTTTCGCCCTTTTTCTCTCCTCAGGGCTGAAATGCAAGGAATGATATAGTTTACCTGACCAAAAATTCACATTTTAGTAGCTATGAATTCACGGATCATTAAATGTGGGGGCAATTTATATCCCATTGCATTACTTGTACTATTAACTTTAATTTGATACTAAAAAATGCCAAAATTTATCCTCTAAAAAAAAAAGTCTTTCATAAACATAAGGTTTTCTTCAAAACTATTTCATCTTTCTGAGTGGCATAAGGCCACCTCATTCTGATAGCTTGGATGACAGGCTTTTGGCGAAAATTATTTGGTCGGGGGGGGGAGGAAATAAAAGAAGAAAGAGATGTCAAACACAGCCCCCTGGGTACCAAAATTTCCCAGCGGCCAGAGGAAAAAACAAACAAAAAAAACCCCTGTTTTGGGGTCATCTAATGAATGTACGTTGAGAAATATTTGAAAGGCCTCAGTCTACTTCTGGCTGGTCAACATGTATTTTTTTTAGAAACAATTCTCAAAAATTTCAGTGGGGGGATGTGAAACAAAAAAAGCAAAATATCTCGGTGGCAGATCCGTAATCTTAGTCATTAGAATAAAACGGCCTAACATACGTAAAGTTCATGGCGGCTGCTACAGCTTGTAGTATCTCAATAAAAAATCCTACGTATCTTGCATTTCCAGATTTCTCCTTCAGCTTTGCTACAAAGGGCCCCCACTGTGTAGAAAGTGAAACATAATGGCTAACTGTTATACACATATTTAATCAATTTGTGAACTGTTATATTTGCCACAGTTGTATGAATCATTGTTTGTTTCCTTAACATAATATTCCAGTGTAGTTTGTTGTCTACATGAATGCAAGGATTCATTATACATTACAAGATCACATACTTTCATGGGAAATAGAATAATTCAGATTGAAGAAAATCTAACGCTATTATCATCGGGTGATAATACAGCTCTAATATTAAAGTGATTACAACACAACATATCATTAGAGCCGCATGCATTTTGACATGAAGACAGTACCATGAGAGTAGTAGCAAGAAATGTCCGACCATTTAATCCATATTTTATGGTTGGAAAGACTTCTCCTGATATTATGTTATTAGTAATCTTAGCAGAGAGCCGTAGCCTACGTCCAGTTGGTTCCCACATAGCTGCATACACATTTACCAACTAAAATGATAAAGATAGGCCGCAGTTACTCGACCCAGTAAACAAAAGATGTTACACAATATTATATAATGTTTCTCCATGGCTCCCCATTGTGGCAAAACATTATATAATATTAAAAATGTTAGTTTGACATTAAATAACATATTTTTGTTAGCTGGAAATCAGGTTTTCGGACTTGAGACTGATAATATAAAGGTGTATCATTGGTTCTAAACCCACAATGTGATTGAGTGTTCATTCATGTCTTTTGAGCTGTTTGTGTGAAGTTATTGTCATAAAATGATTTTCAAAATACATCATTTTCAAAAAAACTAATGTAAAAACCCATGGCTGACATACAATTGGCTGCCTCCAGAGAAGACTAGTTTGAGAGGATATTACATATGAGCCATGTTATGGTATATATTACATTAACCTATTACTGTAACAAGTAGGTCTTACCAGAGTACTTGGTGATACAGTTTTATCAAAGTACACATATTGAAGACATTGTAAAGTGATTTGCAAAACTAAAGGGCCCTTTTTTTTTTCCCTGACGCTAATACATGCTATTAGTGCACTGAAGAGGGAACGCATTTTTTTCCAAAAATGCTAAACCCTCGGTAACTGCCCGCATGTGAAAAATATAAAGGTAAAGGGAAAATATCAATTTAAAGGGCCCTTTTTAGGCAAGCTAGCTTAAAGTGGAGATTTTGTGACACAAATTTGATTATTTTCCAAAAAATGTTAAAGTTCAACAGGCTATAACTCAGAAAGTTTTTAGTTTACGAAAATTATCTTTGGCATACTGATAGATACTTGTGATAGCAGATTGTAAGCAACATCAGGGGTGCCTGTGATGTATTTAAGAGTAGTTATCACATATTCATATCATTATTGTGGCGGAGTTTCACGTGACACGGACGATCGACTGCACAACGCGATAAAAACTGAACCGCTAGGGTTAGAGATGTATAGAAAACTATTTTGAGAAGCCAAGACATATACCTTTCAATATAATCAACTTGTTTAAACATATTCCATGTTTTCTAATTTGTCCCCCCCCAAACCCAAACCAACACGTCAGTGGCTTGACCCATATACATTGTCTAACTTCCTTTAGGAACAGCTAGGATTGTTCATGTTACACATAGCAGGTGCATTATACAAATGTTCATAGAAAATACTTCCATATAATTAATGTAACCAAGCATAATAATGATAATGTGTTGCTTGAATTAGGTCCAGTAGATATAATATTATTATATATACTGGACCTAATTCAAGCAACACATTATCAGTTAACAAATCAGTGAGAGCTGATGATATATGTAAATATATTAACTGTGAAAATCGAAAAGCGTTCACCTCCAAATCCCTTGATCCAACGACTATACTGAGATGTGTTATGTTGGCAATATCATTTTCAATTAGGTCCATATCACTGTCAGTATCCTTGTAAATCAACCATCTGTGATGGTAGGTCAGAACGCCTTGTTCATCAAAGTGATGATCATGGGCATTTACCTAAAGAACACATGAACACATCATAATGTAATGGAGAAAAAACAGCGTCAAAAGGGAGTCCGGGCTGCCTCCAAATGGACTCCCCTGTTTATGGGAGTCCAGGTCGCCTAAGGTCGCCTAAGGGAGTCACCTGGGGGAGTCATATGACCCAGAGAGCTATATGACTCCCCAGGTGACTCCCTTAGGTCAACTAGAGAGTCAGCTAGGCTCCCTTTGGCGACCTGGACTCCCGTAAACAGGGGAGTCATTCTGGAGGCAACCTGGACTCCCTTTTGACACTGTTTCTTTTCTCTGTGTATATACATTTTTTCATTATATGTAAAGGACACTATACAATAATCACAATGTAATTTTCGGGGAAAGATCTGCTGTGGTTACTGAATAAGTAAATGCAGAAATATATGGAAATTACTCTTATACTTTCAGCTGATAATTAACTAGATGAGTATTACAATGTCATTGTTCCATTGAGAAAATGTCCACAATAAGATCAATCAGTATAGTTATTTTTTTTGGTTTAGCAACTTGTTTATTTCACCTTAAATTCACAGCAGATTACTATCTACAGGTAGGGTAGGTTCACCCTAAGTCCAACTCATACCTTGAGTCAACCACTTTTGACATGAAATTACCAGAATATTATGAATCTGCCAACAATAAACTCCCACTGATTTTTAAATTGAAGTGTTTTACAAATATTTATTGTATATTGCATCCATATCATTACTCTTTTTCATAATGTAAAATCAGTCAGAAGTACCCCTGTTTTGACAAACAGAGAATGAAAATCTCCCCACTGTTCATTCTCTTTGGTAGTTGATTTGAAGTATCTGTCCCTTTCATAAACAATGTCGATCAGTTTTGTGAGCTGGATATTTGTCTGAATTACTAAGATCATCACTTTATTGCAGGACTGATTTCGTAAGGTGTACCCATTTCACCTTGAGTCAGCCACCAATTCACCCTAAGTCAGCCACCTCATACCTTAAGTCAACCATGGGATTTTCTTCTCTGGAATCCCACCGGGAATTATTCTATCAGCCGGAATTGCTTTCTAAGAACTCTCCCCCTACCCTTGTGAATACCCCCTCCTCCCAGAATATCCCCTTCTACTAGAGGGTTAAGGATAGCAGGCTTACTTGTGTAGTGTATAGAGGGCAAGGCTGAAATGCAAAAATAGGGGGGGGGGGAAGGGGTTGAGGGGGCAGAGCCCCTGATATGTTCAATAGAACTCAAAACTGCATGTCTATAATATCATGTTAAGTCAGAGAGCTATATGACTCCCCAGGTGACTCCCTTAGGTCAACTAGAGAGTCAGCTAGGCTCCCTTTGGCGACCTGGACTCCCGTAAACAGGGGAGTCATTCTGGAGGCAACCTGGACTCCCTTTTGACACTGTTTCTTTTCTCTGTGTATATACATTTTTTCATTATATGTAAAGGACACTATACAATAATCACAATGTAATTTTCGGGGAAAGATCTGCTGTGGTTACTGAATAAGTAAATGCAGAAATATATGGAAATTACTCTTATACTTTCAGCTGATAATTAACTAGATGAGTATTACAATGTCATTGTTCCATTGAGAAAATGTCCACAATAAGATCAATCAGTATAGTTTTTTTTTTTGGTTTAGCAACTTGTTTATTTCACCTTAAATTCACAGCAGATTACTATCTACAGGTAGGGTAGGTTCACCCTAAGTCCAACTCATACCTTGAGTCAACCACTTTTGACATGAAATTACCAGAATATTATGAATCTGCCAACAATAAACTCCCACTGATTTTTAAATTGAAGTGTTTTACAAATATTTATTGTATATTGCATCCATATCATTACTCTTTTTCATAATGTAAAATCAGTCAGAAGTACCCCTGTTTTGACAAACAGAGAATGAAAATCTCCCCACTGTTCATTCTCTTTCAGTTTTGTGAGCTGGATATTTGTCTGAATTACTAAGATCATCACTTTATTGCAGGACTGATTTCGTAAGGTGTACCCATTTCACCTTGAGTCAGCCACGAATTCACCCTAAGTCAGCCACCTCATACCTTAAGTCAACCATGGGATTTTCTTCTCTGGAATCCCACCAGGAATTATTCTATCACCCGGAATTGCTTTCTAAGAACTCTCCCCCTACCCTTGTGAATACCCCCTCCTCCCAGAATATCCCCTTCTACTAGAGGGTTAAGGATAGCAGGCTTACTTGTGTAGTGTATAGAGGGCAAGGCTGAAATGCAAAAATAGGGGGGGGGGGGGAAGGGGTTGAGGGGGCAGAGCCCCTGATATGTTCAATAGAACTCAAAACTGCATGTCTATAATATCATATTCAGTCCTCACTGCCCAAACAAGTAATATAGTTGTATTCACCTGAGGTACTGTACTGACTTTCTGAATAGTTTTCCTTTCTATTGTTAGTTGTAACATATTGATATATGGTACAGGCACTCATGTCAGTCAAGCCATTGAAGAAAATCTCAAAATTACTGGTTTATTTCACATATTTCTGGTGGTTGTAATATTGCTGACTCAAGGTACATTTTGGCTGACTTAGGGTGAAAAGGGGCAAATCTAAATGCGCTGATAAATCATGGAATCATATACTATGAACTGATATATGGCATTATAAGATATCATGAATGTTATTCTCCAGAGCAATACCTAAAATTTGGTTTGATTCTGAAGGCTATGCACAATATACTCTAGGAGCAATTAGACCTTAAAGGTAGCTCATAAAAGAAACATGGATCAGACCAGTTCAAAGTAGTGAATCTACCCTAGTTGACATTCTACCTTAGATCTGTGTTTCAATGAAACTTTTGAACTCTATGCGTTGTGTATGTATAAGGGCAATAACAGTATTGCAACAAGAGGGCCATACCTTATATTAAGTACAGTCGTTGCCAAATAACCTTAAAAGTGTCCATTTATAATCCAGCAGAATTGCAGATTCCTTGTATGACACGGTCTTAGTTATACTTAAGGTATATAATCTGTAAACCAGTAAAGGAATTAACCGGAAAATACAACATGTATGAAAGGAAGTTCTATTATCTTACATACCTTTTGAAGCAAATTAATTAAAGTCCTAGTTGTGGATGCTACAACCAGGAATATACAAGATGGCACATCTGGATTGCTGTGATGGTTCAGAACCTCATCAATACTAGACTGATTGCTGATGTTGGAGAATTCAGCAAACATTCCTTCATGAAGTGCCTCTAGTTGAGGAGGTAGGGTTGGCACTGAAATATGATGGTGACACATTTTAGAGTTTGATCCCATTGAAGTCACATGTATACATGTTTACAAAGAGCAGAAATAGTCTATTGTCTATAGCTAACCAATATCTATTATATCCTGCAAGTGTGAAATAGTGAATGCATTCAAATGTGAAAAAACATGAGGAAAATAACTCAGACAGCATAAATAGTATTTTATCTATAGCTAACCAAATAGTGTGAAATAGTCAATGCACTTAAGGGTACAAATGCTCAAATGTGGAAAGAAATGAAAAAATAAATCCACATTTACCATCAGCAAGCATGACAATAGACCCCCATGTTAAGTGATGTAGAATGACAGACACTGGGCCCATGCTGACCCAGCCTCCATATGGCTGACTTTGACATTGTAGCGCTGGCATGGCACGGAGGGTTGTGGACACGGTGAAATCTGAATTGATTCTGGTCCTGCAACTAGGTGGTACTGACCCCCAACCATGGGGACATCACTTATGTCATGCACAATATCGGAATTTGCGCAATATCGGAACTCCTACATGATCATTAAATGTATTATAAAATATATCAGTATACCCCTTAAACAGAAAGGTAGGGCAAGAAATGTACCTACAAGGACCTTTATTTGTATCATCTGGGGCCCAGGCAGTGAAAGGCCCATCATTTTATCACAGCAGAGGCATTTCTGTTACACCTTATTCACAGCTACATACAGGTGTGAGATGCATTTGGGTTCTCCCTGACTGTTTTCCCAACTCCAAGATGCAGTACAGCATCCTTAAACAACACTAAAATATATTCTATTTCCTATAGCTGTAGCTACAATAAAAACAGGTAGGAATTCTGAAACTGTGCAATCTAACTATGGTGCAATTCCGTACAGTGGCAATTCTGGAATTGTACAGATTCTGATTCTGCGCCTGACATATACATAATATATAATAGATCTACAGTGTGTTGATAGATTTGTCATTAGATCATTGTATTGTGCAGTCAACCTGAAATACATTAGGTCTAAAATGAGTTGTGTTCCGGTGACATAGCAACAAATAAATAGAGTTGATAGGTCGGTTTCTCCCTCCCCACTCCCATTTCTCTTTAGCGAAAAAGTAATTTAGGAAGTGAAAATGCGAAAAATGTCATAAGTTTTCTCAAAAAGTAAAAAACCGAAATGTGGGTCAGCCCCAAAATATTAGGGTCGCTCAAGATACCAGACCAAATTATTTTTTTGCCTTACAAGCTGGAGCAATGAATGCTAACAGTACAGGGCCTTTCCCAGAGCCCATGAAGGCTAAGTGCAGTTTAACTGGTTCACTTTACGTGGTGGCTAAGGCCCAAAAGAAAAAAAAAGTTTGTTTCAGGTCACCCGACCGAACCTATCAAAATAGGGCTGACCCTAGGATTTTTAGGCAATTTTAACTTTTTTCCTGTATTTTCACCCTTTTCTTGTCAATTGCAAGGTCTTTGGAGAGGCTGACTAGTACTTTCATTATTAAAAAAGAAGTAAAAAAAGAAAAAAAATCCTTGCCATTTTACATGTAACATATTTTTTTAAATTTTGGCCCAAGGCCTGAAAAAGCAAAAAGGTAGATTTCAGGTTACACCAACAACCGTGGAGCCTCTGCTTGACAAAAATTAATAGCCACAAAATAACCGAAATTAGTGGGGTTCTTTTTTTCAAAAGTGGATAAAACTTTCTAGGGTTGGCCCTGTTTGTTAGGTAGGGTCGGGTAACCTGAAACACACCTTTTACTTTTTCCCCAGGCACTTTGGTCATTTGTGGCTGAATTCCAGTTGTCCTTTAAATCATCTGTATTACACTGCTGTATGTAAGCCTATGCATGGTCTATCCACTGTATGCACAAACAATGACTCATGTAAAGTATCACAGAATAGAAACTGAGTTTATTTATAACATCCATTTGCTTTTCACCTTAAAATGTGTATATGCTTTTCATACAGTCGGTTTCATGTCAGCTTTAGAAGAAATATTGCATGTGCCATGCAGTATTGATGAAGATGATAACGTCAGGTATACAGCAGCATATATGCAGTGACAGTTAGTTAGCATGGTATCATAGGTTCGGATATGATAAAGGAGGGGATGAGGTTTTACAATGCAACCGTTTATATTTATTATTGCGAGACTATGTGTATTATGTTGTTCCTCTATGAGGGTATTTGATACTGTATAACTAAATGGCTATCATGTTTGATTGGTTCTTACAGAGGCACACCACAGGTTTTTATTCTACAATGTTGTAAAACGGAAGTGGTTAGTTCAACCATTAAGTTGCTGCATACGTATTTGCATTTAGGCAAATTCAAGATCCCCTAAAGGAACACTTCCAGAAGCTTTAGTTCAGTAATGCCATGTAAATATCCCGAAAAGGTCCGAATGGTATTTAAGTTGCTTTAGGTGACATTTGATAGAATTATAGTTGCTAAAGTACTCCTTTGAATATCTAATTTGCTTAAATGCAAATATTCATGAAGCATGTCCCATTGTCATGAGCATTACTGTGAAGTATATTTTGTTTGAACAATGGGTCATATGTGGACAATTAATTACTGTGACACACACTGACTTCCTTCTGTTGGGCGGTTTGGCCTGAGGAATGTGATGCTGGCCGCTACAAATTAAAATCGCCCAAACCTTCAGTCATAGTCCCCTTGTTTATTATGTGTTATGTCATCCAGCATTTATTGATGGAATAAGCCCTCTAGCTTATTCAGCGATAAAGGCCAGACATTGTCACCCTCCCCCTGGGGTGAGGAGTTAGAACTAATTACAGACTGGCACAGTGCTGCCATCTGCAGGGGAGGAACTGACTTACCAGGTTGTCGGGCCACAACGATTCAAGTGGGTAGAACGCCCGTGCTGTGTATTTTTCTTTTTTATAGTATTGATCATTGTAGAATTATGATAATTGTTTTATTCTGCCTGAGGAATGTGATGCTGGCTGCAACAAATTAAAGCCGCCTAAACCTTCAGTCATAGTCACCTTGTTTATTACGTGTTATGTCATCCAGCATTTATTAAAAAAAACAATGTCTATGACAGACTATTGGACAAAGTTGGCATAGACTATCACCCTTAAAATAACACAGATATCTTCTTCCGCCTATTTCTATCTATATCTGCCCTACATAAACTGTGTTCTTTCAAGCTGGTCATAGATTGTACCCAGTCGTAGATTGCTCCAGGTCATAGACTTCGGTTTGGTGAAACACAGCCATATCCGATTTTCACCTAATTCTAAATTCTACTATAAGATGTCCCAAATATTGTAAACTTGTATCAACTATGTGTTGGAGGACAGTAATAATTATGGTATCCAGGGGCAGTAACCGATCAGAAAGTGGGTCCCATAGGTTCTAACCATGGTGTTTTACAGTGTATTTTTACTGGAGGGAATATAATTATGAACGATGTTATTTCAAATAACTGTATGTTGGGCAATAAATTCAAATTTGAGCAAAACAATAGGGAAAGAGTGGAAATGGAACAGATAGTAAAGACATTTGTTATTTGTGAACATTCTGACTCATCTTTAAGAATATCTATTATTGATGTCAAGTCAAAATCATTGGATATACTAATTTTAAAATTCCAGGTTTAACCAGTGATTACTATCATACTATTGAAATTGTCTGCATCTTCTTCGAACAGCCTACTCCAGACTTAGGACCACATGGTATGCACACAAATAATATAACCAAACCATGTCAAGTCAATCTCTCAGATAATTAAAGGATAATTAAGTGACAATTTTGTTAGTAAATATGCTTGTCTATTCTTTTTTAGAACGCTCAACTATTAACAAGTGTCATCCATCTTTTTATTATCATTCTACAACTAATGGGTTGCGAGCTAAATCATGGTCGATTTTTGTTTGCAGTTACACATTGTATTTCGATTCATAATGCCTGTCTAAATGTATGTGTAAACTTTTGAATCCATCTAATACTTATAAATGCATAGATTCTAGGTCAGAGGACCAAATCATGTAATAATGCTGGGTCAGACAACCCATCTGATGTGGATCTCTTTATATTTATATTTCTAAGTCTTGAGAAAATGTGATAGATAGATAGACACCAAATAGGTTGCATCAATTATGAAATCAGACGTTGAGGAGAATGATTTATTACCTGCAGTTTTCCGATAATCAACTCCATTAAAACAACATAGACAGGTTATAAAGGATAACAGGTTTATTCAAATAAGCATCCCAATGATTTACCAAAAATAGTTTAGTCATTCTACCTCATGTTACAATGACATTCTAATCAGACATGGTATTAGTATTACTATCTATTATGTAAAATTATACTTTATGATCATTGTATGAATAATCTCTATGACCGGTTTGTGGTGCAGGTATCTATTTATGACAATATTAAATTACATGTACAGTAGTCAAATTTTTTAAAATAATTATACTTTTGATTTCAAAGATTTTTCTTGACTATGTGGTAATACGTATTCAGATTGGTTAGGTTGTAAGCAGTATTTTGAACCATACAACTTAATGATTGGTAAGTGGTTAAATAAGTTAGTAGTTGCAGTTTAATGGTTTTATTTGATAACAAAATAAAACAATGAAATATGTTATTGGTAAGTGCTACTTCGTATGAATACTTTTACATGTTTATTCAAATCCGGATCCTGATTGTGCATTCTATAGGCCCAGAAGTTAGTATGCAAAAAATAACAGTCGATAATATTTAGCTGTTCTTGGTTAATATCATGAGCTAGGATATACATATTCATATACAACTCTATAGGCCAATCCAGATTTTATCTAAAATAACTATCCAGAAAAGTATATTTATATATATAAAATAATCATCTTGTTTTAGATTCAAGGCCATCATTATCATATTGATATCTTCCACTTCAAAACATTCAAACAAGTAAGTTGCTAAGCCGAGCTTGCAGCTTTGTGTCAAGCTCATAGTTGATCCACACACAGCTCTGCCTCCTCTTGCTGGATATATCCATACTCAGTACCGGTTCACCAAGTACTTCAGGGATGGGTGTTATCCCGAGCCCCGGGCCGTCAGATGCCATCAAGTTACCTTTCACCACTTCAGGCGCATCATCAGCAACTCTCACTGGGACATAGCTGAAATAGATAAAATTTGCTATATTCATCATATAAGTTGTGCCGTAAATTTCAGAGTATAACCCACACCTTGTGTATAACCCAGTTTTGTATTATACTTTCAAAAACCCTTGTATTACCTGCCTCTATACTTTGAGAATATTGTATACACACCCTAGAAGTTTGGTTCATGCATGACCCGCAGGATATAAGTGGGAATTCACGGTACTAGATTAAATGACATATCCATCCAGGTTTCAACACATTTTTTAGTATATAAATAACCGAGGCTATATTAAAAGTTTTCAAAGCATCCATTGTTTATTGATAGTCACAGATGAAATAAGGTATTACCTGCTGAAGTTGACAGCACTGAAGAGAAACCTTGGAGGCGTGCTCTGGGCAAGGTGTGCTATGGTAGCATCAGTGATACCGGACCCCCAAGTCTCCTCGATACTCACAGCGATACCATGCTCAACGAACAGGTCACGCGCCTGAGGGATTGCAGGTATAGGAAAAAGAAAGTATAGTTAAATGAAGCTTGAGTGCCATATATATGCTGAAGAAAATAACAAACAAAACATTGCCGCATAATTTTCCTAAAATGCTTTTACTTAATATATTACAATATAAACATTTAGTTTCCTAGGCAAGGAAAGGCAGGCGACCATAGGCAAATTGGAATTTTTGGGGCATTTTTCGGAATGAGTTGAGATTATTTTATAGAAATTTTCACTTGGGGTTATATTTGCGACTGATTTACAGTCAACTTGGCGTTCATGCGCTGCCAAGTTTAACCAATGCAGATATTACTCACTTGTTTGATCTTTGTGATCCCACCGTATGTACTTGGCTTAATCTTGACCACATCTGCTGACTGGTCTTTTATCACCTGCAGGAGATGCTGGACATCGCCAACACTCTCATCCAGCATGATCGGTCTGCAGCAAAATGCATTGCTGTGTATTTACATATATATGGCATAAACTCCCCACTTATGTTGTTTCGGCTATTTCTGGCCCTTTTCAGGCTTATACCCCTACAGAATAACCAGTTTTGCACCAATTTATCTAAATTTTTGGTATATGTGAAAAAACATCCTAATGATTCGGGAAATCTCTATTTTTTGTGTATTGGCCCAATATTTTCTGTTTTCTGGCCCTCCAAAGGCCCAAAAACCCCTAAAAACGTCAAAAACGCTAAAAATGACATGTTTTACATGCCTCCATTGTGTACTGAGGCAGTAATAACTTATTCCTAATATCATTTTCTATTAGGTCTATGGTATAGTCAATTGATTCACAAGGATTCCACTAGATATGTACCGTATTTTTTTCTCCACAGTCATTTAAGTGTGTTTTGTCTGCAAAATGATCAAAAGTCTTTTCAGGTTGATACCTCTATATAGTAAATTAAGAAGATCCACACAGTATCCATTGTATCCCAGATTGTGAGATAACTCTTGTGTGTTCTGCTGGAAAAAAGAAATTTTGAAAAAAATCCAATAACCTTGCCTCCAGGAGCATATGTCTTTTGGGATACATATTTTCCATCACGGAGTCACCCGGAATATTCGTCACGGAGTCACCAGTCACCCTGATGAAAATTTAAACCTTCATAGAATTATACATACCCAATATATTTAAGTTATCTCTGGTTTTCCTGTGTCCTACCCACTCCCTCTAATGTTCTAATATAGAAATCCACCATTTTTATGCTCATTTATACAAGAAATTATTTCCGTCACGGAGTCACCAGGGTGACTCCGTGACGAAAAATAGATTAATAGGGGTACTTTAGGCCTATACTGTGCAAACTAGGTCTAACCAGATATCATGATGTTTCATATTTCTTAAAGTACACATGATCATGACATTGTACAGCAATTTTAACCAATAATGGGACCATTTTGAGGAAACTAGGGTAAAGTTGAGAGTATGTAGTTGAAATTTTCATATTTTTGATAAATGTTCAAAATTCACCGGGCTGTATCTCAAAAACAATTTCCCTGATGATATCCATTCTTGGTATGCATGAAGATACATGTTGCCCCAGCTTGTATACCAGATTATTAGTAGCTGTGATGTATTTGAGGCATAATGTACATAAACATGTATTTTTCGTCACGGAGTCACCCGAATCACGGACAATATACTTCATGAGGCGATAAACACTGAACCGATAGGGTTACAGACGTATCACAAAGTGTTCTGAGGAGCCAAAATATATACCTTTCAATATAATAAACTTGTTTAAACATATTAAAAACTTTCTGATTTGCCCTTCCTCTATCCTAAAACAACATAAGTCAGGGGTTTGAGCCATATATGTATACATGTAAATATAAATATGGGCCAAACTCCGAAGTTATGCAGTTTGGGACCTGAGGAAGGGTTCAGGTTTTATTGCCTTATAAACTCGATTGTCCGTTTTCGGGTGACTCCGGGACCGAAATAAGGTGATTATGTACATCATGTCTTGAAATACATGTCAGCAACTAATAATTTCATTTGCAAACTGGGACAGCATATATCTTAAGGCATACCAAGAATGGATACCCTCTGATACAGCATGATGAATTTTGAACATTTATCAGAATATGAATATTTCAACCATATACTCTCAACTCTACTTTGTGTCAGTAAAAAAATCAGGCTAATATAAATACATACAGGTTAGTGTGGGCTCTGAGGGTGAGGCACTCCTGGTAGGTTCTACAGGGTTGTTCTAAGTACACCTTGAGGTCCCTGGCTGCATCTGCGACCCTCAGTGCTTCATGCATCAACCAGCCTGCAGACAGAAAAATACATCGCTGCATGAACTTTGGCATTTAAGCAATCCTCATATTGACACTTTTTAAGCAGCTTTAAGTGCAGTAAATTTCATGTAAGGGAGCCGGAAAAGTCATAATTACATTTAGGTTGCTTTAAGCAGCCTTTACTGGAATTAAATATGCTTAAACTGTGATTTTGAGCAAATTATCGCTTTGATGCCAACATTCATGCCATACTCAATCCTGAGATCACAGAGTCTCAACAGAATATGTCATAGATTAATGTGTGAACAGCTAAGCAAGAATGATGCTCCACTTTCCTCCACATAGAGGATCCCTTTGGTGTGACTGTGCACAGGCTTACTTCAAAAGACCCGCTTTCAAACAGATTGTAGTGCGTAGTCGCCTTGGGGATAAGTTTCCCTTGCAAAAGCTAAAAGGTTTTCTTAGAATACATTGATGCAACTAACAACAATATTAATTAAAGTTTTGAAAATTTATTACTTTACCTCCATTTGGGTCAACAAATAGTTTAGTTTTTGCTGGTAAAGCCTCCCGGACCATTTTGATCCTGTCGATATCGTCATCCACATCTCCACTTGACACTTTGAGTTGGATGATGCTGGAAAGGAAGAGAAAATTAAAAAAATCAAGAAGGTAGGATGTGAAGTCTTATGAGCAATCTTTAATTCGAAAAGGTTATTAATTCGTGCACTAACCCTAAAATAGACATACTGCATTTGAGGTAACAAGCACTCTGGGCGCTTATTTTTATGGCCTTTTTAGAAATTAAGAGTTTAATTGTCCCCGAAAGCATGATGTTTGAGCCTTTGTTCTATTCCGAAAATGCCCCCAAAGGGCACTTATTAGGAGGAGGGCACTTATTACATTGAATACAGTAATATCAAGTGAAAAGAAAACCTGTCTAAATATATCAGGTTTTTACCCTTTAGATGGCTGCCCACATACTTTAAATTAGCTCTTTCTTAAAACACAATCTGGGTCTGATCTGAAATGACATGATAAGGTCCAACATTATCAGATAAAGGTCTGCAGTTGCAGGTCATCGGTGGAGGACCTGCTTAACAAACTTACTTATAGCCTTGTTCTTTGAACATAACCACATCTGCAGCTGCCTCTTCGTCCGACCCCTGTACGATGGTTTTGTAGATAGGCATGGGTTGAGTGTAGTGTCCTCCAAGAATGGTGTACAGGGGCAGGTCACAGTGCTGTGAACGAAAACAGGGTACATACTAGTCTATTATTTCAGGGGCATGTTTCTTGGCTTGCTTTCTGAAACATGAAAATAACATCTAGTATAAATTTTAAAAACAATGATGGTTTCCTATTAAGGCCCAAAAAGATAAAATGTATGTTTCAGGTTACATGGTCTGAAAATCTAGGCTAGGTAGGTTGGCTTTCATTTATTCATTTATTTATTTTTTACTTTGGCCTGAAATGTACCCCAAAATTGACTTGTGAACTTCAGCGCCTACTCATCAACTCATTGAATATAAAGATGACTCTGAAATAGCCACAAAATGACCTAAAATATTTTTAAAATTCCAAATTGGATAAAAATTCGCGGGATTGGCTCTGTTTTGCTAGGTAGTGTTGGGTAACTTGAAACACCTCTTTTTTTAATTTGGCCTAACCTATGCAAATCTGACTAGGCCAAGACAAATGCTTCATAGAGCTATGAGTATTTTTTTTTACCTTGCCCAGGATGTCCCAGCAGGCAATGTCCAGGCCTGCCTTGATGTAGTTGTGCCCCTTAAGACGGTGGTCCATTATCCGGTTCAGCTTACCAAGCTCCAGGGGGTTAGCCCCCAGTATATGAGGCACCAGCTCCTGGAGGCCTGCCCGCACCCCAGGCCCAAAGCCTGGCAGGTAGCTAGGGCTAAACGGGCACACCTGAATAGGGATGTATTTTGACATAATACTATAACCCTGACATTTGACAAGGTGAAAAAGTGTTAAAGAGCTGTAATAACAGTCAGAGTGACTAAAAAAAGGGAAATATCCAAATTCTGAGCGATATTTGTTTATGACATTTTATTTCATTTTTTATTCTATTTTCAAAATACTTTGAAAAATAGAGTATTTGGATTTAAATATTAGTTTTATTTTAACTAATAGTGATATAGTCAGATGCATCTATCTCTAAAACACAATAAAATTATAATATACAGCAGTGCTGCACATGGAGTGATCCTAAAATTGTCGATGACTGCTTTAACACTACTTTGCTTGGGTATAACAGCATAGGAAATTAGCTTCACATTTATTCATATTATCAAAAAAATAAAAGAGAATAGATAAAAGAAATTCCAATCCATCTAAATGCACAAATAGGTGTGGATAACTCACCTCCCCATAGCCCTTCAGTCCGGAGTCTGTAAGGACCTCTACGATTGTGCTGTCACGAGCCTTGACTACCTCTGCACCACCAAAGTTAAAGTTGCAGTTCATGGGCAGGTCCACCTGGTAGACGTTCACTCCTGTGATCCTCATTTTCAGTTCTTAAACTGAAAGATACAATATACAAAGGTACAGAGAATGGAGTCATTCTGGAGGCAGCCTGGCCTCCCCCTTGACTCTGTGTAGCTGCCTTTGATCTGTCTCAGGCTAGCGACCTTCTTGCTTAGTGATTAGAAGGGGTACACTCAAAACTCCTTACTCGAATTTCAAACATATTTGCTCTCTCTTGAAAGGCTTGTTTTTTCTTTGGAAATATCTTCTAAAACATGAAAGGTATTAAGTATATATATATATATATATATATATATATATATATATATATATATATATATATATATATATATATATATATAAATTCATCATCTATTTTATGAAACCCCTAAAAACCCAGAGTATGATATCAGAAACTATGCTTGAAATGTACAATGAAGTAGGGGGGGGGGTGAAGTGAAGTGCTTACGGTCATAGAATGGGTTTTAACCTGAGATCAGGATGCAATGCAGAAAGCAGCAGTAGGCTATATCTAAATAACGTACCAGTCACTGCGTGTGAAGATGGGCTATCAAATCGTCACGGTCCTCTGGTCAGCTTCTGCGCCCCACTTGCAGTAGTTACTTCTTGGTGGGATGTCTTTATATACGAGATATGGGGAGGCAGGCTGGTTAGGTCTTAACCAATCAGATTGCGTATATAAGCTGTCTGCACTCGGGTTGGAGATGGGTTCCCATCACTCACAACATCCATAGAGGTTTCCTTGTTGTGATTGGACAATACAATGTTGTTAACATGTGATTGGACGAACTGGTGATTTGGTCGATTTGATTAGCGGGACAGACCCAAGTGGCCCACTTGTTCTTCTGTGGTAGATGTAAGGTATGGGAATTATGTGTATCAAAGTGTAGGGTCTTGACAAATAGACCTATATCTGCCCTCCCCTTGTGGCTGGAGGGGACGGGTGGGCCCCCAGCCCCCACCCCCACCTGTCTCCCACGCCACTGCAGTCATTTGTTAGCAAAATGTATGGATGGGGCGGGCGACATCGGTGTGAAATTATGGCGTGAAACAAGCTCTTCATTTCTATACAATTTGTAGATTAAGTTTGATGTCTAATTAACTAGCACCAAACAAACATTCATGAAGAATTTCCATTTACTGTGTGGTCAAAACATGTAAATATGTTTATATGAATAATATGATACGGGTGAACAATATGGATGCTATGCAGACACTTCAACTTCCAATTCAAATAGCGTTTGTACCCCCATAAAGCACAGGACAGGGGCCGTAATGGTGCTGTGGGTGGTCAACTTATGGTAGGGCCAAATAAGAAAAAAATGTTTGTTTCAGGTAACATGGGCTGAAAATGTAGGGTCGGTAGGTCGGATTTTTTTTTTACAGCCCCTTTATGATACCAAAAAAGTGTAAAAATGGGGGGAAGAAATTCTAAATTTTTGTAAACCTAAAACTGACCCCAAAAAAAGTGTAAAAATGTATAAATTTCTTCAGAATTGGATAAAAAAAAAGTAGGGTCGGCCCTGTTTTGATAGGGTCGGTCGGGTTACCTGAAACAAACCTTCTTTTTTTGGGCCTAGGTGGTCGGAAATAGATGAGCTTACCCTAACTGATTTATTGCAGTTATGTGTAGGCAACCAACCATGGGATTACATAAAATGCGCCTTGACGTTACTGAAAAGGTTTGCAATAATTTGCTGTCCAAAAAAAGTCTTAATCTCACCAGGATGGTGGTGATTTAGCATATGCCCTATTTTTTCCCAGCCGCTTGCTCAACTGTACATATTTCGACTCCACGGCAATTTATTCTCTCTGACCTGCACCTTTCTATATATGGGACACTCTTTTATCTAGCTAGGTCTGTGCATAAATCTGCAGACAATGTGGTTGTGATGGGGTTATATATAGTGTAATAATTTACCTGTTACACAACTTTGTAAATAATTATACGCAATAGAAGAATCACTGCTTATGGCTCCCAGTGGGCACAAAGTGCAGTCCAATGTTGAATCAACATAGCATCAACATTGAGTCAACATTGACAAGCATTAAACAATGTTGATTCAATGTTCTGTGCCCACTGGGCTGTGTCTCACCAAGTTGATCCAAGCTGAAAGTCTATGACCAGGTGCAATAATATATGATCAGATGTATAAAATATTAAAAATGTAATCAATAGTATAAAGCCTTAGAGCATCTATTAACTTTTTACGCCCATTTTCATTTACATCTGTCCTAAATAAACCATTGTCTTCCAAGCCAGGCATGGATCGGACCCGGTCATAGACTTTCAACTTGTATCGATTTGGTGCGACACGTGGTGCATGATAAAGTTAACCTGGCTTAGAAATGCAGTGGTTTGATTACACTTTTTTGAAGATCTTGAATACATTTATTCACACTACTAATCCAATAAACACTTAAATAACGAAAGTAATCTTTTAAAGGCAAACATATGTTTTGAAAACAAGTATAATATATACAGGTCTAACACATTTTTACCCAGTCTATACATCCCAAAAACACTTTATAAATATGGACCTGCCTAATACAAGTTCACGGTCGATGCCCCTTTAATACATAAATTAGCGTGTGAGGCAAATAAAAAAATGAGCGCATCGAGTGTTGGGATGTGTGTACAGGCGTGCAGTTATGTAGACTGGGTTACTGACGGAGAGTCATACTTCCCCTTGGGGTGATAGGTTTTCAATGCAATCAAGATTGTATTTTTTGTGTCCAGGAACTCATCTCTCAAGTTGTTGACGATTCACCGTACTTAAAGCCCATTAACATCACCTTCTATACAGTCTAAATGGGGGTATATTGGACGACTAAAAGGACAATATTATATGTGTCAACATTTATTAGCACTGTGGAATGATATGGATTCATAATGTATACATTAATAATGATTACATAATGTTACATCATATGATATGATTATGCATAATGAGGACACATCAAATTAATATGTACATTATAACAAGAAGAATCAATTTCATAATGACATGTATAGAATCAAGGTATAGGATAATTGTTAGAGTACTTTATGGATCCAAGATGGCCGCTATCAGTTAGGCTCACTTATCAGGACCTTACCTGCCTGCATGACTCCTCCCACTGCCCAGGGGAGGGACTCATGATTATCAATGAGATGATATGAAATTGGATGTTAGGTATAAGGAACAACTGAATAAAGATATGGCCAGATTGGTTTGAATCATGTCGGTGTGTGTGTCAATCCCTAATTGGACTTATTCACCACCTATTTACAACAAGGTGAGGATTGCAGCTATGGAATTATGCTAAATGGTCCATGTGAATGGTCCATGTGAATGGTCCGTGTGAATGGTATATAATCCAAAATCCCATTAATTAAGGGTTTTGTTCTTGAACAACATTTTCTCAGACTCTAGCCCACATAACACACTTGTTTGACCATACTTTGAATGTCACACTGCTTTATACAGTGCCCTATTCTACGAGATTTAAAGGCTAAAAGCTGAAGCTTTTTTTTATAGCCATAAGAGGCGGGTATATATCCCAAAAAGCATGCATCATGCCTGTTGTATTTAAAGGGTTACGAACATAGTGTCTGGATGACAGTAATTTGTGAAGATCATGATAGGATGTTTTAAAAGGTTTGTAATGAGGTTATACTTCTCCTTGAGATCGAGCCAAAATCCTTGGCAGCTTTACGCAATTTTAGTTATATAGCACTCTGAAGGTCACCTTACAAATGTCTTGTATATAGAACGGTAGGGAAACTAGGCCTAGGACACATAGTCTATATAATATATAGCTATATACACTGAAGTAATAAAGTAACCATGACATGAATGAATGTCCACGATTGTGTGACAAAAACGACTGAAACGCCTCAGGGATGCTTGTGTTGTAACTTGAGATGTTATCTCCAACGTCCATAAGCCACCCTAGTAACGTATGAAAAAGTTGTGTAATGAAACTTGTGAAAGGACTGTTGAGCCAGGCACTCACACACACACATGTGTCTTACCTCCTTGTCTGCCCCCTTCTCTATAACGTCAGGATGCATTCCATTGATGTTGTGGGATTGAAAAGTCAATGTATGAGCAGGCATTGAACCATAGTGTACATCAATTAATTGCCCCCTGTGATCTTTGCTTTTATAATTCAAACATGAATTATGGAGGGAAGACTACAGGGCTAATGGGTAGGCAACAAAGGGTATAGGCATCCGTCATTTAACTTAAGTATAATTCGTTTTTAAACTTAAATAGAATGAGGTAACTTGATCTGCGGACCTCATCACTCAGTGGGGGTATTGCACTCCACATACCTCTCTGGCAGTAACTCTTGTATTGTGTATGATACTGACTTCTGCTGCAAGTGAGATATCAATACTAACACTGCATAAGAATCCCTATTTAAGTATACCTTAAATGTCATTTTTATTACTTAAATGTCACATTTAAGTTTATCTAAGGTGAAACTTAAATGTTGATTTTTGACATCTAAGTAACTTTTGGTGTACTTAAAAGAACACTTTAAGGCGACATTTAAGTAGAATTTAAGTTGATTTAAGCAGATTAAAGGGCATGGCAAGGTGGTCATTAAATGTCATTAAACATGATATCAAGGTCAAGTGGAGGATTTCCATAAACGACATTTAAGTACATTTAATGACCATTTTATATATTTAATGCATGTTGCTATACTTTTCTACTTTTACTTTTGCATATAGCATTGAATTCAGCTTAATTGTTTGTATTCTTTGAATAGGGATAGGCAATAGTTTTATTGTGGGTGGGGGAGGTCAATGATAATTAATCAATTCATCATTCATTCATCAATTCATCTTTTAATTCTCATGGAGGCCGGGCCCGCCCCCTGGAGGCCGGGGCCGCCCCCTGGAGGCCGGGGCCGCCCCCTGGAGGCCGGGGCCGCCCCCTGGAGGCCGGGGCCGCCCCCTGGAGGCCGGGGCCGCCCCCTGGAGGCCGGGGCCGGTCTCTGGAAGCCAGGGTCGGTCTCTGGAAGCCAGGGTCACTCCTGCTGTAACCTTTCCTGTGGTAAATAGAAAAATATGTGTATATTATTCATACCAAACAAGCACTGAGAGAGAATGTTATAATAATTATCAATTCATTTAATTTTCAACAATTATCTGAATTATAGAGGATAGAAGGAAATAATTCTAACGAAAATACCCACCCTGTGTATGGTCCAAGTTTTACTACCAGCAGCTCATACATGTGCTGCTGTCCGTTTGTAGCTGCTGAATGGTTCAAAATCCAAGCTGTCTACTACTGAAGGCTTGCTATTGGCTGGTGTAAGTATACAGTGGTATATAGGTCACACATGTTAGTTGGGATGCCAGGATGTCGGGCATGGGGGTAGGGGTATTGTCCTAGGGGCCTATTGTTTCATGGGTCGCACCTCCACCCCTATCACAATGGGCGCCATGGTGGTGTGTTCACAGCTACCTCGAGACAGACCTGTCACCATAATGGGGGGGGGGGGGTAAAATTATGAAATACTAAATTTTCTTATTATTATAAATAAGTTTTTAAGAATAGTATTATCTTGTTCTATACATTGTTAGTATAATTAGCGTATCTTTATTTTCTCCAAAGGCCTTTGAAAAAGTACTTAATTACGGGTTAAGAGTCCCCTAACTTCCCTGATTAATATCACGGGTTGTACACCCTCCAGAGCCCTTTAAAATAGTATTAAATTACGGGCTGAGAGTCCACTAACTCCCCTGGTCAGTATCACGGGTTGTACACCCTTCAGAGCCCTTTAAATTAGTATTAAATTACGGGTTGAGAGTCCCCTAACTCCCCTGGTCAGTATCACGGGTTATACCTCTCCAGAAGCCTTTGAAATAACATATAATACCGGGGTCAGGGTCCCCCTACTCCCCTGGTCAGTATCACGTGTTGTACCCCTCCAGAGATGCTTAAAATAATATATAATGCCCCTCCTTAGATTTACCGGAAATGTCATTTGACATTTTCTGAAAAATTTAAGTTTACCTTAATTTACTGGAAATGTCATTTGACATTTCGGGAAGATTTAAGTTTACCTTAAATTTACCGGAAATGTCATTTGACATTTCGGGAAGATTTAAGTTAACCTTAATTTACCGGAAATGTCAAATGACATTTCCGGTAAATTTAAGATATCTTATATTTCATGGCAAGCTCCAAACGACATTTCCAGGACTTTTCCCGATATTTTGGTACACTTAAATATACTTAAATAGGAATTTTCATGCAGTGTAACTACAAATAAATTCTTGTCACTGTCACAAAAGCAGAGGAGCCTGCGCTATCGGACAGACAGTAAGTAAACACCCGATTTGATCCTTCTCACGTATAGCCCAAAAGTAATTTCTAACTCTATGATGGGTAAGGGGAAGTGTCAAAACCATACAACCTTGATCTCGCGTATTGGGAAGGAGGGGGGCTTTAGGCCGTGTCTTACCAAATCGATACAATCTGAAAGTATATGACCGGGTGCAATCTATGACCAGGTGCAATCTATGACCGACCTGAAATAAAAGGACTTATTTAGGGCATATATACATAGAAATGGCCAGAAAGATTATGTCACCACCCAATCTGACCCTGCTCAAGTATAGCCCAAACGTTATCAGTTGGAGGGGTAGGGGGTGTCAATCCTGTACGACATTGGCCTTGGGCTACTCGAGCATCATCTCTGGGCAGTCAGAAATGTACTGCCTTTTTGTTACCATGTACATCTGATTTCCTTGATAAGTGAGGGTCTACTGATTAACACAAGAAAGACTGGTCACTTTATTATTCTATAGCCACTCTACATAGGCGTTGTGGGATAAAGACTACAGTCTACCAGTCTACAGTAAACCACCGCCGCATTCTGCCGAGGGAGGTCGGCAATCGCCAAAAAGCTCAAAGAAGGAATGCTGACAGATGACATTATAGCATGGCCAATCACAGACATGCACACATTGGCGGTGACCGGCCTGTATCCTACTACGTGCCAGTAAAGGATAGGACAAAGACTACCGTAAATTCCCGCGTATAACCCGCACCTCACGTATAACCCGCACCCCGACTTTGGGAGAATCATATGACCCGCAGCTGGGGTCTGAAAATCGCCGTTCTAGTACTGTACTATACTTATAAAAACCCTTGTATTACCCGCACCTAGACTTTGAGAATATTGTATAACCCGCACTGGAGGTTTGGTTTGCATATAACCCGGCGGTTATCCTCGGGAATTTACGGTAGTCGCTCCATTAGGCTAGTCTGATATTTAGAGTCATTTCAAAACTCTTTTTTAGATTAAGACACTGTACTAGCCTATATACTACATGTATACAGGTTTTGTTGGATAAAAGCGGCTGGGCTTTCTTTTAACCTTCTCTGATACCTGGAGCCAATATAAATCATTGTTGGATAAAGAATGGCCACTGTATTGGCCTATATCCACTCTATATCTAGGCTTTATGGGATCAAAACTAGTCATATTACTAGTCTATATTGAATATGTAGGCTTTGTGGGATAAAGACTACTATAGCTATGCTTTATGGGATAAAGACTACACATAGGATTTGCCGGATTTATAAAGACATTTGTATAAATATACACTCAGAAAAGTCAGCGTCATTGTCGCTAAAACCACTGTCACATGAAAGTCAGGAACTGCCTGACAATGACGCTGACATTACTGAGTATGTAGACTTGGGCTTTAACGCCATAATTGTAGGATGAAGACCCGTCGGTGTCTTTATCCCTCAAAGTGTTACTACTTTTTGAGGGATAAAGTCTGTTTGTGGGATAACGACCAAAAGGTCACAAAAACATGCCCATAAAAACGAATTACACAAAATAAAGTAACCTACCTTGATACAACAGAAACAGCAACATGCATTACAGAGGCTTACATAACCCTACCACTGTCTAGGAACACTGAAGAGTTAGCCCATCTGTAATGGTGGAGGGTTGTGTTTGTAAGCAAAACTACAGGGGGTGATTGCATAGTATTTATAGGAAGTTGAATATTGTAAAGTTATGCGTGGCTGGCTATGGCCATATATTATGAAGTACTCTAATGGTTTTTGGATATAATGGTCTGTAGGAACAGGAAATAATGTTTTTATGGCATGGGTGACTAGGCTAACTACATAATGACTTAGCCTAGGCACATTGACAGAGTTAGTCTTCAATCTATATTTCTGGCTGCTTTCTATATTATTATATTGGTTTAATGAGGCTAGCAATTGCCTACATGAGCACATAAACTTAAGCTAAAATTATGTAAGAATATCAAGTATTTAAATTACAAATAGACAAAATCTGTTAAGCATTCTTTGCTCACCAACTCCAGATTCCAGTCCCAGTGTTCATACAGTGACTGTGTGCAGACAGGGGGGACATTGCCGACCTGCACCCTGGTGTTAAATGCATGCATAACATTGTCCAGTCATCTTTTGGCTCTTCAACTCATCATGTCTGAATAAATGCCAGTCACAGGCCTACACTGAGCTGTGGTGTAGATGGTCGGCAGGGGTTTGGTAGTATTAGTGTAAAAGTCTGACACTGTGGTGGTCCGGTCATCTAGGAGACCACATAATTATAATTATGACATTTGGTTTTCTGAAACGCAAGGAATTCACAGGCACTATGTTGGAGCATCAAGCCCACAAGTTGATGACTAGTACTGGATTGATGCATCAGGGTGACAAGAAGCCGTAGACCTTGTGAATTCAAACAAAACTAACATGCTAAAGAGTTAAAGACTACTAAATATGTAATAAAGCACCAGGTCCAGGGATAGATCAATAGAGACTTCCCACATGGTAAAGTCTAGCTAGGACAGATTGACGATGGTTACTTACTTCTAATTCATGAAGACAGGTGGCTGACTGTGACAGTGTCATGGTAGACCATACAAAACATGATCAATATGCATGAGGTTGGCTTATGGGTGATTATATAGGTAAGTGATCTGGTGATCGGAGGCATGAGCCATATGTATCTACTTTTCTCATTATGATATACATATTTGAATTTTCAAATCAAGATCTTCTTCAAATCAAAGCCTTATTTCCATTTTATATGAGCATGCTGGATCATCAACCGATAAGTAGGGCTCATGTGATTAAGGGATCATGGTGAAATCACTGACAGAATAATATTTCTAGCTATCAGACCCCATTTCTTTTTGTAATTCAGCAGCAATTAAACCCCAATTGGTGATCCTCTGTCCACCACTCACACTGTAAACTTAAACAAGGTACAAGATAACAGATGTCCTGTAAATGCCCGCAGTCTCACATGCTCCCTCCTCCCACATAGCCCCTGCTATTACTTCCCTTTCTCTTCATCCTTTATACCACTCTATTCCACCTCGTTACCTCTCTCCTCCCAGTCATCCTTTTACCTCCAGTAACCCCCCTCCCCAACCCATGGCTGCATGTGTCACATGTTCCTGGTTCTGTGAAACATAAGATATACATAAGATATGCTCCATAGTAACATGACGCAGGCTACGTGGCAGTTCTGGTAGCAACCAGGCCGTGCTCACGACGCAGGGAGCAGTGCGTTAGGAAGTCTTGGACGTGTCACATCGTCCACCAAGATGGTACTTCACGCCTACACCCGGACCCTGGTCCTCCTGCTGACTCAGTGGTTATGGCTGGTGTTCTGTATAGAGGTAAGCTTCTACTTACTAAGTCCACAGGTAAGAGCTCTGCTTCACAATATAAGCTCTTGTCTTATGACACAATATATTGTCATTTTCTTGCACCTGGGACCCTCCCTTAAGGAGTAGCATAGTACAAAGTTATCAGGTTGGGGACACACCCACTACTGTACTACGCCCTAAAGGAGCTGTACGTGTACTCACCATTTAGGGTGTACTAGTATAATGGCCTGCCCACTAGCATCATGTATTATAAGAAATTACATGATAATTCTCTTATAGCCCTTATGCAATATATGTCATGTAGGGTACCATTGGAAAATGAACATCGATCTGAAGCTATACCCTACGAGATTTACAAACTAAAATCATTTATATTTATTCTGAACATGCCACCTTCATGAAATACTCTTATTGAGACCCAGCAAAATCTATTTCCGATTTTTCTGTTAGATTTGCTAATAAAATTAAACATACAGAGTAATAGCCTAGACACCGATCTTTCACTCTGCATTTTGGTTTTATCTCCTCATAGAATGGTAAGGTCACAGATAGAAAAAATCATGAGGAAATGTGAGATTCTCTCTCCGAAACATGCCCTCAGTGTTGGCATAGATGATGGCCGTGACTATTGACAGTTCGATATGTCAATAACAGAATATGATTCCCTTATTGACATTTCAAAGTGTCGATACCAGGATATATTTCTATTATTGACAGTTCAAACTGTCAATAAGGGGAAAAACATTCTTTTATTGACAGTTTCAAAAAGGGACTGTCAATAAGAGAAAATTAATCTCTTATTGCAAGTGTGAACTGTCAATAAGAGAATCATATCCTGGTTTTGACCGTTGCGATAAAGCGCCTGGTCTTGAAAGAGCGCTGGTCTTGAAAAAGTGCCGGGGGTATAGGGGCTTCTAAATATTTCTTAAGCACTGAAATCACGATCTTGAATAAGCGCCTGTTTTGTATATAGGCGCCTGGGTAAGAGACCCGCCAAATTGAAGAGCGTCATGGCACTTAATCGCGACGGTACGGTACCCTTCAGGTGCATGGAGACCCCCCCCTCCTTCCTACTCGACTATAGGAGGAGCAAACCATACATCCTACTAGTGAAATAGCCTTAAATAATACAGACTTACCTGGTTCATAGACTATGTTCAGTGAACGGATTACCTTTACATACATATTGCATAGTTCTAGTTGCCACTATTGGCAGCTCGGCATAACATATTCAGTGGTTCAACCCAATTACACCAGCTGATGTATATTCATACCAGTAGCTGCACGGAAAGCGAATTCTTTTCTTGTCCAAAATACAATCTGCATGGACCTTGATCCTGGCCTTTCAGGATATCTTTAGATGGTTCTATCATGGTATATCATGGTATCAAATAAATATTTTCCTGTTATAAAAGAAAATACAGAGGCTTAATTGTCTTTTATTACCTCCGCTCATCGCAATATATGCTGGTGTTTGTGTATTACGGTCTGCCAATATGTGAACGGGAAATTTATCGTCTTATTTAATAAATTTCATGGAAAGCATTAGAAATATTTGTGTAACAATATCTAATTTGGTGAACAAAAGTTTAAAAAAAGACAATTACTGGCTAGAATATTCAGCTGTTGACAGGATGGCCATCTTGACTTTGGACTTTGGCTATATGAGAAAAGGAATCCTATTGGCTATTGTTTATTTAACCGTCTTCCAGCACTGTGCTCAGATGTAGTAATCCAGTTACTTTCAATTAATGTTAGTATCTCGAATGGGCTGATTTTTTCCCCCTCAAAATTTGTGGCTACATTCAACTCAATATCAGTGATACTAAGTTACTAAGTGACACATCTGTTGTAAGAGTAGTGTGTAGTAGGGATGTCATTGACATGCTTTTTTTTGTCGATTCCCATCATCGCGATTTTTGGTTTCGATTTTCCGATTTTTGTCAATGTCAAAATAAAGCAGGACACAGCATAAAACTAGCCAATTAAACATGTATTTAACTGGATGTGAATTTGGTGCATGACATACGACATCCTTTTCTATCCAGAGACCACAAGGTTCATGGCCTGGCACTAACATTAGTTTTTAGGATTAATTGTTAACCTTTGGTTCTAGGTGGAATGTTCACAAAATTCGTTCAGTTCTGAAAAGAGAGTCAAAGTCAAAGTGTGTATCGATATATTGTTTTTCTCAATGCGATAATCGGAATTCCGGAAATTTCGCTATTCCCAGTTGGGGGTAATCAATAACTTATATATGGTTTATATTCGCATTATAGCCCAATTTAACAAAGATGCATTTGGTGTATAGCGTAAGACGGAGCTCTGCACACCCCTCCACCCTCATGCAAGCTGGCATATCTTGTATATGGAACACAGTGTTGGCAACTCAGTCTCTCGATTATCTCATACTAGTCACTCCTCTCTGGTACAGTGTGTTTGTATGGTGGGGGTGCTGCCTCTGCAGCCCTCACTAAAGGGTAATTCAGGTTGCCGTATACTGTACAGTGTCTTTGTATGGTGGGGGTGCTGCCTCTGCAGCCCACACTAAGGGGTAGTTCAGGATGACGTATACTGTACAGTGTCTTTGTATGGTGGGGGTGCTGCCTCTGCAGCCCACACTAAGGGGTAGTTCAGGATGACGTATACCGTACAGTGTCTTTGTATGGTGGAGGTGCCGCCTCTGCAGCCCACACTAAGGGGTAGTTCAGGATGACGTATACTGTACAGTGTCTTTGTATGGTGGGGGTGCTGCCTCTGCAGCCCTCACTAAGGGGTAGTTCAGGATGACGTATACCGTACAGTGTCTTTGTATGGTGGAGGTGCTGCCTCTGCAGCCCTCACTAAGGGGTAGTTCCCTGCCTCTTCATAAGTTGGAGGTGATCCATATTCATATGCCCTTGATGTTGGTGCCCTTGAAGGTGGTGCCCTTGAAGGTGGTGCCCTTGAAGGTAGTACTCTTGATGACGGTGCCGGTGGTGCTCTTGGTGCTGCTGTAGGGGTCACAGAAGCCGGCGGTGCAGTTGGTGGTAGTGTCAGTGGTAGTTCATCTAGTCTGGTATGAGGCGATGATTCTTCTGGCTGCTGAGCAGTCTGTTTATTTTTCATGTAGCGGATGCAGCGCAGGGTGAGGTAAATAAGGCAAGCGGAGCCCACCAAGGTCCCTATGACGATTCCTACTACCATACCCACCATCTGGTTATAAGCTGAAAAGTTGTAAATAGTTGTTGTTAGGCCACTCAAAAAAAAGAAGTGGTTTCTCATCACCAAGGTCTGAGAAATCTGACGAGGGAGGCTTTTTTTTTTTCTTTTTTTTTTTTACTCGCACTCCAAAATGTATAGGATAATTTATGGGTTTCTTTGGCCAAAATTCACATTTAATTGGTTAAGAATTAATTGATCTTTTAAAATTGGGGAAAATGTAAATTATTTCTATACCACTTCAATGCTGGCATTATTAGCTTTAATTTGATACCAAATATGACCAATTTCGTCCATTTTGATGAGGTTTTTCATCAAAATTTGGCAAAAAAAAAAAAAGTTTTCCCCAAAACCTGATTTTTATGATGCGCGCGGTGATGAGAAACCATTTTATTTTTTTGAGTGGCCTTACTATGCCTTTTGAGTTTGAGTTTCACAAATTTTTATTTGGCTTAAAGTACATAATACACATAAAGTTTTACAGTTGCCAAAGAGATGCAGTTATAAATACTTGCATCCAATCATAAAAATATCATTTATCATATCAACAAAAGTTATCAAAGCATTCACGTAAATCACGAGAGCATCAAATACAGGTGGGAACCCTTTACTAGTTCTCACACAGAAAACACAACATAGTTTATCACAGGTAGTAAAGACGGACGGCTGGTTTACACGCATGTCCATGGGCTGACACTTCATCAGTCATCATCAGAGCATTAATAGGCATCTATAGGCATGAGACAGCCGAAAAACATATTGACTCTTAAGAAGGCAGTGCTGTATTTCAAATCTCTAATTAAACCATACAAGGGCTGCATAATGCTTTGATACCTGCATGATACATGAATTCAGGGGAAAGGGGTAAATAACTAGGCTGTATTCATGCATGATCACAACCTTATCGGCTGATACACTCAGCATTGCATTGGTCCACCATGACCACAAATGTTGCTTTTAGGTCCATATCAACAAAAAGGGATAGAAAGTGAATCTGACCTCATGGTGTAATGCCTGCATTGTGTCCCCCCTACTGCCCCAAGGCTTCTAAAAAGTAAGGATATGGCTCAGTCTCACCAGATTGACCAATGGTCGTCTATGACCGGTGGTTGTCTATGACCGGTGGTTGTCTATGACCGGTGGTTGTCTGTGACCGGTGGTTGTCTATGACCGGTGGTTGTCTATGACCGGTGGTTGTCTGTGACCGGTGGTTGTCTATGACCGGTGGTTGTCTATGACCGGTGGTTGTCTGTGACCGGTGGTTGTCTATGACCGGTGGTTGTCTATGACCGGTGGTTGTCTATGACCGGTGGTTGTCTATGACCGGTGGTTGTCTATGACTGGTGGTTGTCTATGACCGGTGGTTGTCTATGAGTGGTGGTTGTCTATGACCGGTGGTTGTCTATGACCGGTGGTTGTCTGTGACCGGTGGTTGTCTATGACCGGTGGTTGTCTATGACCGGTGGTTGTCTATGACCGGTGGTTGTCTATGACCGGTGGTTGTCTATGACTGGTGGTTGTCTATGACCGGTGGTTGTCTATGACCGGTGGTTGTCTTTTACCATGCGACGTCTATGACTGAACCCTGGTACCCAGATTGGTGGTCAATCACAGCTGGCCATAGACACCTGTCATAGACGACCACTGGTCATGGAGTATTAGCTTTGATTGATTTGGTGAGAGACAGCCATATAACTCCCTATTTAAACATTATAAATACCAGCAGCTTAGAAAATAACTTGATGTAATTAGTGATTGAGTTGCAATAGAAAAACTGTACTAACCAGTTTTCTCTGCATCCTCGTCTTTGCATCCTGTCAAAACACAGAAATATAACAGTATTACATAGATTGTTGATAGGCAACTAAGATACATAGGGGAGTAGTCATCTTTAACAAGAGGTGGGTGAACGATTTCTGACTGATGAGCGTAAAGAGAGACAATGCAATTTCAACTATAAAGGGGTGGCAGCGCATTCATGTCAAATTCTGATGTTATTATCTCAACCAAGAGGACATATATTTATATTTATTCAATAGCATCCAGATTTATAAGATGAATACAACCATGTAATATTTTCACTGCTTTGGCATGATAAGGCCAATGGAAATTAGAGATGTGTTTCAGGCAACCCAACCCTAGTTTCAAAAAAGGGCCGAACCTAGCTTTTTTTCAGATTTTAAAGTCAGAAAGAACACAAAGCGTGCCTAATCAATTGTCTGAACTCACGAAATTGCTTTTTAGCAAGAATGTCCAACAATATGATATTCCCAGTTATTCTAAACATTGGTGAGTCATCCTAGAGACCTGTGAGTCGATGTGGCGGTTCACGACTCATTCCAGGCACCTTTAACATTTAAAAAAACGAAACGTAAAAAAACGACCGACCTTCCCTAGTTTCTATAGGACCATGTTGTCTGAAATACATCTTTTTTTGGGCCTAAAGAAGAATTACAGAATACAAGGTACATGCAAAAATACAATGATATTAGTGAGAAACAGAGCTTACCATACGTCATCTTAGAGCTTGGTATAGATATTCCACATTCATACCAGCGTGGGGTCTTATCAAGGGATGTTTCCCCCCTGGTGAAAGACTCTCCCCAGCTATCTCTATAGAAACCAATACCTGTATACATAAAAATACTAATGTACACTGATAATAAAACCTATAGTCAGTACTGACTATACCATCATATTTTGACCCCCGTAGTCAGGGGACTATACAACTTAGTCACATATTAGTCATAAAGATAGTCAGTAGTGACTATATGTGGATCACACAAATTGATGATGTCACAGGAATGTGTGCACAGGAAACAGTTAGGATTCAAATTTGAATGGTCCATGGACTTCAGGTAGGCACATCCTTTCCTAAACCACTGTTCTATGGATACCCCTGCTTGTTATATGTTATGTTACAGTTGACTATGACAACTTAAGATGTTATAGGGTGCATGAGTTCTCATGTTTGATAGAGTTATCATGGTAATTTGTTCCAGTTTTGATAACATAGAAATACATGAACAGTGTATGTCTAGACTGACAGAGCATGATAGGCCTACACAGGAGCCTGTCACCTGCTCTGCCTTACCCTAGCCTGTCCCCTGGCCTGTCTTATCCTAGCTTGTCCCCTGGCCTGTCTTATCCTAGCCTGTCCCCTGGCCTGCCTTATCCTAGCCTTTCACCTTCCCTGCCTTATCCTAGCCTGTCCCCTGCCCTGCCTCATCCTAGCCTGTCCCTGCCCTATGCTAGCATGTGCCCTGCCCTGCCTTATCCTAGCCTGTCCCTGCCCTGCTTTATCCTGGCCTGTCACGTGCCCTGCCTTGTCCTAGCTTGTCCTCTGGCCTGCCTTATCCTAGCCTCTTACCGGCTCTGCCTTATCCTAGCCTGTCAGGTGCCCTGCCTTATCCTAGCCTGTCCCCGCCCTGCCTCATCCTAGCCTGTCCCTGCCTTGCCTCATCCTAGCCCCGCCCTGCCCTGCCCTATCCTGTTAGCCTGACCCCTGCCCTGCCTCATCCTAGCTTGTCCCCTAACCTGCCTCATCCTAGCTTGTCCCTGCCCTGCTTTATCCTAGCCTGTCCCCTGCCTTGCCTTATCCTAGCTTTTCTCCTGGCCTACCTTATCCTAGCCTGTCACCTGCCCTGCCTCATCCTAGCCTGTCCCCTGCCCTGCCTTGTTCTAGCTTGTCCCTGCCCTGCTTTATCCTAGCCTGTCCCCTGGCCTGCCTCATCCTAGCCTGTCCCTGCCCTGCCTCATCCTAGCCCCGCCCTGCCCTGCCCTATCCTGTTAGCCTGACCCCTGCCCTGCCTCATCCTAGCTTGTCCCCTAACCTGCCTCATCCTAGCTTGTCCCTGCCCTGCTTTATCCTAGCCTGTCCCCTGCCTTGCCTTATCCTAGCTTTTCTCCTGGCCTACCTTATCCTAGCCTGTCACCTGCCCTGCCTCATCCTAGCCTGTCCCCTGCCCTGCCTTGTTCTAGCTTGTCCCTGCCCTGCTTTATCCTAGCCTGTCCCCTGGCCTGCCTTATCCTAGCCTGTCCCCTGCCCTGCCTCATCCTAGCTTGTCCGCTGGCCTGTTTAAACCTAGCTTGTCCCCTGGCCTGCCTTATCCTAGCCTGTTACCTGCTCGGCCTTATCCTAGCTTGTCCCCTGCATTGCCTTATCCTAGCCTGTCCCCTGGCCTGCCTTATCCTAGCCTATCACCTGGCCTGCCTTATCCTAGCCTGTCACCTGCCCTGCCTTGTCCTAGCCTGTCACCTGCCCTGCCTCATCCTAGCCTGTCCCTGCCCTGCCCTGCCCTATCCTACTAGCCTGTACCCTGCCCTGCCTCATCCTAGCCTGTCCCCTGCCCTGCCTCATCCTAGCCTGTCCCCTGCCCTGCTTTATCCTAGCCTGTCCCCTGCCTTGCCTTATCCTAGCCTGTCACCTGGCCTGCCTTATCCTAGCCTGTCACCTGCCCTGCCGTGTCCTAGCCTGTCACCTGCCCTGCCTCATCCTAACCTGTCCCTGCCCTGCCTTGCCCTATCCTACTAGCCTGTACCCTGCCCTGCCTCATCCTAGCCTGTCCCCTGCCCTGCCTCATCCTAGCTTCTCCCCTGCCCTGCTTTATCCTAGCCTGTCCCCTGCCTTGCCTTATCCTAGCCTGTCACCTGGCCTGCCTTATCCTAGCCTGTCACCTGCCATGCCTCATCCTAGCCTGTCCCCTGCCCTGCCTCATTCTAGCTTGTCCCTGCCCTGCTTTATCCTAGCCTGTCCCCTGGCCTGCCTTATCCTAGCCTATCCACTGCCCTGCTTTATCCTAGCCTGTCCCCTGCCCTGCCTTATCTTAGCTTGTCCCCTGCCCTGCCTCATCCTTGCCTGTCCCCTGCCCTGCCTCATCCTAGCCTGTCTCTGCCCTGCTTTATCCTAGCCTGTCCCCTGCCCTGCCTTATCCTAGCTTGTCCCCTGGCCTGCCTCATCCTAGCCTGTCCCCTGCCCTGCTTTATTCTAGCCATGTCTACCCTGCTGTACCTTGACCTGCCTTCAGTACTTAAGTTTCCCTTATTTCTCATGATTGACTATATCTATTAGTCATAGTGATTACTTTAGACCATGAAACCATTAAATTCATAGTCACTTGACTATATAGCCCAAATCAGCCAATTTAATGGCTGACTATAGGTTGACTATATGACTAACTTACTATAGACATAGGTGACTAACTTGGTATAGTCGTTTTTGCTACATTCATGTGACTATAGAAATGTAGTCCGTAGTGACTAACATTTCCAGGTCCATTATTATCAGTGTACTACAGAATAGCTAAAATCTGTTAGGTTTGTGTGCTTTAGGCATCTTTGTGTGGAAATAAGAGGGTTGGTAGGATTATTATTATCATTATTTGCTGACCCTAGCACCTTTTATTTTCAAAATACTAAGGAAATATCTTTTTTTTACAGTTTGTGTTGGGTTGCCAGAAATACACTTTGTCTTTGGCTTATGCCTGGTCATAGGGGGAGAGGGGCTATATGTTGGGCCTCCTGTTCAGAGAGTGGCTGCACTGTAAAAAGTTGTTGTTAAAAAAATGTGCTTAACTATACAGTACTTTATCTGTAAAAAAGTAAAACAGGAACTTTTGCCCTACATGTACAATTATGTTACTGTAGATGCAGGTTCGGATCCCATAACCAGCAACCAGAACGAGAAAATAGTATATATACCCATCGCTTGATGAGGAATGTATATAATTCATGATGTTCATTTCTCATTGGCATCAGAGTGGGTTTTGAACCATAGCAGCTCCACAAACATGACCTGATCTTTTCAAAAGCCTATTGATACAGGCTACATACAAATGACTGTTCCACTGACAGGAACACTCAAATAATCTACATTTCTCCTGATTCCATTTTCAAAATAATATTTTTTGGTACACTAAAATGTTACTTTTGAAAATATGCAGATAAAACCAGTGTATCTGTACAATCTGCAGGAAAGATGGTTAGATTTACTTTGAAAAACATAGGCCATGAAGGTTACACTCCAACTAATGGCATTCCAGTATTTTAAGTACATTACTGCAATAGGGTAGTTTTTATATCAACCTTTAAGACATGAACAGTCTGGTTCTAAAATTGTCCCCCAGGGACCCTGTGCAGTCCTCTTCACCATTCACACCTAAGTAGCAGTTGTTTCTATGCACCTGACATGCAGGATTCACTGGTGTTGTGGTCCTGGTTCCGGACTATGGAGAGGGACCTGGGGGTTCAAATTTCCAAGACGCCCAATGTTGAATATACATGAACCTGTTTTAGAACTCTTATTTTCTATAAAAAAAATTAAAATATTTGATATGGATGTAGCCTATTTGTAAATAGTTCATAACCTTGCAGCAATGTCCATGTAACATTTTGTAGTATTTTGAGTTATAGAAAACCTCACATGGATGAATTGAATTGGTGCCAATACTGAGAGTTGAACCTCACACCTTCAGGTTTGGGTCTATAGTAGATTCTGGCATAGGTATACAGCAGAATTTACTGGAACCAAAGTTGCCTCCAATATTTGCTGTACAAGAACACTACTTACTTCTAACAGTGTTGTGCAGGGGCTTTCTTTCTTAAATGGTACCGTCTACACGGGTCCACACATGTATCTAAGTATCAAATTACAAATTTCATCCTACCTCGTTTAGAATCATTGACTGGAGGTCCAAGTTTTATATGAGGTATATCGTCGACATCGACACCCAACAATTCACAGTGATCCTGGCTATTTCCATCTGGGGCAACAATGTCCCTGTAGTATCTTGCCCCTGTAGCAGACTCCTTCATCAGGAGTTTATATCTGAAAATGTCACAGAAATGAAATCCAATATTTCTACTATTCATTCCCACTTCTAGGAAAGTTATTGCATCCGGGATGTGTCTCTTTTTTAAAGCTGTTGAAAGGCTGCTCCTTCTCACTCAATTTACATATCATACTGGCACGCTTAAGTGCCAGGTAAATATACAGTGCCAATATTTGATAAGCGCTTTGGGTAGCAGGGTCTTAAAGATCTTGAAAGCACTAAAATAAGAAAAGGGCCTGTATTGTAACCTCTGGGGATATATACAGTTGGGGTTCTTAAACACAATGTTACGGTTTTTGCTGACAATCGATAGTTGAAGCCACAGCTTAATTATACATATAGAGATATACATCAATAAGAATACAAATGTTATAAATGTTAAAGTTATTACCGGTTAGGGGAGCAGAGAAGAGCGGCAATGTGAAACGTTGTGTTGCGTATTGTGTAAGTTGTTGTGTAACGAGTCCCAGAACATTCATTGTTCATTGAAATAAACTCAAAGTAAAGTGGTTTGTCCCAAACAACAGGAGACATGCACTTGTCTGCTGCAATCAAGCAAATGATTTTAATATTACATATAATTCTCCAAGCAAACAGTTTAAAGATTTTAGTTCAAATATTCATTGTAATAAGGGCCCCGTGGCTGTTATATACAGACTACTAGCTGAGCCAGTCTACACCCGTATGACTTAACACTTGGCTTAGCCTTAACACCTGCACAGGTGTGAAGTGCTTCCTGCCTCAAGAAAACTGTAACAAAATAGGAGGAACACACAAAAAAACATCTTGGGGAAAAAACGGTGAAATCTAGCATAGTTATCCCACATTCTTA